>VXAU01004092.1:146782-208241 GCA_013399695.1 Formicarius rufipectus | reverse complement strand
TCTGATGTTCCAACATGCCAGTGTCAATTTGAACAAACCTTTGGAGGCAGGTGTTTGCCTTTGTCTCTTTGTTGTGGTTTGACCACATTGGAAGATGCCCATTGGCCACGGTTTACCAACCAGGTGCAGGGTGGAGATGAGCTTTGGTTAGGCCACCTTTTCTAGGCCCCTCTCCATGTGGAGCAAGCAGTGCTCTCCTTGAAAAAGGCTGCTTGGTCATTCAGGATGCTGCCAAACAAGACTATCATCTCTGGGGTCAGTCCTGAGCGACCAATGTCCTGAACTGCCTGCATGCAGGGTTGGGTCTGCGGCTTCCAGTGCTCCATAACACCTGCCGTTTTGTCCCTCGCCTGTCACTGCAGGACTTTGCAAATCTGGGTGACTCCCTCAAGCCTGTGCAGTGGGTTTTTTAGGCAAGGTTCAGCATGTGCAGAACTGGCCCCACCCTTTACTCCTGAGGTTCATCTTCCAGGGCCTAGCGAGCTTGGACGGTGACAGCGAGGTCCTCAGGATGTAGGTTTGGTTAGAGTATCCTTTTCTTAGATGGATGGCCTTACAGGGCTAAGCGAGCTCCATCTGCCCAGGTTTGGAGTTAGAGTTGTCCTTCTCCTAGGATGGCTGCCAGGCGGCTGACAAGCCCATCCTGCCCGAGAACACACTTTGACCCTTCAGTTGAGACCTGTCCAATATGGGAGACCCTACTGGAGGAATAAACCACCACCAGCATAGCTCACGACCTCATAAGGGCACACAAGCTTCTCCCCCACGACAAGGGGGTGTCTGTGAAGAAGGCACATCAATAGATGTATGGGTTGTGATGCATCACACAAGAGGCGACAGTTAAACATTTGATTATACCACTATAGCATTTTTTTAAATTTTCTTTTCATGCTGAATATACAATTGTAATGTTCCTTTAGTGTAAGTTTTAATGTAGTTTCCTAAAACAAGACTATATAACAAAACCTAGGATTTTACTTTATTAATGAGCTCCTTTACAGAAAACTCTTGTATGGAAAGCTTCTGCAGTGATCACGCAGTTTCTATGCAGAACTTTTTGTTGCATCCTTTTGTGCATGTGGGGCAAATGTTCTGTGAGCTCTTCTGTATTGAGCACCTATTAAATCACTCTCTAGAACTGCAGAGAACTGAATTTGATACCTTGAGGGGAGCAGGTTCTGTTTCTGTGCTGCTACCTTAACAGTCTCCTGGCTGGACTCTTCTTTTTTTTTTTTTTTTTTTTTTTTTTTTAGTAAATGGAAAAGTTTCTGTCAGTTTCAGTAAGTCATCTAAGAATGAGAGGTGGTTTTCTGTTTTTGGAGTAGTTATATTGAAAGATCTATGTTGAGTCAAGAGAGAGCATATAAGCAATAGTGTGATGTGATGTGATGTGCTGCAGTGAAGGTAAAAGAAGTCTTGTCTTTAATGGCTGTGTGTTTGAAGAAAATTAATCTTGTGGTCATTCCCATCAATGAACCATCCCAATTGGCAGGAATAGTCTTATGACAGGACTAGGTAATGAAAGGTGGGTTATAGTGGGTTTGAGCTTTTTATCTTCAAGACCCTAGAGACAAGGAGCATTGTAGATGTGAAACAGTTTGCAGTTTGGGGTTTGTTATTTACATGCAATGAGTGGGTGCAATTCCCTCACTCAGTATGAGAAAATACATAACTTAATGCTCTGTTGAATGAAAGATGGGAGATCATTTTACTTCAGATGGGCACTTTTCTGCATGGGATATGAATTCCAAGAAATAACAAGTTTTTTAGTAGTATTTATTATACTGGAGGTTATTACAGAAGATGCAAGCATAACTTATTTAGCAGGATTAACAAGAAATATCTGAGCATTCCTTGCCCCTATAATATTGAAAAATAAATGTTTCATGGCAATAAGATCTTAGTTTCCATCCTTCACAGGCCAATTTTGGCCTAATCTTTGGAGGCTGATCTCTACAGTAACCAGCTGATGAACTTTGATTATGCATGAAATTTGTTCTGAGCTCAGCTGAAAAACATCTGGCAGGGATGCAGGATTCAGAGCTGTGCTGCTGCTTCTGCTAGTTCATAGAGGCAGTGAGGCACTCTATGTAGCTGCAGAAGAGCCCGTAGAGGGGCTGCTATATTTATTAGCTCAGCAGTCCTGCTTGTACCTGCCAGTTTTCACAGTCCTGTTTTAGCCAGCCCTGTTGACTGTATACAAGTATGTGTTTTCCTCTTTATCCCAATGTCTCTTTGTTTGAAAATACAATTTTTTGGGAATTACATGTTGCTTCCTGGTCAACTCACCCAGTACTGTCTCTTTTAATTGAAAGGTATTAGCAGCTCTGTAAATGGTATTGTTTGCACCAGTTCAGTAGTCTTGCAATTATGACCTACAGAAAAAATTAAGATGAAAATTTTAAAATCTGCTTACCTAGTGATAAAATTCATCCCCATGTCTAGTGGTTGAGGTCTTGTTGTGGTGCTTTGAGCTCAGACCTTGCACTGTAAATTCATCTAGCCTATTTCAGATGTTGCTGTTTAGTGTTGCTTGGCAACTGCAGACTCTTTAATGACCCTTGTAATTTCAGCAAGGTGAATATTTCTCTTTTTGTGTAGGAGATGTAAGGCTACCAGAAAGTCTCCTTCCACTGATAAGTGAAGTGATCTCTCTATTCTATAAAGTAGTTTGGGATACTTGAATTAAAACAATATCTAAATATGAAGTACTTTAATCATTCCAGTTCAGCTCATCAGTGCTCGGGCTATTCTTGGAGATTCTTGTTTTCAAGCTTTGCAATTTCTCAGCCTGAAATTGTGAACAATCATCCTGCAAAATCTATTGTCAGTTTAGTGAGTGAAAAGCTAGCTAACCTTGGCTAGATATACAGAAAAAGGCCTATTAGAAGAAACTAATCTGAATTTAGGAACTGTTACAAACTTTATAAACTGTAAGATACTGTGGGGAAAACTGATTTTGGCTGCATGGAACAGAAAAGGGAATTTATTCCCTATATAACATGCAGAATGAGAAATTCTTTTCTTCACCAGAAAAATACATGACTGGATGTGGTTTTCTGAACTGACCAATAAACTAACCTAGCATTTTTAGCTCACAAATTATATATTCTCTAGAGTATTCGTATTCCCCAAAAGAAAATGAGAGATTGTGCTCACTTTATTTTACAGAGTTGCTTTTATAATCTGTCCTTATGGTTGTACTCTTGAAAAAAATATTACCTTCCATCTCCGTTGCTTGCACTGTGATCACTTGTTCTTTATTTTTGTCTAAATTTTTTAATATACTGATAACTAAGAAATGCTCGGCTTTTCTATATTGTAGAATGTGACTTCAAGTAAAAATTATAATTTGAAATTATATTTGCAGTCTAATTTTTTTAATCTAATTAATTTTGATGGCAACAAAATATAATATATATATTTGTAAATACAAAAATTTGCTGGTTAAATATCTGGTTATATTTTTTTCATGTTTAGGTTTTCAATCTAGGCTTTCCCTGTTTATATAAAAATATGGACAATTTTCCTTTGCATTTACTGTTTCAAATCACACAGCATGTCTTTCCATTCTTAAGTCAGTTTTCTTTGCCATACAAAAATATTCATTCACGCTTAATTAATGTTCAACTTAATTTTATAATACTGAATTGGTCTCACAGGGCCCTGCACCACCATTACATGTGCAATGCTTATTTTATATTTCTTAGTCATTTAAAAAAGGTGTGTTATGTGGCTGAACTTTTCAGATTACATGATCCTACAGTTATACTGGCAATACTGTTTGCATTTGGTAATGGGCACAGTAAGTACTGAAGAGCTATATAACCTGCCAAAAATGAACAACACCTGTGAACAGATTTCTGAATCTGTCCATTGTATAGTCTGTGGCCAAACTTTCTAAACCTGCAACGTATTTAAGTACCTGAATTTGACCTGACTTCGGAAGCGCGAAACTCCCGTAAGTCTGATGATGTCAATGAGAGATGCGGATATACGGCATTTTCAAAAATTTAATTGGTTTTGTGCATGTGTCTATAGCAAGAATGGGAAATCTCATTTTAGGCATTTGTAAGGCTTCAAATTTAACTCCTATTGGTTCTGACTTTCTATGTAACTATTACAGTTTCTCAGGCAATTTACGTTCATGATGTGTGTGAGGGGGATGTTTCAGTGTGAAATGGATCTGAACTACATGGTGGGAGCTTTTCTCACATAGTCAGGTTTGTTGCATTTCAGGGCTCAGGAGAAGCACTGGCATAGCTCTGTGATGCAGAAAGATTATTGCTTCAACTTTGACCATGAGAGTGTGGGACAGGTATAATGTTAATGTGCTTTGTGCCATCCCTCTGCTGTAATTAAACAAAATTACTTTCATTTCTCTGAGATGCCTCTAAATGGTTCATTTTGCGCAGAGTACCCATGGTTGTGAGGGGAAGCATGGAGAGAAATATCCAGGGGTGTTCCTCAACCATAGATAGGAAGGTGTAGTAGCTCTATAAAACAAAAGCCAGGCCAGCAAAACAGCATTCATTCCTTTCTATGAAGTATATGACTTGTGAAGGGTGTCTTACAAGACTGAGAATAAATAGCATACATTTTTAATATAATTATGTAAGCAAAAATAAATATTTTACATTTATTATGCATAATAAAATAATTAGGCAACATTCTGTAAGGGAATATGGCATCTGAAATTCCAACTGCAGAAGGATTCATTGCAGGTTTGCAGCAGCAGCGCCAGCATGACTTAGGGGGAGTGACTCCACGGGGGCTACTTTTCTTTTTTTGGACAGCGTCCCTAGGGAGTTCCTATTTCCCTCTGACTTACAGTATCTGTTCGTAGGTTGTAAAGACCAATTTATAATACACTCCAGGATTTGCACCTAAGTAACAAGAATGTGCAAAGTAAGTGTTTTCTCTCTATTTTGGTGAATTCAGTAACCTTTAGGTACGGTTGCATCAGCTGTGCACTATTCCCTAGTTATATGAAGGATAACTAGGAACTACTCTACAGATGAGGTAACCATATGTACTAATTCATAGCAAAACTGAGAGGCTGTTAAGGCAAATTCTACATGAAAATATGAAAACAATGTATTTATCATTAAAACATTAATATGCTGTTCATAACCAATGCAATTCAACATGCATGTATGAGGAATAACTAGGTTATACAACTGTACAGACTGATGAGGATTCCAGGTGGCAACGACCACTGCACTGTGGAAAAACACTTTTTTATATATATCACAAAGGCAGAATGGGTAAAAAAAAAAAGTTCATATCCTTTGTACGGATACAAAGTTGCTAAGGAAAATAATGCATGGATGTAAGAGAACAAACTGGCCCTTTAGGAAGCACTTCAGCTCCTGTTGTGTTTAGCAGCAGGAGTGAGGATATGCAGTCCTTTGTCCTAGCAGGCTTATAAACAAACCAAGATGGAAGTTTAGGGAGACATTCTGTCAGTGCATGGGTAGAGTTCCCAGATGCAAACTCTTCAGAATATTATTCACCCCTTAGTTTTTAATAAACATTCAGATAAAATATTTGGAAATATTTCTATTAATCTGGAATAAAATATGTTGTAGCATTTAAGTCTATAAAAGAAAAATAATCTGAAATAAATTTTAGATATAGTTGCAAACCCACTATAATTATTGTAGTGAATACATAGCATACAGAACAATGGTTAAGGTTATTCCTTCTATGATGTTTCTGTGTCTTAAATATAACTTTTTATATTCACCATGAAAATAGCAAATCGTTTATATGGTAAACTCAGAATGAAAATATGCAGCGTTGTAATAGTATACAATACAGATCAGCTATCAGGTAAACCAAATTGACTAGATGGAATTCCTAACATTCAGAAACTCATAGAACCAGAGCACACAGTTAATTATGTGACCCTTACTTGGACATCAGTATGGTATCTGCATTGACTGAGAAGTCATGTCTTCAGTTTCGGAAAATTTTGTTGGTGGCAGCGTATAAAAGAACTTAAATTCCCTCTCTCAAACCTGTCCCTCTCCAGTGTCACTGCATGGACTGCTTAAGTGGATATATGCTTATTAGAAAACATGATTGTTTCTTTAAAAAAGACATGTATGCATGTGCACACACATAGGCATTGGCATAGGTCGACTTGGTGACTGTGGTCCACAGAGGAGCTGCCATGTTAAGAGACTTTGGCACAGCATGCAATACTGCAATGCTGTAATAATTTTGTCAGGTCCTTTGCATTCCATATTTGTAATTAATAGCACAATAAATGCACTTTACTTGGTAGAAGAATAGTATGTCTTAATTAAATATAATACTCCTTAAGGAAATCCATCTATAATTACAGAAGCATTGGTAACTCAAGCTTTTTTTTGTTTGTTTTTGGGGTTTTGTTTGGTTTGGTTTTTTGTTGTTGTTTTTGTTTGTTTTGTGGGGTTTTGTTTGTTTGTATTTTTGGGTTTTGTTTGGTTTTTGTTGGATTTTTTTGTGGTTTTGTTTGGGTTTTTTGTTGTTGTTGTTGGGGTTCTTTGTGGGTTTTTGTTTTGTTTTGTTTTTTTAAGTCTTTCTATTTATTTATTCTTATTCCTGGAGATTGGTTTGGGATTTTTTTTTTTTGTGGTCCCTCTAAATAGGAGGAATTAAAAATTGCCTTTTTAGTGCAATGGATCTGTGATTCTCATGGTAACACTGAACCATTGGATTTGGAACTTTAAGGATCTGGCTAAATATCTTCAAACTGGTGATGCAATTGCAAGCATTGATAATACTATTCTAGCCTCACTTTGGATTGAGTCCTTTGAAGAACAACTTTTAAGTGATCTATTTAAGCCTCAGTGCTATGCTAAATTACTCAGGGGTGACTGCTGAGTTTAATGCTAGTGGGACATGCAGCTGTTTTGATATCAATGTAAAAATTACTGCCTAGTTTCAGCTTCTGACACCATCTCTCTTACAAATTGTCATGATTGTAGCTCAGCGCTCTGTAAGTTGGTTCACACTTTAAGATCTGCGAAAACATTTTCAAGCTCCTGATTTCTTTTAGTAGTTAGTCGTTCCCTTGCTGTTCAGTTTTGGCTTGGTCTCTAAACATTTCTTATGCAACCTCTTCCCTGCTGTACTGATGCTCTTTTATTTTTGAATCAGGTCCAAGACACTTAATTCAAAACCTGAAGTATTTGGTGTCTAGGAAAGACGGATAAGATTCATGCAGTAGACAGATTAATGTAACTAATGTCTTCTTTTTATCACATTTTATCTTCTCTCTGTTCTCACACTTTTTTTTTCCCTATCATATGTAGTCATCACTGTCTTACCTATTCCTCCTACTTAAGGAGCATAAATATGTTATCATAAATACATCTATATTTCTAATGTGTAGTCCTTTCTATTTCTACTATGTAGTTAATTGATGTTTATCAGTCTGGAACACCAGCATGTATTTCAAACTAAAACAATCTTAAGTTTTATTTAGATAGTAAATAAAGTCTTAGTACTAACCTCAAGATAAATGGCAAGGCTATGGTCTTAATACAGCTTGAAGTAGCAAAAAAGACTTGTAGTTTCCTATTCTTACAGTGCTTCTGATTTTAAAAATGTACAGTGAAGATCTTCTTTTGTATCTACAAATGAACTTTCATTTATTAGAATAGTTTGATCTAAATATAATCATTTGCATGATAGCTTAATTAATGTGATCCCTTTAGGTAAGATGTATTTTAAAGAAGACTAAAGCAACTATACATGTTTTCTTTGCTCTTACCTGTTAGCAGTGAATAAAAAAGTACATTTGTTCTCTTCCTTTACCATTCCTTAATCCCTAATCCAGTTATTATAAAAGGGCCATTATAAATGTCCTTGGAGATGGTGAAATCTACAAGGAATTATTATTATTGCTAACTACTAGATAACTATCTGGCAGGTAGCTAGGAATCTGAAAATGTTTTTGTGGTGTTACAGACCTCCAAGATGAAATTGATAGACATAAGCCTGTTGTGTTGGGTTTGTTCTCTGGGCAATATAGCTACTAACATTGAATAAAGGTGTCTGTGTGACTGTTGTCTTTGTAACTGCTTTGCCTGTTCCTTCTTCACATGTGACATACAAAACAGATTGAAGTCTGGGGAAAGGACAGAAAGCAAATTCTGTTTCAGAGCGGTTCCAGTAAGTGATGGAATGCATGAGGGGGAATGGGAATGGCTTTTCTTCTGTTTAAAGGCTGATGAAAATGAGAGAAGGAAAAGAATTGCTGAATAGAAAGTGAAAGAAGGAAGCAAAGGGACGGGGGGGAACCCTTTTGCATTTGAGAAAAGCTTGTAACTTAGATACTCTTAATGTATTAGAAATGAGGAGCAATTTTCCAAATAAATATGGCTATGTTGGAAACTCCTGATTTATTGATGCTAAATAAAATTGCATGTGCCTTCCAGCAGAGATGCCCTGGCCTCTGTACCAGCTTCTGACCAAATTTTCCCAGGGCAGTATGTTGGGGCACTTTGGGAAAACAGATACTAAAGCCTCTGGCACCACCACAAGGTTCCCTACCTCAGAAGTGAAGAAATGGGCTTGATGCACCAGGCCTGCAGCCCTGCAGTGTGGCTGGTGGTTCTTTTTCAGGGGCCACCATGCAGTATGGCAAGACTGAGGCTCTGGAGCAGAGTCAGCACCTGGGATTTGGAAGACTGATGCTCCTGGCCACCCTCTCCCCAGTGTGATGGGGAACCCCTATGGGCTGCAAGCTCATCTCTGAGAACCTCAGCTCTCTGCTTTGGAGGCAGAGGTGTCAGAGATTTTGGATTTCAGAGTTCCTAGGATGTTGCCTTTTCTCTCTCCTGAGCTGCTGGGAGAAGGTGATGCATTCTCCACTGAACAGTGTGGCAGAGGGAAAACAGACCATTTGGCATACAACAGCTCGCCTTCCCTAAAACTATTTTACAGTCTCTGCTGTATGATGCTCCGCTTTATTCTCATAAGTCATGGATCAGGGGTGTATTTCGCTTGAGGCTTTCTTTACAAAGAGGCAATCTGGAGAGGAGCCTGTTGTCCAAGTAACTTATTAAACTGCTGGGTACAGCTATTTTGTCCCTGGTTGGGATGGTCTTTGTGGTTTCACTAGGCCTGTTTAGGTCTGAATAACAGCTGTAGATATGGCTGAGACTTCTTAGGGAGTTGCTTTATATAAGCCAGCATATAAAACCTTCAGTTATGTTATTACAAGTGATGTAATGTTGCTCTGGTGTTATCATTTCTTCCCTTTTTTTCTTTTTTTTGGAAAACCATTTAAGAAAAAAAATCTCAAACATATCTGCACATGTCTTATGGTGGTCAGTCAGTTAGCATTTTAGTTTCGAGTTTCCTTTCTGACTATTAAAAAGTTGGGAGTGGTGATAGCAGTATTCATTGAATTTGTCTTTTATATTTGTTTTGTTTAGCTTTTGTCTTTAACCTGTTGCAGACTACATGTACCTGAATTTTGTCTTTTAATGGCTTTTAAAACGTGGGGTTTTTTTAATAATGAAAAAATAGTTAAGGACAGAAAATATAGGTTATTCTTCAGTCTTGGACTCCTTGGATCAAAGCTATTTTTTCTCATTTTATGTCTTCAGAGAAGAAATGAAGTCTGTCCCTTACTCATGTTTCTCTCACAAGTTAGACATTCTGAGACGTAGTGTGCCATGAGAAACAAGCTGATGCAACACTGCTCTCCTTTCTCCTGCCCCCATGGGCCAGAGGATTTCATGTTTTCCCACGTCTTTCTGGTGGGAAATGCACTGAAATAGGAAGGTAGTGGGAACTGAGAGGGATAGCAAATAGGTGCTGCTGTTTGTAGCCTGACAACAAACTGGTTATTCTTTCTAAAGTAAAGAGGAGGTTGCAAAGTGACTTTTGACTTTCAAAGACAGCCCAGGTCACCCTGGTGCTCCCAGGGTTGGTAGCACAGCTGCAGGTACCTCTGACCTCAGGCCAGCTGACCTCCAGTATAGTCCTAGTTTGTTTTTTCTTCCACTTAGGCAAACTGCCCAGTTTACTGTGGTTCCTAGAATATGGGTCCATATTCATATATATGTATTTTTTGTAATACTGCTTCTGGTGTTCTTCAGCATAGCTATCATTTTTATATTTTTATTAATGTTACCATTTAAAGCACACAAGTAGATATTCTGCAGTTCATAGTGCTGTAAAATTACTTGCATTATAATCCTGTAAATACATCAAGAGGTTCTAGTGATTTCATAAACTGCCTGAACCTGTGGGTTCATTGTGATATTAACAGTACCCCTTAAAATACAGTATTTATTGTTTTATATTTGTAACTTCCATGCATGCTCCTTCAGTCCTTGTTCAAGATGATTATGGATTCTCTATAATAACTGTAGTCTAGTACATAATTTGTTCTGCTAGAAATCCCATGTAGAATGCCTTCTCATACTGAGATTCTTCAAAACATTTCTGTTGCAAGTTTGCATGCACAGTCTACAAGGCAAACAATACTTAAAATTGTTTTGAAGCTGTAGAAGGTATTATGATATTAATCAATTCTTAAATTCTGGTTATGTTTCATTAGGGAAATATGGTATTTCCTACAACTTTTTCTTAATAAGCTCTTGGTAAAATACAGAGGACCATTTCCATTAGCAAATTTTGATGATATCTGCTATAGGTATTTTAATATATGAAAAGCCACTAGTGATTTGGTTTTGTTTCAGGAAAAAAAAAAAAGTATCTTTAGTTCAAAAAGGCAGTTTTTATAAATCAGTTGACAAAGACTGTTTTTTAGGCTGATGTCCCTAACTTATTTGAAGAATTGCACCAGTCAATCCATCCATCTTTTGTTCATTTCTTTAATAACTTTTTAAGCTGTTGGCCAGTTTCACTGAACACTGACACCCTCTAATAGTTGCTGAGGTAATTTAAATTCATGTTTCCTGAAAGAGATAGATGAAGAGAAGAGCAAAACAAAAAATCAGTAAGGAACAGAGAGGCAAAATTCAGCTGTCATACATTCTTCTCTCAAAATCCAGCGCCACCACCCAGCATGGCCATTTTTTCTTGGGTGGGAGTATCTTGAAGGGATATATCAGGGAGTTGCTGTTACTGCATTGGGAGATTTAGTGAACAGGGCAAGAACCCATAGAATGATTTCATGGTTCAGTTGGTACAATGCTCATGTTATCAATGTTTTGAGTATCAAGTTGTCAGAATAGTTCCTTTTTAAAGGTAAAATTTAAAAGATACTTTGTAAGGATTAAGACCCCCAAAATCTGTATTTTTCTTTGTGAAATAGATTATTTGAAAGAAAGTTCCACCCAAGACATTGAGACCACTGACATTTCTTAGTCAATGAATAAGAAGAAGCTTCCTGCTACGGAGAGATTATTCCACAGGGACTTTCTTTGGCATTTTTCTGTTTTCTGCAAGTCATTCACTGATGAACTGACATATTCCTAGGTCTAGGTAGATGTGTTTACTTGAGAAAAAGAAACAAAGTTTTTAAAAATGCTAAATTCTTTTACATGTTATTGTGATACTGAGCATCCATGAATTCTCATCTCACGTCCAGTGGCTCTGTACCTATTTGAAATTCAGCCTCTTCATTTAGGTTACTAAATGTGACTTTCATCACATTTTAATTTGAATTTTAATTACTAGTCTTTAAAATTTTGATCAGCACTAATAAATTATACCACAGTCATATGATATTTAGCTGATTGATTTTTGTGTGCTGAAATATAGTCATTTTGAAGAGCAGTAAAAATACTTTCAAGAAGATAAAATGTTTCAAAGATAAAGGATTTTGTACCAGATTTGTTCAAGTCTGTGTCAGACTGGAGAGGAAAATCCTAAATCAGAGCACTTGTGAGGGCAAAGCAGGTGTCTACTATCCAGTGTGTTTTAATGCAGCAACATCAAGTCAGGCAATCAGCCCAACCAAGGCCAGTGAGTCCATCTTTTTGGAATGGCTGTGTATTTCCTGGTGGTGGTTGTAAGAGGTGAGAGATGAATATAGAGTACTGGGTAATAGGTAGCTCTGTTACTGCTCTGTGTTGCAAAACTGTATTCTAAAAGGCAAATAGAGCATTTGTTTGTTTTATCTGAATTCTTGTCCACCCACATCTGTTCCTGGCTTCCTTCCTTGTTTGGATCTCTTTTCCCTCAGGAGTCTACAACATAACATCAGGAGAATCTTTATTTTCTTTTCCTGATCTCAGTACCCACTTTGAGTTTCAGTTCACCAGTAGCATGGCAAGAGTACTGTAACAGAAAGGTTATAAATAAGATCCTCTACATCTAAGCCTCTCTGTTCCATAGCTCAGTGGGAGTAAGCTCTCACTGACTGAGTAGTGTGTGCTGTCATGGGGTTGATACTGTAAATCAAAAACAAAGACAGTGGATAAAGCCCTGACCCCACTGATGTTAGTCACATCACCTCCATATTCTCAATGAAGTGACAGTTCTCTGCAAGTCAAGAATTATTTGCTTCTTAGGAGAGAAGTGGAAAGCCAGGGAGTTGGCAGCACCTTCCATGAAACTGTATCCTGAAGAGTAAAATATGTTCAACCAGACAAGTGAACTGTGGGATTGAGTACCCAAAATTTGCAGAGAGGATGCCAATTTCTCCAAATCATGCCAAGAGACAAATCCGAAAGGATCTACTCCTTTTGTAGTTTTGGGTATTCTTTTGTTCCCTCTCTAATGAGTTTGCAAGTTCTTACAGAACTGAATGAAAACACTGAGGCATGTTCAGAAGTCTGTGTCCTCGGGAAATGAGTATCCTTTCAGGAATTTTGGTATACTTTTTAGGCAAACAGGCCTCTATTCCTGTATTCTTGGCTATGTCCTAGGGGCCTGAATATTAGACAAGTCAGGATTCATTTCGTTAATAATGGCAGTGCTGTCTGCAGTCTCACTCTAGTTCTTGTTTAGGAACAGCTGAAAGGGTGCAGAGCCTGTTGTTTGGATTTTCTAGGAAAGTTATGCGGGAAACATAAAAGAAAACAGAACAATTCTGAAAGCAGGGACTAGATCTGCTTTTGGCTCCTGGCACTTCCTGGCTGTCTAATGGCAGAGTTTCATGAAGAATGGGTTGGCACAGGATATTTCATGCCAACTAATATACTTTCCTGAACAGAGGAGAACAAAATTCAGTCTTCCTCAATATAAGGGCATCCTAAAAAGTTCTATTTCCTAGAGTACTGCCTTAATTTCCAGAAAGGTAGGAGCAACAGCGTTTCCTTTTCCAGAAGATTGCTACTGATGTTTCATATTGGTGACCTACACTTTCTTTAGACAAAGTAGATGCCTAATTTAAGCAAATATTGAGACGTACAATTAGTTGTTTCTGATGCCCACTGATCGTATTGGAAATTTGAATGGTTATGGAGGACAGACTAGCCTCTCTTCTAGCACTGCTGTGCCCAACAATGCATCTAAACAGAAGCTTATTTCTACCCTGTTTTACTGATACCCTGTCTTCTAAACCTACCAATTCTCTTTTTGCCTACTTTCTGATTATCATATCCTTTTCAATACTTGGACTGTAGTTTTTCTGAGGCCAAGGGTTTTTTTTATTGTTTCTCCGTGCAGCGAGTAGTGTAACATTCTGTTGTGCCACCCTCTGAGATGAATGTGCTATGCAGGAGGAACATACCAGCTTTCTTGGAGGTACTTTTTGCTTCGTAAACATGGGATTACATTTCACTAGGGGAGTATAGGAAGGCCTGTACTTTTGTGGTGAAACTTCACTGTTGCCAAGACTGTGATACTGTTCAATGGCTAAAAACTCAAGGTGTAAAAGCTGAGAGCCTGCATTCTGTCAAAGTGCAATGTCAGTGCTGAATTCCCATAGTCTTCTTAGAAAATCTGATCTCTCATTTATGGACTAGTAATCCAATACCTTTCATGAGAATGAAATGCATATAAATAGAATTTTTCAAATATGTGTGCAGTCTTAAGTGCCATTAGAATCAGCCTTGACTTGTTGTATTCTGGTTTTGTTTTTGAACCTGACCTTCAAATAAGTGTCTCACTAAATGCATTTCTGGGTACATTATTTTTGGTTTGTGTTTTTTTGAGATCATGTCATTGTTATATAGCTGAAGAAGGGGTAGTACTGAAAGCAATGCATCTTGGAGTGCAAGTAGAACTATTTAGACTCTCTGCTTTGAAGCACAGTTTCTTTATCTATAACCATCCAATATCTGGAATGGAAGGATTTCAGGATATTATGAGCTATATTCTTCTCTTTCTATTCACTTCATGTTAGTAAGCTGCTGCTCTGTAAACTCTTGGAAATATCTCTGAAACATATAGGCTACTGTATCAATCTGATAGCTAAAAGGAAACAAATACATAGTTGTCTTCCTAAATTTCTATTATTTACTTGTGTTTACTGTTTGGAAAATACTCAGATTATTTATAATAGTTACCCAGTAAACTCTTGTGGCCTTTAATGAGGTATGTGGATTAATGACTTCTCAAATAATTGTTCTACAAGAGTAGTGTGGCATTTTTAGAATGAGTGCTTAGTTAAAATAGTCACTAAAGGCATGTTATTCACATAGGCATCTTTTGTATCAAACATGTGTTTTTTATTATCTGTGTGTTCTGACTTGATTTACTAATGTACTTCCATATATGTATGTATAACATTAAGCTTATGAATAGTTGTAGATGTCCTAAAGTTAGTTATGTTCCCAAGAATCACAAACTGAACTTTAAGGACTGTATGCAAAATAGATTCAAAGGAATAGTTTGTTTTTATTTAAAAGGTGAAGAATGCAGAGATTTTTTGGTGGTGGTTTTTTTTTGGTTGGTTGGTAGTTTTTTTTAGTTTAAGAGTGGAATATATGTTTTCTTTAGCTGTAAAAGCACAATCAAGGCAACATGATAAGTGAGTCAGTGTTGTAAAAGTAAAACTAATTTCGCCTTCACTCACATGAGCTATAGAAGGAGGAAGCTTTATTGTCCCTGGGAAGGTGATAAGGCAGAGTAATTGTATATTATACTGTCCTGGAACATCTGCCTGAAGACTGTTGGAGCAATTCATCTATCATGGACGATACAGCATGTTTTGTCTTTCTGCTTTAACCCATCCCCACTGCTGGCCTGCACGAAGGTTTTGATAGGGACTGTGCCTGGGCTGGGGCTCACATTAATCAGTCCCCTTGTTCAACACTCCAGCTGACATAATTACAACCTGCGCACAGCAGTTATTCAAGTTGAGTCCTTGTCACTCGTGGTGCGAAACTACACAGCTCAGATCCCGAAGGAGATTGCCTTATCACACAGAACAAGGGCTCACAGGAGTTGAAGAGAATAGAAATGGGAAAATGTCTTCCGGGAGTACTATATATTCCTTTAAAATAAGACATTTGAGAGACTTACAAGGGACAAAGAGAAGCATTGTGCAAGGTCTGAAATGAACAGGTTATTATTTTTAAAAGGATTACACAGACCATTTTTGTGAAATGGACATGCATTATTAAATAAATTCAGTGGTCTCTCTTATCATTCAGTGGCTCTGCCCTATTAGTTTTCTTCAGAAGTGATAAAATAGTTTTTGACTTGTATAAGCTTTAAGTATCTCTCAGTAGAAATCATGAGAATACAACTAATAAAAGTGCACATTTTATACCAGTAAAATTGGCACACACATAAGGGAAGATCTGTGAGGATCAGAGTTAAGGGTGAAGGAAGAAGCATGCAAAAGGGCTTTCAAAGATGAGCAAGTTCATTAGTTTCTGCTGTAGTATAATATGGGGTTGTGAAAGATGAAGCCAAAGAAGTAGTTTCGTATTTTACCATTTTCCCCCGCTTTTCACATTAACCCTCTGTGGAGAAAAAAGACAAGTTCATAATGCTATACTAAATGAAAGTTTATTTTCATGTAATGTGATGGAGATTATTTTTATGTGGTTATGATTTTTTCCTTTAAGATAGGACTTTGAACACATGTTCATAGGATAATTTTTTTAGCATTGGTCTATAAAAGTTCCTCAATGTGACAGAATTTCATTGCCATTCAGAAGGCTTTATCCATGGTGTTTTGTTTTGGTTTTTTTTTTGTTTTGGGGTTTTTTTGTTTGTTTTTTTTTTTTTTTTGTTTTGTTGTTTTTTTTGTTTTGTTTTGTGTTTTTTTGTGTTTTGTTTTGTTTTGTTTTTTGTTTTTGTTTTTTTTTTCTTCTTGGGTACTAGATCAGCTTTTTTAAGTAATACCATTCAGGCAGTTCCTATTCTTCTCAATCAATAGTTTTACAGTGTAGCCCTGATTTCTAGTTAAAACCATCTGTATAATATTTAGACATAATTGTGTATAGTTGAAAGAACAGTAATAATGTATCTGTTCTGGGTGGTCCAATTTTAAGCTAATACTTTTACAAGACAGCTTATCTCCAATTATGAATTGTCGGAAGTAGTAGTACTAGAAACTGCCATGTGTGTTTTACTCTCCATATAGGTGAGTTAGGTAGTGCTAGGTAAGCTAAATACATTATTTAGTGCTTTCTTTCCATTTCAGTATCTTTTGGTGAAGTACACAGCGTGCTGATCTTTATGTGTATGTCTCCAATGAAAGTCTAGCTACATGAAAACTGTACTTTCTTACTGAGCAGCAGAGCATCCTTACAGGCAAACGTCCTCTTGAAGGAAAAAATCAAGTTTCACTTGCTCCCTACTCTTAAATCCAGTTCTCCCAAGGTGAATGATGCCTGTGAAGTAAGCTCGAAGTACAGAGCCAAATGCTGCATTTACTTACATTTGTGCAGACAACGGCATTATGAGGACATAATCTGAAAAGAATGATGTTTCTCTGATATATACTCTCAATACACATTTTAGATCTGATAATCAATCATACCTCCAACTAAAGACCCAAATTTGACTTTCAGAATCCAAGATGGTTTTGCAGTATTGACAGCCAGGAAAAATATATTTTAATTTGCAGACTGAACAAATTTCCATGACATCATGGAAGCACAATAAATGGCTGACCTCACAATGACATTTTTCAGACTTAAACTGTACTTCTTATAGACTTTGAGCCCAGAAAAAGCCTTAAGCTCAGCCAATCTGACCTTCTACATAAAAAAAATTATATGGGTTTTTTTTTTCCAGTTTCCTCTGTTCTGAGCCTTTTGCATTGGATTAAATTTTGTCATCCAGAAACACATTCAGGTTTGGTCTGAAAACAACCAAAGTTGGAGAACCCGTTCCTCTTGTGCGAAAGATTAATTTCTGAAGAAATTGTGCTTAGCTTCTCAGTTGAATTTGACTGTAACATGTAGTAGCTTTTGGTTTTGTATAGGTTTTCTCTAATTTAAGTTGTCTCTTAATCACACTTTTTTGTGTTAAGATATTCAGGCCCCAAGCTCAAGTGCAATAAGCAAAACAGAAGTTTTTATTAAGTGTTTTGAAGTTTTTCTCCCACTTCTATTTCTATTTATAATCACTTTGTAGCTGTTTGTTTAAATTTAGAATTAGTTTCTCCGGTGTCATAAAAAGAACATTACATTTGCTTGCTGCTTCCTTTCTCATTTAGAGTTGGCATGGGACCTTTCTGCTTATACCATCATGCTGGAAGCTCACATTAAACCAATGCTCCACTAATTCCTAAATCATTTTCAATGTCACAGCTTTTCATAGCATCTTGTATTCTCTTAATTGTTTGGATGCATTGTGCAAAGGTGGGAAATATAACATGTAGTTGTATATGTGCATGTTTTGATTGAGCAGGCCTGGCTTCTGAAACGGCTCTGTGTGATGGCAATGTCATTGTTATTAATCATGCTACCAATTACAGTTACATCTATAAATTTTATTAACAGAGATTTTATATGTACTTCTGGCATGCATAACAAAAGCGAATCTTTCAGACTATTATTGCTGATTCCTTTGATAAATTAGAACATTTGAAATGAGGAAGAAAATGACCATCTCTTTTTGCATGGGGGGTTGGGGCTGGGATAGGGCAAGAAGAGTCAGTGTATTAGCATTAAAAAAACCTACTTTGAGCAGAGATTGTACAGACCACAGTGCCCTGAGTAGGAATCCAGGCTGCAAAGCAACGGGATCTACCCTCTAGGGAACTGTGTTGTCACTAAAATGGCTGAAGGAACTGACATGAAGGCCAGTTGGAAGAAGTACCATCTGCATCTGAGATTGACAGGCAGCCTTTAGGGTCTGTTGCTATCATTTCTGACTCCAACAACATTAGGAGTCCAGTTTCATCTTGTGCAGTCGATAGATTCCACACCCTTGGTTAGGCTCCATCTGCACTTCTGTATCTGTGAAAATACTTTATGTGTTCCTGAGACAAACAGACTCTATAGAATTGTTCTGTTACTTTATGTGGTCATTAAAAGAAGTACAATAGGGAAAAAATTGATGTTGAAAGGAAATGCGTGTCTTCAATTAAATTCATCCTAGCTTTTTTAAAAAATGGATGTTTTCCATGGCCTCATTTCAGCAAGGTATTTGATCATGTACATAAATTTAACCTTGTGAGTCATTCTTTTTAAGTCAATGGGGCTGCTTGTACTTAAGCTGCACAAATGCGTAAGTACCTTGTTAAATCAGGGCCTATGATTCTTAAAGCCCGCTCTCCATCCTTACACCACTGCAGAGATGCTGTTTCTCAGACCAACTTCTCTTTTATGCCATCTGCTCCAAGAAGAAAGGAAAGGGGGGAGGGAGGAAGCCCATGAACAATGGAGTGATTATTCTCAGTTACTGTGAAATAGATGAACTCCACCTGCTATTTCTGCCACTTAAACCTTGGCTGACACAGTGCAGCAGTGTGCTGTGCACAGCAGACCTCTGCATCCCTCACGCTGCAGGCATGCAGATCCAGAGGACCCTTGAGCCAGGCCATTACAAAGCCCACTCTGCCTGCAGCAAGGTGGAAGCCAAGAGTTCTAGCTAATGGCACAGAGAGTTTTTAGTAGCAGAACAGTCCTATGAGAAATAGCTTCTTTTTGTTTTGCCTTTTTTTTTCCCCCCTCTTCTGAGCAAAAGGAGAAACTGAGGCTCTCTCCAAAGAGCTATTTGGGCAGACTCAGAAGCTGAGCAGCTCAGTTCTGCAGAGCACCTCTGGGGACAGTGAAGGCCACAACATAGGTGGAGAGCTGAGGCACGTTTCCCTTTCAGTACCCTTTCCACCTGTTTCTCCCAAGTCTAGTAGTTTGGACATAGTTTGCAGGTTTCTGTCTATAACCCTCTTCTTTATTTCTTTCTTTTTCTGTAGAAAGTAGAATTAATGGAAGCATTTAAGGCAGGAAACCTTACTTCCTTGGAATGAACTTTTTTTTTCTGCAAAAATCAGATTTTCTTCAAATTATGAAATCTGTTGTGAACTAAAGTGGTGCTTGTTTGTTTGCTTGTTTTTGTTGTTCTTGGTGGTTTGGGTTTTGGCTTCAAGGCTATTTGTTTGCTTTTTCGGGTTTTTTTTCGTTTGTGGTTTTTTGTTTTGGTTTTGTTTTGTTTTAGGGTTTTTTTTGTGTTTGGTTTTTTTTGGTGTTTGGTTTGTGGTTTTTTTTTTTTTTTTTTTTTTTTAGAAAAAATGTCTAAAATTTTTGAGTAGATCCATATGCCAGCACTGGATTTATACTTTGGTTGTTCACTGTGCTGGGTCATAACTAGCTTTGCAGATTCCTCAGAATTAAACAAAACTAGAGTACATCACTTACTTCCTTTCAGAATTTCCACTTATCCTGAATTTGCCTTTAAAATTGTGTGCTTTGGCTATCATAATCTACTCCTTGTATCACATGTAATTGTAATGATCAATTTTTTGAAATTGGGAATTTTCAAATTTTCATTCCAATACATTGTAAGTGGAATGGTGGAGCTGTGGCCAAATTTCAATTTGGACATGCTAGTCTGCTGAATGAAGCTCAGATACAAGCAGTAATTATCAATCTTCCTTCATTTTCAGTGCTGACGCACAAGTTTTTGCTGCTTCCCTACAGGGCTCTGCTACTTTTTAGCAGCCAGCATTGGACATCTGTCACACATACTGTATGTCATAACAAATAGATCATTACAGGGAAAAAAGAAAAAGCAAAGCTAAAAATGTAGAAAAGCAAAAAACATTACAGTTACTATCCCTGGGTGTTGCTATAACATTAGCAGAATAAATCCCAAATACATTTTTATTATTTTCTTTGTGAAACAGACTGTATTATAAAATCTCATTAAAGCATGTGAATGTTGCGTACTCCCTTTTATAAGCTACTTCATATTTTCTGAGTGGCAATACATGCAATACATGGCAGTACATGAAAACATGGCAATACATGTGGCCACCAGATTGTCGGGCATGCATTTTTATGACTGTGGGTGTGTACTTCGGTCATCTCATCTTGGTGTAGTTGAAAAGCATCAGCTGCAGAAACAGCTGTAGTGGTAAAGGCATTGCTTTTCCCCAGCAGCTCATTGCCATTGTCCACCACAAGTCTAGGAGCAGCACAGAGAGTTGTCACAGAGGCAAAACTGAGTCGGCGCTGTAGTTGAGTTCCCCAGAAGTCGTATGTTGCTAATTATGGCAGTAGTATCATAAGTGACTTGATAATTGGGGTCGTTTGCAGAGAGCTAGCACTTGTATCCTTGTGATTGTTCCCAAAGTCATTCAAAACCTAAATAAAAGGTAGAACTTCTCTGAAAGGAGAAGAGCAAGGAAAAAGTAACCCAGGTGCATGTTAGTAGTAAGAAGGCTGAGAAGATTTACTACATTTCTTGTTCATACATGCACATATATAAATTTATGTTTTAATGTATAATAAATTTTGTAGGTTTATAATGTTAGTTTCAGCACATTACAGAGTGTATTTTTTGCTGTATTTTACTGGGTTTTATAATTTCTTGTGCAATACTTTATTGACTTGTAGCACTGAAGAGACAATTTTTAAACTTGCAGTCTGAAGTGAGTGCTAGTGGTACATGCAGGCTATGTATTATAATGTAGCTAGCTTGCATTAACTGGCAATAAGTTTGTTTGATTTTAAGACCAGAAATACATCTAAATCTTGAATATGCTGGGTAGAATTTTTGTTTGGTTTGTTTGTCTGGGTTTTTGCTTAGTAGAGGTTGGGCAGAGTGACTGTCATTGTGAAGGTTTTGATTGAATAAGCCTGTTTGTATAATGTAATTACTACAGATTGAGGTATTTGTTTCTTTCCTGTCAAAAAAATATTGCCTATTAGGTTGTTTGCCATGACCTTACTGAACGCTAGTTTTCATGCAGTTTAATGACAGCAAGAAACTTAGGCAGGCTAGAAGGGTTGTATTTTGGAGAGCAGTAATACTTAAAACAACTTGAAAAGTCCTTGCATTTAAATGAGTGTACTTGAGCACTTGGTGCTTCGAGGAGGATCCAGGAGCTCCGGAACTCCTGGCTGCAACTGGGGAATGCTGAGCACAGAGAAAGTCATGACACCCGTATATGCGCTGCTGATGTGAAATTCCAGTATTGAAGGCTTAAAGCAATGTTTGCAACTGAAAAGAGTTCGGGAAGAATCTGATGATAGTGAATTATACGGAACTCGGTCTCCATAGCTCATCTGCTAGAGTTCTAGATATCAGGGGATTCTACAGCTAAGCGAGGTGTGTTGGACGTGTCACACTGTTAGCTGGGTGCAGGAAGGTGAGAAATACGACAGTTTGTAAAAGTGAGAGTGATCAACTGTAGATTAATTTGCATGTGATTTCAAAGGATTCCCTGTTGCTTTCCAATAGATTTCAGATTTCTCTGACAACAATGCTTTAGTACCAGAAAGAGTTCTGGTTTGAGGAAAGAATCTCTGAGAAAATGTTTTATGAACTTTGCTGTCCATGAGGTCAAGCTAAATGTTGCTTATGACTGTGTTTCTAAAAATCCACGGCTCTCCTTTTTTTAGTGTAATTACATTATTGCAGTTTTGATTTAAAGGCAGTTTTCCAAGTTAGATGCCATTTTTTGTGAAAGAAATGACTGCAAACTTCTGGTGAATAACAAAGGCTAAGAATCTACAATTATACATATTGCTTCATTGAGAAGTTTGTTTTCATCATACATACTTTCTTTCAGAAATAAAAGCAGTTATCTAGAGATTTTGCTGTTTTTCCATCAAAATACTGCCAGTTCTATGTACTTCTTGCAGGTTGCATAGCAGGTTATGAACTGTGCAGAAAACCTTCAGAGTGCTCTTGATATGAGTGTGAACTTGGTTCATACTGACGAATAAGGGAAAAAGGGAAATCTTTTCAATCAGTCAGTTGTATCAGTGTGTTTGTTTCCATGTTGTAAATAGTGATGTCCATGGAGCTGCCATAAGTCCTTTATTTTATATGCATTTCGCTGCAGAAAGAGGGTATTTGTACCTAATGTCCTAGAGAAGACCTTTTGAAAAAGGTTTATTTTGTGTAAATAAGAGTCCTGCAAGGTGCTAAAATTTTTAAAAGTTAGTGGACTAGATAATTAACATTTTGCCTCATTTGCACCTCTGAAACCTTCCATTTTCATGTCCTGGAGTAAGCATGTTTTTGAAAATGTCAGGCACTGCATAATGGAATAGTGTTATAGTTTCGTTTCTTATTTGTAAACAGGAAAGGAAATAATAAAAATGGGCTACTTCCTGCTATATTTCATTTAGCTGTTGAATATAATGCTAATGTATTCTTATGGAGAGAACCCTTAGAACAAATAGAAGCATTCCTATTCTACATGGGCAAATTTAGAATTAACAGATGTTTTGTGAATTTCTCTTGTTTCATGGTTTTAATCCAAAATACCATGTAAAAGATGAGAATTGGAAGTAGCTCTGGTATTGGGCAGCCACAGCTCTGCAGTTGGCTACTGAACTCAACTGTTTGCATAGGCTGGCTGAACCAGTGCTGCTGGCTGAGGGGTGCCTCTGCCTGGGGAAGGGATGCCCAAATCCCTATCCTGGTACAGTTTGTACTGCTTGCTGGTGAGACTGCCTGGCTTGGCCCTGCAAGATGGGAGTGAAGGAAGAGATGATGGGGGAATAATAACCACAGACAGCACTTGCTGTGGGGACCTTCAGGCTGACAATTCCCCACCTGGCACAGATTTGCTTCAAGACTCATCATTCCACCCATGTTTTCCTGCTGCTGACTTTGAGCTCCCACCTCTGCCTCCTGCAAAGTGCACATCTGTGCTCAGCCATCTCAGAACCCTGAACAGCACTGCTGTTTATAATGGGTAGATGTAGTTTTGATGACGAATCCATTCAGTGGCACACTATATCTTGGCAGTGCAACTGAGAAAATGTCTTCATAGGGCAGTTAAAATATTCTAGGGGCTTCAGGAGCAATTGTATTTTCTGGGTTTGGGAGGAAGGCAGTTGTGAAAACTTTTGTCCTGTTCACAAGAAGTATGATTTTCCCAGTGTTCTGTAGATCAGGCGCTCTTGTTCCTTTCTCTTGGCACAGTGCCCAATTGTTTTGGTATATTTTTTGGTATTTCTTATATATATGATAGGGAAGACAAACTGGCAACAGCTTCTCATGTTGACAAAGTGTCTGGCCATTTTATGCAACTCCTAACCTTCTGCTTTATTCCACTCTCCCAGCAAAGTGGACTGATGCTGCTAAAAAGCAGGAAATGCTGTGGATGGAGATGGCATTGTGGCATGTGGCATTGGGCTTCCTTGTCACTCCATGGATGATATCTGTGCAAACCTTGAATAAATTGTTCTCATCCTTGGAGTAGAGAAACTTGCTTTAGGCCCTGTTGTGGAGAAGCTTTGAGCATCATTGTGCTAAGTGCCACTGGAATTGTTAATTGAAAGCTGAGTATTAGTCACTGTTATAATACCTGTGTCTGCATTTCAAGGATTGCAACCAGAGGAGGTGATCCTTCCCCTCTAGTCAACAGTGGTGAGGCCACACCTGGAGTGCTGATCTACTTTTGGGCTCCGTAGTACTAGGAAGACATTAACATATTGGAGAGAGTCCAGCAAAGGGGCACTAAGATGATGGAGGCATTATAGCATCTCAGAGAAGAAGGACTGAGAGCTTGGACTAGTCAGTATGGAGAAAAGACTCAGGGCGTGTCATTCATGTACACAAATATCTGAAGAGAGGATGTAAAGAAAAGGAAGCCAGGCTCTTTTTCAGTGTGCCCAGTGACAGGACAAGGGGCACTGGGCACAAGCAGAAAGACAGCAGAAAGAACACCAGGAAACACTGTTCCACAGTGAGGGTGACTGAGCACTGGCACAGGTAGCCCAGGAAGGCTGGAAGATGTCCTGGGCATTCGGAAGCCACCAGAAAATGGTCCTGGGCAGCTGGCCCTGGGTGATCCTTCTTGAGCAAAGGGGTTGGACCAGACAATCTGCAGAGGTCCTGTAGAACCTTTACCATGTTGTGATTCTGTGACTTATGTACCATTTTACAATCAATAAGTCATTTCCATTTTTTATTTGAATATATAGCAACTTTTAATTTATTGAGAGGAGCGAAAGACAGAGAGGTAGCTGGTGGGTAGGAAGGGATTTCTAATGGCAACATGAAATGCTCAGTTACAACAGGAATGTGAACTCATCACTGTGTAATGAACATTACAGGTAAAATTGCTTTTTTATCTTCATCCAAAAGACATTTTCTGCTTGTCTTAAGCAGTAGATATATTTCTCAGGAGAAACTTGCTATCTGTCTCCCTTATTTCACAGTGTTGTCCTTTACAGAAATGCGGGAGCTCTCCTGGGTGTGTGCAGGGGAAAGTAGGCCTGTGCTCTTCCCAATATATCAGTCTTTGATGGAGCAGGTCATACAGGCCTGTTGCACAGAAAGTATGGGCTCAGCTTGTCAGCTCCTCATATTTCCTGTTCATCTGCGGTGTACCTTAGTAGCATGTTCCATCTCCTCTTTCACCATGTATACCACTGACCAGACACTGAAAACTATACAGGCCTCCCTTTTCCCTGTAATAAAATTGTTGTCGTATTTGCATCGAGTCTCAAACCTTTTTTCATATCTAATAAGAAGACTTAATGCAAGATGTGAAATAGAAAAAACCCTCTTTGCTATGTTCCTCTGCATCAGAATTGAACATAAACTCATCAACTCTAGCTTTAGACTAATTAAGTGTCTCTAATGCATTCCCTTCCTGTTATTGCAGAGCATGGCCAAATTGACAGAAATATATACATTTGGTTTTCAAAATGCATCATGAGGACAAAAGTGCGCTTACATTAAGCAATGATAATAGTAATTTAACTTAGAAACCTCTGGTTTAGTCTTACTGAAATACAGGCTAGTCTCCTAAAACTGCATTTGTGACTAATTCAAACTGGAACAAAAAAAAAAAAAACTGGAACTGGAAAGAAAGACTTTCCTCAAAAGATTTCTTTTGGGCTGGGCTCTAACTTTCAAATTTCCAAACAAAGGA
This sequence comes from Formicarius rufipectus, assembly GCA_013399695.1. Classification (NCBI taxonomy): domain Eukaryota; kingdom Metazoa; phylum Chordata; class Aves; order Passeriformes; family Formicariidae; genus Formicarius; species Formicarius rufipectus. Next base: position 182,851 of record VXAU01004092.1, on the reverse strand, counting down.
AATTTGTATTTCAAAGTTTATAAACACCTGGAATTGAATCTTATAATACAAGGCCTGTCAAATGCTTAATTATCATCACTATTGCAACACTTAGAGTTTTAGTTATATGTTTATCATACATAGCTTTAATGAAAATACAGTGCTGTTTAAAATCACAGACTTCTGTGTTTCCTCTTCTGAGATGAAGTAACTACACAGAGGGTTGCTGGAGGTGTTTTGTGTCAGACATATAACAACATACTTGTACAGTACATGGTCTTGAGAAGACTTCTAATAAAACAGACATTCAAAGCACACTGAATAATTAAAAAACATTTTATATGCAGTACTTTCGTCATGTCATATTTAAAGGTATTACTTGGCTTCAAAAGTGCTTGGATTTGCCAGTTGTTACCTTTATGGTTTACTTTATGATTACAATTGCTGCTTTGCAACCTAATATGAGGGGCCAGTTGTAATGCCTTGTGATCTCATATTCCTCATTTCTTATTAAGCTTTTCTGACCTTGCCACATGGAATAGTATGGGTTTAAAATTTTTATATCAATATGGTGGTGTGTTTAGTCACAGATTTTTACTGATGACTGAACGAGACATTGAGATTGCTTTGTTCAAAGCGGTTGGAGCAAATTCCAAATCAAAGGAGATAGAACTGGCCTTTTATGACTCGAACAGGCTGAGTTTTCTTCACAACTCTTACATAGGTTTCCATAGACCCTTTATATATTTCAGAGAAATACTTCAAAGTAAAATATTTTATATCCTCCCTTAACATGAGAGCTAAGCTAAAAGAACAGGGATATTTTATTTCAGATTCATATGCTCTGCTTTAATCTACTGCCCTTTAAAATGAAACCTATGATAGAAGGTTACCAGGTTGTCTCCTGCTTTCATTGCAGTGTACACTAACCTTTTTCTTTTTTTTTTTTTTTTAAATGCATATTTTATTTTAACAACATTTATGAGCACTGTAGTTTTTTAGGGCTGAATCCTGAAAGATGCTGAGGACCAATACTTTCTATATTTTTCAGTGATAAGTGTCTTCTCTGACAATCTCAGGAGTCTGATCATTATACCAGTATGTAGCAGATGGACATGACAGAGGGTGAGCTTTGGCAGCACTGTAAGGCAGATACCAACTATACTATGACCATTTCTGACGGAGAGACAAGCACTCCAGCAGAACTTCAAGCTGCTACTTGCAGTTTGTTTTGGGGGTCCTTTTCTTAAGTGCCTGTTACTGTGGTGTTTCTGGCAGTAACAGATAAACAACCAGTTGCCCAAGATAGTACAGTTGTCTTATTTGAATATTTGTGAAGTATTATGCATTTATGTAGTTCACATGAGTGTTTGTACTTTTTTTCAGTTAAACTGAATCACTGATTTCAGTTTGGCAATAATAATAGTGTTTGGTACAAAGAAAGTCTTAAAAATAAATAAAACCCCAAAACAATGGCACACCTACAGGCTGTTCTTTTGATTCAATAATAAATATAATGGATATTTCTGATTGAAATAAATTAAACAGCACTATATTTTATATAGGATTTATTACAAAGTTTGAATAAGTAGGAAAGTCTAATGCAAAATAATTTTGTAATGAGACTGCACAATTTTAAAGACTGGAAGTTAAAAATTACTGCCATATGGATCTCTTTGTGAATAAAAGAAATGCAAAATCTTTTTCTATTCACTTTTCTCTAGAAGAATCATTAGAAATATTTCTTTGAAATGCATTAAATTAATTGTATATGTATGCTAACTTTTATTCACGAAAACTCCATTACTTTCACAAAAGCTGTGTTTAAAGATGTAAATTAGACTCTGTGTATTTTCAAAGAGATACAAACTTGAACAACTCAGTTCTCTTTCCTAGGAAGAGTTCATAGGGTGAGATGAGTGTTGGTGGAACTTACAAAATTAATTCAGCACAACTCCTATGGAATCTAGGAACTCTGTAGAAAATGTTCATGTGAACTCTGTTGGAAATGTTATAGGCATGTGTGTATTTCAATTTTGCTAAAATAAAGACTTTTGTTTCATTTCAACACTGACTTCTACAAAAAAAAAATTAAATACTTCTACAAATGTAAAAATTCAATCCTTTTTTAATGCCTCTGGCTCATATGTAACGTTCAGTTAGCCTGACACAGCTTTGGGAGCCTTCATGTAAAGGACAACATTTATGCAAGAGGATGCAAAGATCACGCAGATAATGAAAAATGACTACTGGGCACTGATTTTTCTGTTATAACACTAGATTTTATTTGAGCCACTAGTAGGAAATAAATTAATATATAACTTTTTTTTTCTTTTTTTTTCATTGCTTTTTAGGTCTAACTGTGCAGAAAATATCCGTAAACACATCTTACATACAGGAAAGCATGAAGGAGTAAAAATGTATAACTGTCCTAAATGTGACTATGGAACCAATATCCCTGTGGAGTTTCGTAACCACTTGAAAGAACTACACCCAGACATTGAAAATCCTGATCTGGCATACTTGCATGCTGGTAAGGTCTTTCCTCCCTTTGCTTACAAATTCTTCTCTTTCTATATCTGCATGTTTATTGCAAAAGAAAATGAGAAGTCGTCTTATTATCATTTGTTATGATCATTTATTCTGAAGAAGAACATGATTTTCAAATGGGCTTAATCCTCTTCAAGTTTTCGCAAGTGTTGAAGGCCATGAATTAAGCACTGAAATCCATTCGCGTGTCACAAGTACAACTTGCAGTTCAGTAAATAAACATCAGAAGTGCATGCTATTTAGATGCTTCATTTTGAAATCTAGGTGAACTTTGATGGAGAAATATTTTTTTGACATTTGTATCAAGTTCTGGTCTTGCTGTTCTCCCAAGAACAGAAAACCAAAATTCCATAGGAAATACAGTGGCAAATTAATGTACTTTAAACATTCTTAGATTTCATTACAAAAAGGTAGACAGTGTTTGGCATTAAAGCTAGAACAGCAGAGATCAATTAATAACTTAGATATATGTTTTCAGGCTTTGCATTAGAGAGAACACATGAAAGGCACCAGAGGAATGCAGAACAAAAACATTGCTTTGGAAACTGGAATTAAAAGAAGACAGTTGGGATGTTTCCTGTTTAGGTTTTTCTGTTGGTTTGGGCTTTTTTAACAGATTCTACAGTTTGAAGTAGAATGCGGAAGTTTAATGGGAACATCAAGTTAGGAGAAAAATAAAAAGTTCAATGGCAGGAGGTCAGGAGCATTATTACAAAATTAGGCTGGAGCTTGAATGAAATGTGATCTTAACTTGAGAGAAGCAGATAACTTATACATCACTGGGTGGGAAGACAAGTCAGAGCAGTGGGATAAAAGAGCAGATGGTGAGAAGAAAGAGTTGGGGAATCCAGAGGAGGAAGAAGCTATGTGGGCCAATTTCTCCCTGAGATGAAAATTAATCTTCCATTGAATTACTACTATTAGTACTCCTGTGTCATATTTGAATCATCCTCTATAAGGAATTCATCTCAGTTTTTTGAGACCCTAATACCCATAAGAAAACAGAACGTGGAGAGCTTTCACTCACCTCTGTGCAGTAGGTACACTATAGTTATTTTAAAACCTCTCAGTCTTCTCAAAATGGCCGTTTTCTTTCTTGACTAGTGACAGTGTATTATTTGTACCATATATTTCTATTTGCCAAGTATTCCACTTCATTTTGGAACCGATCATCATGTCATGTCAGCATATGGTGGATAATATCTGGAAGTGCAAACAAAATGCCAGTTGGCGGAATACCAATTTCAAAATAGGTCAGAAAACCGATCATATTTCACCATAGTTCTCACTAAAGCAAATACGTATTCAACTCAGAGCTTAAATCCAGACACTGTTGGATTTTTACTACAATAATCCCACTTAGTATGAAAAAATGAAATACTTTCAATAGATGGATAGACAGACATAACACAGAGAGCTGTAACACTGGTGGAATCACATCTCAAAATTACAAACGTTTGTGTATGTATTCATGTTATTTGTTCAAGACTGTATCTGGGTAAATTAATTGTTCATTGCAGCATGCTGTGGTTAAAACTATTCAACTTGCTTATCTTGGCAAAATAGAGTAACAGTCATCAGTAGGTTATATACTAATGATACCTCATTTCTGTGCATTCATTTTTAAGCTGTAGAAATCCCCTTGCACTAAATAGGGTACTGTACAAATATATTAGTAATAGCAAGAAGACATTGTCATCTAATGATTGCCAGGCTAGCCTAGAATTGGTATACAACAAAAGTGTCAAAATATTGTTTGCATAATACCGTTGCTAAAAGGATGGTACTGTATTTTCCTTTCAAGAAACACTAGTAAAGAGATACCTAGGTGATAATTGTGTATTCATATCAGACTTAAAGGGTATTTCTTGTTTTCAATCTATTTTTGACTGCTGGACATTGGAGAGTTAAAGGTTTCAGAGAAGAATTTTAGAGGAATGAAGGACAACTCCCGTGCCCTGCCTAACATCCCTTATAAAAATGAGATTTGTTCTGTGGCTGGTTCACGGTTACTGATGACTTATTGGTCATTGGCTGCACCCACAGAGAATCTACAACACAACGTAGAACCCTTTAGGATGATAGGATTATGAAAGTGTCAAACAAGATTGATTTTCTTTGACTTAAACATATTTGTCTGTCTTTTGTGTTCTAATATTGCTCTCTAACAGGAAAGCCAGCCCTTTTGCTTCTTTGAGCAAATAGAAATAGAGTAAGTCTCATCACTGGCAAAGAGACAGACACCAACTCCAGCTACTTTGCAGGGCAGTCAGAAACTCCTTCACCATAGCCTACCAAGTATTGAGCAATGGGGTACCTTTAGGATGTGGCTGAGAGTAAGACTGAAGTCTGTTTCTCATCTTATGAAATTGACAGTTGGATTTCTAATTTAAAGTTAATGCTCTGTATAATATAATGCTGTAAATACTAGTTTTTATTGGGCTTTCTTTGGCAGCTACTATATGGATTTATGGGGTCCATGGTAGTAGGGAGCTTGAAGAAGCTGCATTTCTAAGAAAGAGGCTGTGGAAGGTGGAAGGCAAAACAAGTTGGCTTCTACATGAGTAAGGATGATACTGTAATTGAAAGGTGATAGCACTTCTGTTCTCCATCTTTCAGATTCTGTATAATGGGAGAAATTGATACATGGAAATGCCACAAAACCAGGGCTTCAGACTTGTCATAAGGCAAAAAGCTCTTCAGATAGAAGAGGAGCAGTTTGCTCATTATTGGTTTTGTGATGATGTTGAAAGTTATGCAGTTATACTGAGGTTTTTTTCTTTATTGTTATTTTCATGTTGCACTGTAGAAAATGACGACGATCTCCAACAATGAGCACTAAGCTAGGAAATCAGAATAACCCAGTTCATCACTGAGCAAAAATTATACTGATCTTGCTTTTTGTCCAAGTTTCCTCATGTGCAAAATAGGTCCAATGCCTACATAGTTTGAGTCACAGTGCTCTCAGTTGAAACTGGCTTTATAACAGTCGATTGTTAGATTCCGGAACTGCTTTAGACACTGAACAGAAAATTTTCTGATGTTTAAATTAGTATTAGAAGTCATACAAAGTCTTTCTTTGGGAGTCTCTTTAAAAAAAAAAAATCAATTAATGCAGACCATTGCACTCCCTGGTAAGTTTTATTTGTTTTGTTTGCAATACTATGCTTGCAAAGCACTCAAATTGTCTGCAAAGAGTCTGCCACACAGGGCCCTGTGAGTAGGAGTGGAGGATTGTACAGACCCTGGCAAAATTAAAAGCATGAGCTACTTCCCCATGCTGCACAGGCATGTTTTGGAGAATGCTTGGAAGTACAGCTTTGTGCGCCTGTGCCTCCATGAAAATTATAGGTGCCTCTGGGATTGGACATCCGCAGAACAAAGATCGTGACAACTGTGTTTTGGCAGTTGGCTGCCTACGTGGTGATTGAACGCTTAGTGTTCATGAAGAGTTACATAATTCATGACCAAATGATAGATAGGTACTTGATTATAGTGTATGAGTTGCTTCACAGGGAGAAAATATCAGACATGAGCTACTCTTAGTCTAGCTGAGAAAAGCCAAGTAAAATCAGTTACTGAAAGCATAGTCAGACAAATTGAAATGAGAAACAAGGTGCAAACACTTAAATATGAGGTCAATTGAGCTGTGGCAGCAACTGGAAGAAGAAATTACTCCTGTTCTGTTCATTTGAGACTTGAGAAGACTGGATGTCTTTCTGCAAAATAGATTTTAGGAGAGCCCAATGTTGCTAGATTCACTGCAAAACTTGAGGGGCTTTGATATACCAGAGGTCAGACTATCATCTAGTGGTCCTTTCTACTCTTAAATTTTCAAGGAGTTTTAACCTACAGCATCTTGGTAAGGGCTATGTTTGTGAATCTAAAGTGTTTGGGTGTTGTGATAGCAGTGGAGTAGCTGAGGAGACACCTAAGCCCTCAAAGTGTTCTTTCTCAGAAAGACAGCATACCCATCATCAGCACTAAATTCTTGTTCTCATTGAGCCTGAGTGGAAATACACTCACCTAAACTGTTTCTTTCTGGCATGTCATTAAGTCCTTAATAAAATACATTGAAACATGCATTTATTTATTAGTTTAATGTGTTAGCAGAATCCTTATGAAATTCTGCTCTTCTGCCTGGCAGTTACCATACTGTGTTATTGACTCCTGAGATCTGAAATCAGTGAAAAGGCAGTTCAATTAATCATCTGTTCACTTAACTGGGCCTATGTCCTACTCCTTTCTTTCTTAGATTAGGGGAACAGAGTTAGGGAATGTTTAAATTCTTTCCAGAGAACAGTGAAAATGAGAAAAATTTGCTTCAAGGCCTCTTTTATACGTAAAGGTATTTTTGCAAACTTTGTGTCCTTTTTAAGAGACTGTGCTCTCCAAACATTTCTCTTTCAGTTTCTGTAGCTTTTGAGAAAGAGGGCTGCACTAGCAGCCCCCAGCACAATTACATCATCAACAAGAGACAAAACTGTGATCCTATCAGTCGTAACAGTTGCAATATTCATGAACGGAATTCTGAAAGTTCAAATAGTTAATCCCAAATAAAATTGTGATCTTTATCCCCCTTGACAGCTACATTTATCAAATTATTAAGAGAAAAAATTGATTGCTAAAAGTTATGGTGTGATCTATTATGTGATTTTATCAAGGTATAACTGTATTACCAAGTGGAAACTGCAGACTTATTCAGAATGTGAATTGGACACACAGAATGTGATAATATAGCAGTTATACTAGTATCTTAGTGCTTTTCTGCTTTGAAATTTTCCTTTTTTTTTTTTTTTCCTAATCTTTTCTTTTACATCTTCTGATTTTTTAGTAGAAAATATAAAGGTGAAAAAAAATAGGAAAAATGAAACAGTAAAAGCCTGTTTGCGCTTATGGTCTCTGCATTTTTCAAACTACAAAAATATAAAATAAGTAAATGCTATTTATCAATGGAGCAATGAAAATACAAGTCAGTTGAGTACTTACGCAAACTTGAAATTCATACCTGATGTAGAGCCTTCAAAGAACAGATATACAGTTTTGTGTGCAAGCCTATTTAACACTTTTCTTGGAATAGTTAATGTTCTTAGTCTTTATCACTGTTTAAATAAAACACTTTAAATGCTGTCATTTGAGACAATATTAACATTGTCATTGCTAGATGTAGGAAAATCAGGTGCAAGCTTTTACAGAAGCAATATTGCTTGGGTTTCTAGTCAGATAAAACATTATTTTTGATGGCTGGTATACTTAGAAAAAAGAAAAAGGCAGCAGCAGCTCTGCTTTAAGCAGGTTTGCTCTTGTCATAGCTATTAGTGCCAGTCTTTCAATAGTATGTCATTTTGATTGGCAGACACTCCCTTTCCTCTTTTGTGGAGAATAATAATTTTAGTGTGTGCTTGAAATAAAAACCTAGTATAAATGATTTTCTGTTTGTAAAGGAGAAAGCCAGGTTCCTTATAACATATGTAGATTACGTATTATTGTGTTTCAGGAAAAATTAAGCTGTGTTTTAAAAATACCTAAGTTATTTGTTTATTTTTATAGCTGCCTTCTATTAGAAGGCATTGTATATCTAGCAGTGCTTCCATAGCCAGTATCTTTATCTGGGTGGTCATGACATCAGAGTTGGTTCTTTCCAGGTAGCAAGTGATGTAGGGAAAAAAAAATAATTGAGGTCATGGAAGTATTTTTTCTTTATTTTTCTTTTTTCTCTAGTATGTGGCTTTTTTCTGCTCTCTGAAAGAGCATAGTCCCTCAATTGCTTTTCCTGAACAATCAGCATATATTGCTGCTGAATGACATGAAAGAAGATGTTGAAATATTTTGATGCAAGTATTTCATAATCTAATATTCAAAATCCACCATTATTACTATTAGTTACATCCTTTAAATAAATGGTATTATCTGATAAGAGTAAAAGGCATGAGTCTCACTAAAGAAAAAATGTTCAGAATATAGTTTTAAAAGAAAAGGGAACTATTGCCTAGACCAAAGTCTGAAACACCTTGTAGTACCTCTGATCCGTAGAAGCATAAGGGATGTCATGTTTTGTGCCATTTTTCCATCAGAGAGTCAGCAATCGCACGAGGAGTTCTTGTATTGTGTACAGCACCAATAACATGTAGTCACAATCCTGCATTCTGTTCAATGCCTTTCTGTTCACAGCCCCTGCATTGGTGATTTCCTAGCAGCTGTCATTCCTTTCTGAAGAACTATTCCAGTTTATAACAAGGCAACTAATTTTTTGTGGTGTGAGCTTTTTTCTCCTGAACAGCTTTAATCTGTTTGCCCATGTCTAAACATTTGATCTGGATGTTGGTGTGTGCCTCCTTTCCTGTCGTTCCTCCCTGTGGCATTCTAGTTTCCAAGGTGGGGAACCACTGGTTTGACCTGAAAGGGGTTGAAACCCTCACTGGTTGTGAAATTTTCTTTGGAGCCTTAATGCCCACCTCATCTCTGCCCTTGTACTGGTTTAGAATTAAACTGGCAGGAGAAATCAATCCAACTCAGAATGGAATTGCAAGTCAGAATAACAATTTGATAAAAGATCATAAAATACACAGTGCAGAAGGAAAAAATTCATTTGTGCCACAAAAACAGATGTACAACCCAGCACAGTGGGGCACGAGCAGAATGGAGGTCACCAACCCCTGTGCTGAGCATCATGTGGCCCGCCTGAGTTCAAAGTAAGAAGAAAGGAAGAAACCTGCTGGTGAAAATGATGGTTGCAGTGCAGTGGCAGTCTCAGTCCAGTCAAGGCTCTTGTCCTCCTCTGGATCTGATGAGAGATCCCGGTCCCAAAACCCCAACCTTATCTCTGCTTGGGCTCAGATGGGAACGCCCAGTCCCTCCCCCAGGGTGGAGAGTTTCACAATGTGTGATTTACTCTGTGAGGTGAATAATGGCATATTTTTGGCATCCCTGATGGCCCATTAGCAGACATGACCCCTCAGGTGGGTGTGAAGGCACTAGTGGCTCCCTGGAGGGGAGTTATCACACCTGAGTCATAGGTGTGAAGACAAGAAAACTTCTTTATCCCATGGAAGTTACTAAACACCCAGCTTGTAGCATTGTAACATGAGGGGTCAGGTGTGCCCTGGGCAGCTGCTGTAAATGGGGCATTGGGAGCAGTTCATGAGAAAAATGATGTAGAGGGTTTAGAATACACACCTACCCAGTGACAAACTGATCCTGGCTACTGTAACCAGGACTGCCCTCAAAACAGCCTTGGACAGGCATCTGCTTTTCAAATTGCTTGCATTGCATTGGTAGCCACATGCTGGATCTCTGCTGCTGTCCATAAAGACTGTTGCCCGTGCAAGGGTGTCAGGTTCACCCATGAAAAGACTGTAATCTTACTTCAAGCTGCTGTGTTTCATTATACTAATAGATAATATATCCTTCATGAGGAACAGACATATTATTGCCTATCTGGTGCTAAAAATAGAATATTCTAACATAAAACTTTTAAAACAAGGCTGAAATATTTAAGTGTAGAAGTAGAAGAAAGCCCTTAAGACATGACAGCCATCTAGAAAGACAAAAATTTTTAATTCTTCTTGGAAATACATATGCATAATAGTATATGGCAAATATAAATAATAAAAAGAAATACTACTATTGGAAAATCAGAATATTAAAATTCTAAGAAAAACACCAAAACATGGGATATGAGAGTCATCAAGAAAATTTTCCAAACAAACAAGAAGAAAGATAATAACCTTAAAGGAGGAATAAAAAAATAAAGATGTATATTACATAGGAATAATTCAGGATGTTTTTATGTGGAGGTAAGTCCTATACTCTGAAGATTTAAATTGCTTTCCTATGACAAGAAGCTCTTTTAAGAGTAGATCTCTTAGTCTATCATCCAGGGAAGTTTTGCTGGAGTTTTAAAAAATATAAAGCTCTTAATTATTTGTTTTTGTTAAAGTAAATGTATAGTGTAAGATGCAACTTGAAGAACAGAATGAAAATTTGGATTTAAAATATGTTGTGAATTTTTATACATATTATAGATAAACCATAATATTTAGTATTTTAAACTTAATTATATAATTCTAATTTGTTTTATAAATAATTTTATGTGAATTTCATTTATACAAAAATATAAATAATACATATCTATAAATAAATCTAAATAATAAATTTCTCAACTGTGGCAATTCTATTATAGAGTAATTATTTCCTTACTTGTAGAGCTGAACTAACAGTACTTCCAAGACCTGTGGACACTGTATTTCAAATAAACACAGCAGAATGTATTTTGCCTTCATAATGCCTCCACCTCTTGGCCTCTTTTACTGTGACTGTATATTATTTAGAGGACCCTTTTACACTTTTCCTTCCTGTGAGATGACACTAGCATCCCAACAGGCTGCACTGAAAGTACTCTTGATAAATAGCTTAAATGATTAATATTTGTAATCTGCTTGCAATTCATTGTCTGAATTTGAAAATTTTTTTGTAAATTACACAAAATAATTATTTGCTTGCTACACAAATTTTCGTTATGGCACAAATAATAGCACATAATTTCAGAATCAGAAACATTGAAGTTGTTGTGGTTTAACCCCAGCCAGCGAGTACTACATACCAATCACTCATTCCTACCAGTGGAGGGATGGGGACGAGAATCAAAGGCTAAAAGTGAGGAAGCTTGTGGGTTGAGATAAAGACAGTTTAATGCATTAAGCAGCACGGGGAATTCATTCATCACTTCCCACAGGCAGGCAGGTGTTCAGCCATCTACAGGAAAGCTAGGCTCCATGATGCATACAGCAACTTGGGAAGACAAGCACCACTACACCAAACATCCCCCCACTTCTTCTTCCCTCCACTTTACACACTGAGCATGACACCACATGGTATGGAATGTCCTTTGGGTCAATTTGGGTCAGCTGTCCTGACTGTGTCACCTCCCAACAACTTGTGTGCCCCCAGTCTCCTCACTGTTGGGGTGAGATAAAAAGCAGAAAAGGTCTTGACACTTTGTAAGAACTGCTCTACAATAACAAAAACATCCAGGTGTCACTGACCCTGTTTCCAGCTCAAATCCAAAACATACGAGCTACTGTGAGGGAAATTAGCTACCTCAGCCAAAACCAGTACATAGATATGGAAGGGTTGAATCAAAGTGTTAGTCGTGTGCTCACTACTTTACTACTTTGGGTCATGAGTGAAGAGACGAGTCCTCAGCAGTAATTGTTGCTCCAATGAATCACAAATCATTGCAATTTCATGCTGATTTTTAAAATTTGTTTTGGACTTTCTTTCTGTTTGCTTTCATTAATCCAATATATGCTGCACCGACTTTCCATTAATTTCTTGACATAGTATCTTGAATCTTGACCTTTGTAAGTAGGATGCCTTGTCTCTCTGATACACGTGTTCCTTTGTACTACTAATTTCTATTTTACTTTCAATAGGTCTTCATAATTTTTTCCATCTTTTCATTTACCAGATCTTTGGTACCTTTCAAATGCTAAATGCTCTCCCATATATCCTTAGTAATCATGCTGGATTTTTCTGTCCTTTTTAATATTTAGGTTTTATTGGATGAATGTAGATTGCACCTTCTCTAACTGTACCTTAAATAATTGCCACTTAAGGGAATTAAGAAGTACAAGGGAAGGAAAATGCTGACCCATAGACTAAGCAGAAGGAAAAAACGTTCCCACTGGGTCCAATTTCCTAAGAAGGACCATCAGGATAGTGACTAGGACCTGAAATTATGGGCTGAATGACCTCTAAAAAATTATCAGTTCAAAGAGGAGCTTGTCTGTAACTGTTTGCACTAAAGGAAATGAAGATAGGTAGAAGTCTCACAGAAGAAAGATTGCTTCACTTTCTTGGTGAACATATAAGAGTGTAATATGAAACTATATCTCACCTAAATACATCTCATGTTGGCTGTCTGTAATTCTTGTATCATTTCAAAAAGCCATGGAGACAGATATCATATCTCTTAATTCCCAGTGGGTCAGTAAGTGGGGAACCCCTTTTTCTAAATGCAAAGAAAGAAAGTACATATTCTGAATTTAAGATATTTTCTGCATGTCTTGCATTTATTGTAGTGTGTGCTCATCAATATCTGATGTCAAAGAAATGGTTTGTACTGAAGTAACCACAGCATATTTTATACAGGTGTTTTAATTCTCTGAGTCATTACAATATGATTTTCATATAATTTTCTCTGATCATAAAAGAGGACCTTAAAGTGAATACAATTTTCATATAAACTACATAGGAATCTGAGCATTAATGAAAGCTTTGGGCTTCAGACAATACAGATCACTGGTTCAGCTTCCACACTCCTGGATGAAAGGTTTAAAACTACTGGTTTAAATGGGTGCCATTCTAGTTGCTCGGTGTGGGAAGTACAGGAGATGTCCAACTTCCAGAAGCAGAGTTCCTGAAAAGACTTCTTCAGTGTAGTTAAGAGGATTTCTCAGATATTTAATGAAGATCAGTTATTGATTGTCACAATCCCTGCTTAAATAACTTTTCAGAAACTTAGATTATTCTTGATGGAAGTGTTTTTCATTTGTAGTTGTTATACTTTTCCAAATGGGGAGTTGGTTGTCCTATAGTGTTTGGGATTACGGTGTATAGTGTACTTACAAAGAAGATATTAAGGTAACTACCATACTATACACAAAACTAGGTTCCTCCCTATTTCATACCTTGCCAAAACTGTCCTTCTTATTTAAAGTCTGGAAAGTAATAGCAGATCGCAGTTCTCAGAAAACAGTCTTTAGAAGATATAAAAGAACTGACCTACTTAGAAGTAATAGTATCTAGAGGAAACATAAAATAAAAGCATCAATTGATAGCAAAGAAAGATAAAACTGATTATCGAGTTATCTCAAGAGCCATCAAAAGGTTTTAGGCAAAAATTCTCAATATAACATTGATTTTGTATGTGACATATGTATCTCAAATTCAGAACTGAGTTTGAAGAATTTTAATTTAGGGGTTATTAAACAATCAATTGTACACTTAATAAAATAGTTTCAGTAGTTGCTGGATCGTTTGACTAAGGTAAAATTTAAAAAGAGGAGCTATTGGGAAACATTTGGAATCCTCACATATTAGTGCCTGTCACCACCACAAAGTGCCTGTGGGATAAAGCTGCTTCAAGTCAACTCGAGTTAGCCTTGTGAGGTAAGGATTTTTCTGTAAATCTTACTGTTCCAATAGTATTAATTATTCTGTCATTTCTTGACCCTTTCTTTTGTAATTCACCCTTCTCTGAGCAAATTCAGCCACTGTCAAAATTATCAGTAAAATTTTCTGAGCTGCTTTAGCTCACAACATAAAGACCATCCACTTCACAATGTTAGTGCCTTCTTTCAGCAAGGCACAGGAATAAGCTTTAATCTTATGTCCCCACTGTGACATGAGAGACTTTAAGGCATTTTCAAATTTATTTTTTTTTTAATTTTGTCAACATCTAGGCCTTGTCTTTGTTAAACTTTCAGCTTTTTTCCTTTATTTATTGAGACTTTCTACAATTTTCAAAATAAATGCAGATCCTCTCATATTAACATTAATAGGTAAAATGAGCTGATTAAAGTTTTTTGCCAGTGTTTTTTAAAGAAATCATTACAGAATTTGTAGTCTGATTGCTCCCAATGCTGATTGACAGTAGGTTTCTTGGCTAATGCAGAAGTACAGATGTTATAGAATGAAATAGTAAATTTAAAATCACGTTTCAGTTTAAGTCATAAAATTTATATGATAAAGCTTCTAGTGCTTCTAGGAGATAACTTATATTTCATTTGCATAACATAGCACTACATTGCATTTCTGAAAGTGATTCCTTGTTTCTCCAAATACTGTTGTGTACCTGCTACCGACTTCACTGGACGTATGTGTCTAAAGATTGGTGGAATACTAATCTCTGTATTTTCAATAAAATTTTACTTATTTACTTTAGCATTTCAGATACTGTCTCTAATTTCAAAGGGAACGTAATTGTTGCCCATACACTGATGCTCCACCTGCATTGTTAGAAAGAACCATGAAAATAGGTTTAAAACTTACCTATGAGATAGCTTCTAATAGACTTTGGCAGTATAGAATGAATAGGGCCAAATATAGTCATCATTTTTCAAGAATTCTTACTATAAATAGACCCATATTGCCGGTGTTATTCAAGGGTTTGCTACTAGACCCCTTATTTGAATAAATATTAGAACATGTGTCCTAAGATTTTAAGATACCATGGTAGTTTTCAAGAAGACTGAAGAGTTCTGGAAAGGCCGTGTTCTCTTAGTAGCTCGCGTTTTAATACAAAATGTCACCTGAATGACATATCAGTAACCATCATTTCTAATGCTCTGGTAAACAAGTACAGTGTCATATAGAAGAAATTGCAGTGTTGAGGACAGGGAGAAATAAAACCAATTCAAGTTTTCAGTCTGTATCCTGCTATGGTATGGATTGTAAACAGCAAGATGTTTTCCAATAATTAAAGGCCTTAGGCTTCTAAGATGCTTAGATCTAAACACGATTTTGTTACAGTTTTACGAGGCAGGAGATAACTTAAACGGTGTCTTTTCACTGTCTGGTAAACTTTTATTTTTTTGCTTACATTGCGTAGAAATTGAATTCTAAGTGTATTGAACTGGTATGGATGCCTCTCAGCAAGGTAAGGGCTGTGAGTTTCTAAAGAATATTCAGTTACAGGATTTGTATAATTGGGTAAATTTTTTATTTTATAAGCTGTAATAGATATGTCAGTCATGAAATATAAAACTGAATTTATTTAATTGCTGTCATTACTTTGCCATAGAGATACTGTATTTATGTTTCACACATTGCTAGAAATATCTATATTAAATTTATGATTCTGTAGTGTCATGATTTGGTTTAATTTTTATCATATAGAACCAAAATTTCATTGCCAATTTTTGTATTTAAAGGCTTGTTAATCTGCATTGATTTCTTAGTTTGGTATGGATTCTGAGCTTAAAAATACAGTACATCACTGACTGTTCTATCACCTGACAGCGACTGATAAAGCATCTGTGCAGAAAGTGTCAGAAAAGGTTAATATTTATTGATTTTATGGCGCTACAACCAATGTAGTTTTGCCATCAAAGATGTATGGCCACCAGCAATGGAATCTGTAAAATTGCAGGTGGGATGCTAGTTTTTATTATAACCTATGCCAGTATTCTGGCCTTAAAAAAATGACAGATATTTAATTTAAGACAAAAGGCTTTGAATGTGCAGCTACTGTATACCTGCAACAGAAATTTAGTATTCTAAAATGAAACCANAATCACATTGAGCCTTTTCATCCGCTTAACTATGTGCTATTGATCTGTGGAAGATGCCCAAGCAAGTGATAGCTGAAATTATGAGCAATAAAGGGCTTGCTTCTTCAAACAAAAAAGTATATAATTAGTAGGAGCGGAGGAGGGGGCAGAGCCTGTGTTTGGTTTTAAAGGCATTTAAACAAGATGGACTGAGTGCAACAGCAGTGTGTAAGAGTATACAAGGAGAAATCTGGTTGCCTTGAAGCATAAATCCGTGGTGTGGTTTCAGCTTGTGTATAAAAATTAGGCGTGCGCTCCAGCCTTTTCATTTATCTCCATCAGGGTGTGCCTGACAGAAAGACAATCTGTTGGTTTGCCTACATCAACTAGGGAGAGGAAAACCTTGGTTCTTCTAAATGCATCTGTAGTTTGCATTTTTATTCTATTTCTCATTTAGCTGACTCTTGATATCAACCAGTTCTATTGATACATCGGGAAGGTTTTCCAGAAGGTGGTAGAATACTTTCTGAAAATTTGTCTGCTAAAATACCTATAGACATGTATAGAACTTATATAAGCAGGTTCATAGGAAATATTAGCAGGATCTGGCCTCAGATTTTAAGAATCCCTATTTAACTAATATTTATTCCAGAATTACTATTTTTATGATACACTTTTGCATACAGATTTTTCTCCCGTACTTTCTTTAAGGTTCAGCATCAGGGACAGCAGTAACAATGGGTTTGTTTTGAACAAAACCTAACCATAATTCAGCAGTGAGAAACTCTTATTCTAACATGACTAGTAGAATAAATTGCATGACATACAGTAAACATGCTTTAGGTCGCCTCTTCTCTGTACCGCATTTTTCTGTGGAGCTTTATACCACCAGTTTGTCTGGGTTCTTTTTCCCCAGACAGCTTACCCATTTTATTGTGCTCATTTAGAGGAAAGAAAAACTGTTTGTCTCCTTGAAAGGCAAGAGAACAGTGAGTGGAAAACTACTTTTATAGCTAAAATACCATTATAATATATGGCAACTAAAATTCTAAAATTGAAAGAGAAGATCCAAGAAAAAATCTTAAATCACTTTTTTAAAGCCACTGACAATTTGAAATATTCCCATAAAGATTTCTATTTTTTGTCTTCCTTCCTTGAGCTTAGTAAAATGTGATTTTTACAATGATTGTTACAATAACTTGTTTAATTTCAATAACTCAAATAAGATCCATTCCTCATATAACTCCACCTTTTTTATTTTAATGACTGTGTCATTAATCTAACATTTTCCATTTTTATTGGGCTTCATTTTTCCCCCCTTCTGATCTTTTTAAATTATGGTTATGAAATGGCACACACTCAGCAGTGGCATGGACTGGCCGCATTTTTACATCCCTTTTACCCCTTTAGCCTCATGTTTTTAATTTTCAGTACAGCCAGGTGCCAACGACATTGTGGGTGTATGGTGTCAGTAACTGACTTCCAGGCCACAGCTCTGGATGGCAGCTTAGTGACAGAAGGTTTTTCAAACACTTTATTTCTTTTTTTTTTTTTTTAAATTAAATATTACTGCTATGAACTATTTGTTATATTTTATAACACCTTCACCCCAAAATTGGTTATTACTCTGGCTAATGATTGATATGTTGTTAGCTGATTTTAACAAATAGTTTTGTAGAATTATTACTTAATTCATAATGTAATTAATTTTTAGTACCTAGCAATACAGAATTGAAGCCATATATTTGTTTTACATTGCTTAACCATGAGAAGACTGCATTGCTTAAAACATTCATTGAGTGAATAAAATTATTTTATTATGAACTTTGTCCACACAAATTTGATATAAAAATTAAAGGATAAGGACAAAAAAAGTTATTTTGAGATTATAGCTCATTGAATGATTACATGTGCTTGTGTGCCCTCCTTATGCTTAAGTGAAATGGTAAGGAAAATTAGGAGCACAGAAACGTCTTATAATTCAAATTCTGCTTGTACTCCCCAGGCTTTGTGATTGATCTTCGGATACAGGATATGAAATGGTCCATCAGGTTAGGATTAGGATTCATCTGCAGTAATGCTTCCCTAAACACCTGTTTATGTGCACTGTGTGTGTGTTACCAGTAGTGCTGCAGAATCACTGATAGTCTACAACAAAAGGTAGTATTTGCTTATATTTATGAAAAAAGTCAACATGAGCCAGAAATTATTACCTCATATTTCACATCTGAGTCAGGGTATAAAAGCAAAACAATGTTATTGAAATCACCGTTTCTCTATTTACAAAAAACATAAGTAGCAGAGTATTTCCTTAAGAACCAGCAGCAGAACTCTACTTTGGGCTTGGAAATGCATTGGTGATTCTTAGTGTGAGTGTTAAAGCGTTATTGCCATTTGGGGCAAGTGTGACTGCAGGCACCTGTATGTCAGCTCTTCCTGCCCCTGCTACAAACCAGCTCCCCCTGGGAACCCTGCATTGCTCTGGTGGAGACTGAATCCTGGCTGTTAAAACCAGAGCTTGTGAACTTCAAAGCAGCAGTGCTGGGGGGCCAGCCCTGACTCATCATCCCCAAGGGAGCTGGGAAGAGCATTGTGTTAGAGTGGGTTTGCCTGTGGGCGAGCCACTGTGCAGCTGGGAAGTGAGGGGTCTTGTTTCCGCTGCGCTGCAGAGCAAAGACTCTTGGAAGGGACTCACTTTATTTAGTTATTAGATGCTGGGGGGAAAAGGTACCATCTCTGGAATGCTGGGTTGGTAAGAGGTGTGTGTGCTGATACGGAGTGGCAGATGGACAGAAGTCTTTCCAACCCCGCATAATCCTGCTCACTTCTCATAAAGCCTGAAAGCTCTGTGTCTTGTATACTGAGACACACAGAGCCCTTCAAATGGGATACCTTGCTCTTTGGTAAATATTGCAACTATCCTCACAGATTGGTGGGATATGCCCTGGTATTTAATTCTTAATAATTCTTGGTACAATTCTCTCTAGTTAATCAATTGCGTTGCTTATTTATCCGCAGTTTCTTCAAGTGTTTCTGGATATAACACTTCATAAAATAATTTATTCAGGCTTTCTTAAGCCTTCTTGCTAAAGTTATAAATTTGATTGCATTGCTCTATTGACTGAAATGGTACAGAGCAGTTAGCTTTTATTGTATTTGTAGGGTAAAATATGTGATTTTATTGTTCATTTTTATATCTCAGATATCATCTTTTATTAGAATTTTGAACTGCATCATCTTCAGGGTAAGATTTATCCACAGTGCTAGGTACATATTTTAAAATGCTGATTATTTAACCTGTAATTCATCTTAAAAGTTAGATTTTGAGTTTTGGTGCAACCAGAAATGAAGGGTATTAAATAAACATAATTTCTGTTGCAGTATTTTTTTTCTCTAGAGACACTCACAAGAGTTACAATATCCATTCTACCCCTTCTTTTTGCTTAGGGAAGGAAAGAGCAGCAATAACTGTCTGGAGTGTTGTGTCAAGACTCTGCTCCATCCCTCTTTCATTGCTCTCGGGTCTGGGAATGGCAGGCAGAAGTGGAAAGGTCCCTCTCCTGTGTGGCTGTGTGTAGTCTAAATCACAGTGTTGTAATAATAATTTCACTCTGCAGTAATCTTGTGCTATTACACGTGATTGAAGCTGAGGTATTAGTGTTTATGGTCCCTGATCAAATAATGCAGTCTTTCAACACAGTTTACACCCT
This sequence comes from Formicarius rufipectus, assembly GCA_013399695.1. Classification (NCBI taxonomy): domain Eukaryota; kingdom Metazoa; phylum Chordata; class Aves; order Passeriformes; family Formicariidae; genus Formicarius; species Formicarius rufipectus. The sequence goes on along the minus strand of VXAU01004092.1, from coordinate 163,338 downwards.
CTTCTCCTCTAGGATTATTTTCTTCTTTATTTTGTTACAAGGGGAGTTCAGGCAATTATTTGGCATAAATAAATTGTATATTACTTATGTAGTAAGTTTAGATTTCTCATAAGTGCAGCTTTAAAAATTCTTGTTGATTTTGGAGTAAATACAAAATTCCATAAGTGTTTAAAGCCATAATTTATGTAGCGAATATGTAACATGCTCAAATGTAACTTCTTCTTCACAGGTGTTTTGTCTGGGAAGACTTACTTGCTTAAAATTCTGAAGTTTTCTATAAACATCTAAGACCAAAGAAAGATATATTTTTAAATATGTCTGGTTTCTGTGGGCACCTTACTCAGGTGTTGTGGTTTTTCAGCAGCATCTGTGGTACTTGAAAACATTTACTTCAGTTTATACTTAATGTTAATGAGGCCTCACCACTGTTAAGACGGGGTGTGGATGAATCAGGTGATGTGTTCTGATTCCCCTTGTGTCATCATCTTTACTTTTCTCAACAGTGCAGTACAGTCAAGGCAATAGTGTTATGAGTAATTTTTAAATTATTGAATAGTCAGGATAATATTTAAAGATGAAATATTTAAACATCACTGGCAATTTGGGAATTTTGACCCAGACAACCAGTTTTTATTTTTGCTGCTGGGGAGCAATTGCGTTCAGTGTTCTGAGGTTTCAAATTGTCATTTAAGTTCCTACAGTGGAAGCAATGTTACTGATAAAAGTGTACTTTATTCCTTTTTTAGTGTCATTTGAGACAGGGAAAAGGTTGGGACAGATGCTAAAGAGCTGGTTACATTTTTCAAAGAATGCAGTTATTAATTAATTCAATTCATAAACTAATCTACACAGATAAACTAACTCATTGAAACTTCGTTGTGATGTGGGGGGAAAAAAGGAATAGCTGTAATTTTGAGGAAAATACTCTGTATTTTTCATATCAAACTGAGACAGCAACTCCCTATCTTAAGCGTACAATGAAAATTATCTTCTTGCTTTGCAAAATTACTTTGTGACTGTGTGTATGTGCATGCCCATATCTGTTAACAAAATTCTCATCAGTGATGGATTTGATAAACATCAGGAAGTAAGATTATTCTGATAGTAAGGCTCTGAAGATGAATAGTTGGTCTTTCAATGTACTGAAGCAGTAGGCTTTGACAATGGAACCTATGAAATTGTCATGAGTATCTTTAATTTCCCAATCTTCCGTTTAAAAAAAATTTTAGTGTATTTCAGGAGTAGAGAAGTGATATTATACAATTCAGGAACAATTCAGATAATTTCAGATCCGTAGCAATAGAGAGAGGAAATGGGGTAATTAAAGTGAAATTAAAGTCCAATTTTTTAAGCATGTTACATGCTTAACTGCCTTGTAAATGTCCAGCTCCCCATTGAAATTGCGTTGGACTTGCAGTTCAAATATGCATGTATGGATGAGACCTCTGTCAGGCTTAGAGAGGGAGTCAATGGAAGGCCCACAGCCAAGTCCCAGCCTCTCAAAGGGCTAGTCTTCCCCTAATACAGAGCATCTTTTCAAATTTAAATTTCACCTATTCTACTGTGATGAAGACATGTATTAGTAGTGATATGCATTGCCTTTCATAATGTGGCTAAAGGAAATGAAAATGCTGGGTAGGGCTCCATTTCAAAAAAGTAGTTGCTATGCACATTAAGAGTAAAGTGGGTGAACATGCACAGAAATGTGCTCTGTTATTTCAAAGAGAAAAAACAGAGTGTTTCCCTTACTGCTGCCACAACTTGCTGCTGAGAGCAGTATTCCCTAAGAAAGTCTCTTCTGTAATTATAATAGCAAAGCTGGTCAGCAGCAGCACCAAATCTAAAATTCCATCCTGGCAAACTGTGCCATTTCATACCTAGAGTTACTAGTCAAGGATATTAATCTAAAAGAGTATTTTTGTGGTGAGGATTGTTGGTGACTACTGCAGCCTTCATTTGAATGAGATCTATAAGCTGGCTGATGTGACTTCTGGTAATAGCTCTCAATTTACAAATGATGTGAAGATGTACAGGTGTGGTTCACAGTACCTGTGTTTCCTTGTGCTCTGTAGACTAATGTGTAATCATGCCCTTCACCTTAAGCAGGCACAGAGTGAAGCTTTGCGTAACTTTTGCTGGTTCAGCCTTTGTGCTGTAGACCAGCAGACTGCACAAACAAGAATGCTTGGATATGGTTTTCCTCCTTGTCTGAAATTGCGCAGAAAAAGATGGGGCATATGTAAAATCTGTATAACTCCAAAAATTTGGCCATTTGTTTCAGTAGTTGGGTGAAAGGAAGAACAGAGTATTCAAGCAGATTTTTATCAGCAAGAATCATTAGCTGCAGGTGGCCTCAGCTTAAGTAGCTCTGAATATAGCCATCTTAGGGTGGGGGGCATTTAGCCTTCATCTAGTCCAGGAAAACTAAGAAATTGGTTAGCCCTCATTCCCCATAGATACTTTCTCTGCAGGACCAGGCAGGAGTTCAGCAGAGCTGGCATTTGACCTCTTCTCCCTTAAATTTAATAGTTGTCTTTGAAAGAAATTGCCAAATTATTAAATGTTTAATATCACAGTGCTTAAATTATAATTTTAAAACAATCATGTATAATATTCTTTTATGTGCATATGTTGTAACGTATGCTTATATTTTCCTTTGTGTTTGATCATTAGCAGATACATTATAATGTCAATATATGCTTTGAATGATATTTTAAACAAACCTGCTACTGACTTGGCTTGTAAAAAACATTGGTTTCACCTTAAGGTTTTAATTTCCTTATGTTTAGTATAAAATCAATACTTTAAGAGTGAGTCAAATAACAACCAGACAGTATTTACTGCTTTTATGCTGAACATTTCAAATCAGAAGAATGTAGCAGGAGTGTCTGAGTTATAATTTAAACGTTTATAACCATCATTCTAGTTCATCTGTGATGGCTTATTTTATTAGGTCCAGAATTATAATCTGTTCAATTAAAGCTTTTCTCAGATAAGTACTCTGAGTAATAAGTATTTTCCTACTTCTCAGACATACGTCCTTGAATCTAGCATCGTTCTTTGCCATTACAACTCAGTAACAGTTTTTCTGATATCAATAAATTAACATCAGGTAGAAATTGTTGGAAAATAATGAACAAATTGTGTCCACTACATTGTCTTTAAAAATAAAGTTAGAAGTCTGAGTATGGTTATTGGAGTGTCTGTTCATAGATGTATGAGGTAGATAAAGGGCATTTTGCCATAATGTGTCAGATTATTTTGACTTCAATTTTTCATGAGGCATGTTAAGGTAGTGCCTAATATGAGTAATAGTGACAGAATCTGACCTTTGCATGTGATTTTTTTTTTTCTTTTCCATAATGATAGTGAACATCTGAAGTAAACCTCGTATCAGCTAGAAAGTATTACTTTTTTATGTCATTTTTCACAGTGAACCAGTTGGAGTTGGTTTTAAATATCTTCTGATCCATAATCTTTCTTCTTTGTTCTTAGTTTCCAAAACAGAGTATAACTAAATACTTTGGAGTGATCAGTAAACCACTTCTGTGAAAAGGTAGAATTACTAAAAAAAAAAAAAAAAGAAAACCAAACCAAAAGATAACTCAAGTTTCTGGCCAGATGGTGCAATCTTACACTGACTATACCTCTAAAGTTGTAAAGGCTTGGTAGATTTCATATAGCAACGGCAAATTCTTTCCCTAAATTATGAAATATCAGGTCCAGAGGTAAAAAAAACCTGAAGGATTACAGTTCTGAGTGCATTTCAATTTTGACTGTTCCAGCCTGAGGAAGACCATTCCAGATTGGTCCTGTCTGTTGTCTCATAACTTCCAGTTATTTTGCTACATGTCCTTGAAAGAATTCCTTTATTTGTGTCATAAATCCTGGCCAAGCCTTTTCTGACTGCACGAGAGGCACATAGATATCGTATTGTCATTCACGCAAACCGTACGTCCTGTACATTGATGCTCTGTTTTCAGTGCTATGATACAGCAAAAATTATTTTTAAATATGGGCTGGCATTGAATTTTATATTTCACTTTTATATATGTAATGAATCTAAATCCAAACATGGGCAGCTTCTAAGTATTTAGTCATGGAAGGAAGCACTATATCCAGGTTTCTGAAAGTCAAATGAAGCCAAGCGAAAACCCAAATACTATACAGTGTTTGGCTTGATCCAGTGCTGAAGATAAGAGAGTTTTGTGAAGCAATCCAAGATTGTTTAGTCAAAAAGAGCAAGGCTGTAAAGTAGATAGACAATGTCATATGAACCAAAAGGTCTCTCACTCTTGCAACTGCAGGCTGATACCAGAATCACCAGCACCAGCAATTTGTGCCTTTATTTGGTGATAAATTAAAGAGACCTTCCTGAGCTCATACAAGCAGAAAGAAAATGATCTCAGAGGTTTGTGAGTCACACTGTTTCTGATTAAGCTAAAGGTATAGGAGATACAGAAAACTGCTGTGTGCAGCTATTTCTGATATGTTACTGACTCTGCAGCAAAGACAGACATTGCAGTTTTGGCATACAAACACAATGTTTTTTGATCTAACCAGTCATGCTGAATTGGTCAGCAAAAAGCACCAGTGACAAACTTTCAACTGAATATACAATTATGGAATTGACCAAAACTTTTAATGTATTTTCCAGGCAGCTGATAGTGTTTTCCATAGTCCAAGTCTGCTGAGACTGATTCAGTTGCATTTATCACTTCAATAAAGACTAAGTAGAAATTCATGTTCTGTCTTCTGTATTTTTCTTACATTTGACATACTATGACAATGGCTGCTCTTTGCTTTAAACACTTCTTTCAGCTCTTATCTGAGTTTGGATATGTCGGTGTGGAGCCTCGTTGGAGTGTTGGGTGGTGGGATGGTCGTAGCGGTATGATATTAGTCTCCTAGGTTAGACTTTTAGTCCATGCATCTAGGAGAATAGCGCTCTCCCTGGTTTCCCCCCCCGCCCCGGCCGTGTGGTGCCTGAGCCCTAGGCAGAGGACAAAGACACTACAGCAGCTTGGAGAAGGTCCGAGCAGAGAGAGAGTTTATTCAGGAAGCAGGGACTTTTTATAGTCCCTTGGAGGGGGTTCAGATTCTCCAATGGGGGAAAAGGTATTGTGTGGCTTTGGGCCAACAGGGGTGAGGGGATTAACATATAGGCAGGGAAAGGTTTCAGGTAGCAAGGTGGGTCACGCCTCTCTGTTCCATGAGGAGGGGTCGCAAAGGATCTCTGGGAAGCACATAGTTTTGGGGAAGTGGTACAAATGGATTCTGGGAAAGGGAAAACATGGATTCCGGAGGGGGACACATGGAAAAGGGTAAACACACATTTTAAGCAATATTAAAACATCAGTTCAAGGTCTTATCAGTTACATTCTTAATCATTTCAAGGTATTATCAGTTATATTCTTATTCTATTCCCACAAGATCTGGGAAGTGATTGAGAAACCTTCTAACTGGAATTAGGTATCAGTTGTAAATACCTTTTTGTGACTTCGTGCATTCATACTGTTCCAAAATGGAGGACCATATTGCCCCTGTGTGTGGGAGGTATGCTTGCATCCATTGGCTCTTCCAGGAGAGTATTCACCTCACGAGACAGGACTCCACAGGAATACAATATTCCTGCATTTGGAGAGCTAGTAAGACATCAGAAGCAAGTAACTGAATTGTGAACTACCTTCAGCAACATACTAGCTTCAGTGCAACAAAACAATTTATTTATTTTAAAATACTATTTCTTATTGTGTCCACTGCTGTATAGTTTCATCACTGCTGAACATAGGGCAGTTATTTATGAATATTATTAACCAAGTTTCCAAAGACACTGATGGATCAGTTTTGTTAATAATCAGTATTAAATTTGCTTATATGCTTCCACTGGGACATAAGTGTAACATGGTCCGTATACTTCTTTTAGAGATTTGAGGATACTTTTATGCCTTGTTGATTGATGAATGATTGTATAGCATGACTTCTCTTCCTGATATTCATCATATGTTAGTTTGAGGTGCAACATCATCTTGCAGTATACATTATTATATTGAATGAAACAAACATATATGGAGTAATTGTACTTTTCATAGGCTTATTATTTTTTTAAGTTTAGGCATGCTGATATTTTAAGTGATTGAGTATTTTTGAGCAAAGCAGAATGTATCACACCCTAGCAGTATGCTGTATTACATACAGCCAGCCACTCAACTTTATGCTATGCATTTTCTTGATTTTACTTGGAAGTTAGTACTGCAGTTACATATTGTTGCATTTCAGTTTCTATTCAGCGTCTCTTTAATTAAATAGCTTAATTGCTATGGTAGCTTTTTTTATGTTGTTTGAGTTCTGTTGTTGTACTCTTAAACTTACAAGTAGATTTTAGTTTTTTATTATAGAATTTGTTTAGGTGAGAAGTTAGTGTGTGATTACCCGGTGTAAGAGTGTATAGTATACCAACAATTCTGCGGAAGGACTTACAGTGGAACAGTTAGTGCTTTTTATAATTTCATCCTTTGACTTGCTCCATTGATATTCTCTTGTACCCAAGTCATTAGGGTAGTATGCTAATCCTCATCACAACATCCCCTATTAAATTGAATAAAAAGTAGGGAAAAGGTCTATAGTGGGGTTTTTGGAGTGTTTAGATTTCCCTTTTGAAGTATTTAAGTTCTACTTGCAGTAGATCTGTATTTTTAGCTGATTGAGTTTGTGTGCCTTCATTCCCCAAACAAAACAAGTAGAAGTATTGCAAATGTTTGCCTTATATAAATGGAACAGTTTTTGGCAGATGAAGATTTAGAAAATGTTATTTTGGTTCTCAGGCTTCCCTGATGGTACTTGCATGTGTTGTTGTGAATCATGCCCTGTGGGTAACAGAGCTTCCATTTCCCCTTCCCCTTGAAAACAAGAAGTCCAAAATATTTCTGCAGGATTGGCACTTGTTTACTCAAACAAATTCCGAGTTGTTTGGAAAACACAGGAAAATACAGAATATGTGACCAAAAGTAAAGCCTGGGTACATTAACTCTGTGTGAGAGAATGGAGACTGACTATTTTGATATAGCTGCAAAATCAGTTCTTAGTTGTAGTTACTTGAGAAAGATCAGTTCCAGGAATTGGTGACCATAGCTTTACTGCCTGCCCATACCTCATTTACATTTAAGTCAAGGTATTTTGCAGAAAAGAGAATCAGGCTAAATTAATATGAGGAATCCTAACCTTCCTCTTGTCTTTCTCTGCGGAAAAGACCTTCCTATCTTCTTAAGAAATTCCTATATATGACTTTGTATTTTCTGTGAGATTAAAAAAGCTTCATCTGGGTGTGTTCCTGTGTAACCTGTTCTAGGTGACCCTGCTTTGGCAGGGTGTTTGGACTAGGTGATCTACAGAGCTTCCTTCCAACCCTGACAATTTTGTGATTCTGTGATTTACTGTTCTGTTTTTAATGAGCATTATTAATTCAGTCTGACAGTTGTTTGTGGGTTTCATTCTGAGTCTGCACAAGTTCTGTGCTTGTTTCACTGTTTCAATTGAAGGTGTTTTTCTGCATTGTACTGTGGAAACATTCCTTGATGTGTATTTACTTAAGTGGTCTAAAGGCTGTTTTAGTTTAAATGTGTTTTTTCCTCTATCAACCAAGTCAGCTGGATATTTTTAAAACCATACTAGTCAGGTCACTATCATGAGGACTTTTTAAAGCTCTAGAACTTGTCTGGTAGCTGGGCATCAGAGTGGTTTTGTTCTTTTTTTTTTTTCCTTTTCTTTGTCATTGGTCTCATTGAATTCCTAATAATTCTTACAAACCAAGACTTACTCTTGCAGCCATAGGGAAAATCTAAGTTACAGGCTGCTTTTCACTAGCCTTTCCTCAGTCTTTTTTTTTTTTTTTTTTTTTTAATTCTCACAATTATATGATATTCTAAGAAAACACTGGCANTGATTTCTCTTCCTGAAAGGGATAAGTAATGCAATTTTCTCTTGAACGATAAGAGCTTCTACCAGTTCAAGAGTGAAACCTAATTTTCCATATTTACCATCTCATTTAATCATCTGAAAGTATCTACTTTTGTATCTATGCAACCCTATTTTATACCTATTTGGAAAGGCATTTACAATACTTTCTAGTTTGCATTCATTGACTGAGGAATATTTCTGCTGTTTAATGCACCAAAATAGAGCATTACAGCAACATGTTTGATGAATCTGGTAATATTTACAAGGAACTTCTTGGCCCAGTTATAACTAGTCAGGAAAGCCTGGGTTCATGACTTTAGTATTTTCCACTGGAGGAAATATACTTCCAGGATATTATATTCCTGATTTAATACTTTGCAGAGTTTGTTTACCTTTTATTATCTAGCTTCCAATTAAGTTGTGTGGCCTATCCCTTGTGGTTAATTATATGAAAGAAAAGTATACATTTGATGTGATGCTACATTTTTCTTTGCATTAGCATATCACAGTCAATTAAAAGTCACGTAGTTAACATATATGCGTAGTTTTAATATACAGGAGCAATATTTTCAGTAACTTTCTAGAAATGCTGGAACTCACATAAATAAAAACAGGTGTGTTCTTCAAAATACTCACACTGTCATAGGTTACATTTGCTACCTATTTTGGTCCTTTCCAGTGATAGCCCATAATCCAGGCCACAAGTAATGGCAAATTTCCTAATTTTGTTAATAACACTACATATTAACCTGTGTAGTCTCCAGACATTGAAATTTGCAGTAATATATATGCATGTTTTCAGTAACAGAATCCTAGGAAAACTTTCAATAACTGCATAGTCCAGTACAAAATTGCATTACATGAAAATTGAGGATAAATATTTTAGTCTATCAAAATTTTTTTCTAATGCAGTAAGAATTTTTCTTTTTCTGTATTAACTTCTTAAGTACAGGATAAATTAGTTTTACTTCAGTAGTTGCAAAAATCATGTGATAGCATGTTCCTGCTATGCTAATGTTTAGAACCAATTAAGCATTTTGGTTGGAGTTTGGTATTGTATATTGATATTTTTCCATATTTTGTTTCTCTTGGAGGGAGTAAAACTCTTTGCTTTTAAAACATTGAAGTAAGTTGAAATAGCCTTACTGTTTTTTATCCAGAGTGTAAAGATTGCAATCAGTTTCTGGGTTGCTGCTATTAATATACATTTAGGTTATGCAGGATTTTGTCTTAATATGATCAGTCTTTATTTATGTAAAGTAGAATTTTTGACACCATTGATCTGTATTATTAAAATGCACAGAGCAGCTATCATATCCTGGGCTTCTGCTGAAATATGCTTTTAATTGAAGCAGAATTATAGCAATATATTATCAATGTGAATCTAGTTAAGACTTCAGCATTGACTGGAGTGCTTCGTTGTTGTACGATGAACTCTCTGTTGTGAGGTTGAATTTAAATGCCATTATGTGTCTAGGATAAATGCTCAGTGCAGGAAGTGATCAAATACAGACTTTATTCTGGAAGATGTGCACTTCCAGTTGATGTGACGCACAGTGTGTGTCCTTGAGAAGAAAGGCTAGAGCTGTATGACATTTTGTCATGGGTTTCTGTAGCTGAATTTTAGTAGAGGGGGGGACTTCCAGGATGGTTTCTATTAGAAGTTGCCAGAACCTTCTCTTGTCCTGTGGAGCCAATGATATCGAGGTCCAGGAGGGACTTCTTGCTGGTGGCTAAAGTTGAGCCAATTAAGAATCCTAGTCATGCCTCTGATAACATATTTAAGAATTAGAAGTATTGCTCAGTTGAAAATTCCAACCATGAGATAACACAGAGACCAAGGTTGGAGCAGGAGGAGGTGAAGGAGGGACCCCAAGCTGGAGCGGGGCGGGGGGAAGGACTGAAAGCTATTTCCACCCCCCCCCACCCATGCATCCCATGGAGATCCATCAGGGTGCAGAGACCCCCCCTGCAGCCCCTGGAGGAGCCGGTAAATGCCTGAAGGAGCTGTTGTCCTGTGGGAGGCCCAGGATGGAGCGAGATCCTGGAAGAGACTTGCGGCCATGACTCGTGGAGAAGGAGACCCATGCTGGAGCAGGTTTTTTCCCCCCAATAGAAGTGTTGCCCGGGGAGTGGACTCACATTGGAGAGGTCTATCAAGGATGTCTCCCATGGGAGGGACCCCACGGGAACAGGGGAAGGACTCAGAGCTGTGGCTCCCCTGCAGACCGTGGGGAAGACCGTGGTGGAGCAGGTTGTCCCCCTGCAGCCCACGGAGACCATTGGGGTGCAGAGACCCGACTGCACCCCATGGAGTGACCCACGGGACAAGAGCAATGGCAGCAACAACAACCTCCTGCAAAACTCCCATTCCCTGCTCCCTTGTACTGCTGGAAAGAGGGAGGAGTGGGAGGAGAGGGGTGTTCTTAAGACTGATTTATTTCTTACTTTTTAGTTTTATTACTTTTAGTTCTTATCTTGTTAGTAATAAATTTTAGTATTTAGCTACTCTTGAGTTTGTTTTGCCATTATATCTCAACTGTTTTGTTGTTTTTTTTTCTCGCCTTTCCTCCTTTTCCATTCCCTCTGGGAAAGAGGGAGGTGGGCCTGGAGGTTTGGTTGAACACCGGGTGAAAACTGCAACACGTTTGTATTTTAGATAGGCAGCTAATACTCTGAAAAGTGGGAGTTATATGCCGTAACTAGCTTAGTAGTGCCTCAAGATAGCAAATAATTCTGGAGAGGTCCTTTAACTTTGCTTTCAATAGAGGAAAAAAAAAAAAGGAGGAGTAAAATAGTAGCTTAAAAACAAGCTTCGGGTGATTAGAAACACAGAAGTGAAGCTGAAGTTTTTGCATCTTTCTTCATCTGCAGTGCAAAAACAGGCACCATGACTCTCTGTGTTACATTATCTGGTGTTCCTGTTGGAGAGTGCCTACCAGTGTTTCACGCAAGAGCCAAAATCTGATGAAATGTAATGAAATGTTCATATTTACATCATAGGAACCTTAGTTTCAATGCTAATGTTTTTTCAGTCATCATAACTATGTAAAGTGTGTTGAAAAGCAAATAGAAAGTGAACATCTCAAAGAGAGTATTTAAAAAACTATAGAAAAATGTGAAGTCATGTTTGTATCAACTACTCTTCATGAGACAAGAACAGACAGATCTCCAATACTATTGAAAGATGGTACATTTGAATTGGACAGAAATATGTGTGGTTTTGCACAGTGCAACTAACACAGAGCAGTGTTAGTCACAGTCATAAGCTATTATTGTTGTCCGTCAGATTTGAAAAAATCCTTCATCAGCTGCCTCTATTGGCTTGGGAAATTATGTTATTCTTCTCCTGAAAATTTTGGTATGCATAAAAAGTACAGACATTTAGAAGAATATTAGTTAGGAAGGAAGGGTATGTCAGGCAATTGGCATATCTGTTAATAGGCAGTCATTAGAAATTAACTGGCTTTCTGTCTTGACCAAAACTTTTTAATAATCTTGAATAAAGTTTGCTGAAACTGTCAAAAATATATATTAGAACCTAGATCTTGAATCAGGTGGAGAGTACTGATAAAAAATGCACTAGTGCTTCCATCATTCCTGGTCAGTTGTCATCAGCCTTTTTTCCATGTCATCAGTTGCATTTCATGTATTATATATTTGCAAAAAATCACCTTCTGCTTCCAGGTAAGTCAGGGACTTGAATTTTGAGACATATTGTTCTGTAAATACTGATACAAATACAAAAATAAAAGTAAATTTTATAACGTTTTTCAAATACATAAAAGAAATTGCGAATGCAAAATAGAGAACTTCTTCCCTAGACTGAATAAAATTTAGCAGTGTAAGTCCAGTTGCTTTAACAAAACATAAATTCCAATAGTTCAAGTAGTCTAACATTATCATCATCAGTAAGTACATTAATGAAACCTTCTTGTTATTTGAAACTGCAAAAACAAGTCTTTGAGGCATAATAAGATCCTAGCATACAGTACCTGTTTTAATAAATGATGTTCAGATAGGAAATATTTATATTTTGGAATTTTTGTTGTTAGGTTTTTCTTTATTTAGTGAATGTTACTGCTACAGATACAGCGAGAACAGGCCTACCTTGGTGATTTAAAAAACAAAACAAAACAAAACAAAAAAACCAAAACAAAACAAAAAAATCCTCTCTTGTACTACTCAGTGACTCAATGTTGTCTGGCATGGGGTTATTCTGTTGACTGATTGCCAGTGAATTTTTATTTATGCTTTTTAATTAACAATTAGCGTTTAAATATTTTATATAAATCTATGGTCTGTGTGTGCAGTGGTAGTTGTTGAACTTTATTATGTTATTTTAGTATGCAGAAGTATCACAGAATTAGATTTCACTAGATCTTTGCTTTACAGAGGTTCTCTTTACCTTTTCGAAGATCAAAAATGACTTCTTCATTTTGGGTTGTCTTTGTTCCAGTTTATGTAATTTGGGTATAGAAACTCTCCTTTAAGAACAAAAACCTGCAAGTTTTTTCTTTATAATTTTATGAAGCATATTCCAGCTAAGGACTGTTTAACTAGTATGGTTTTATGGATTATAATGAGGGCACTTCAAATCATATTCATCTTTAGTTTCTATAGTATTACTGCAACAGTGAATAAAGTGTTTAATTACCTTTCTACCATGTCAGGGTCTTTCTTTTTCTAAATATGCTGTAGGAAATAAGAACAAAGGATTTAAATAGATCTCTTTTTATACTCATCTGCTCATGTAATTGATTCCCCAGTATTGAAACCTGTTTTTTCTGTCTGTATACCAAAGATTTCTTTGCAAAGGTCCAGCCCCAGCAGGTTGATTACACACTTGTTACCTGTAATTCAATACAGCAGTGCCCTGTTTACAAAGTCCAGATTTCCTGGGCTGTCAGTTAGGGCAATCAGCACAAAGACCAAGAGCTTTTGGAACTAAATAAACAATGAGAAAAACATTCAGGGCTGCCAGTAACCTTCACAGGTAATTTAACAGCCTTTGACTACAAGGCATCAGTTGCTGTAGATGTCTGGCGAATATGAAATCTGACATTCTCCCTTGCCATGTTCTGCCAATAGGTCCGTGTGTAATCTCTCACTGAGGTTCACCGCCTCTCCGCTGCGCTCAACCAAACTGCCTTTATTATGACAGACGCCCACACCTGCTTTCTGTCACCTACCTGCCGTGTGCTCTGCCTAAAGGATATAGCGAATTATTTAGAATTTCAGGGTTAATGAAATTAGAATTCATTCCCTTGTCCCTTCTGCCATTCCTCTTCTGGTCAGCATCCTGGCCAGCATAACCTTTTTGATTTCCTCCTAAAAATGTTTAAATATGAAGAAAGAAACTGCTTGATCAATTCTGCATAAATTGCGCTTTGTTTTTATTGCAAACAGGGAACAGAGTTATCTCTATTTTCTAGATGACCTTTAAGTATCAGACAGATTACTTTATTGTCTAAAGCTTTGCATTTGTGTATTTTTAATTTAACTTCTTTTATTTCTGATGTATTTGGTACCATTTCTGTCCATTTGGATAACGATTAGAACAGCTATTTTAAAGACAACTGACATATTAAAGTAGAAAAAAAATATCCATGAGGAGAAGAAAACGGAGACAGAGATTCATCTAGGTCTGTGTAAGTTCATATGTTTTACTTCAGCAGTCAAATCTCTTCGCAAGCAGATAAACTTAATGTTAGATATACAAGTTTAAAAGTGCATCTGTTAAAAAAAACACACACAAAACCCAAATATAATACATGTTAGTTAGACGTTTATTGTTCAGATAAACAACCCAAACTATCTAACAAATAAACATTTTCTTGGGTGCCTGCAACATAGTCGGTTCATGGAATCATGCCTTCTTTTTTAGTTATCCCTGATATATAAATCTGTCGACATCTTGCAAGCTGTTACGAAGACTATTTTTTCATAACTGTTGTACAAATATAAGAACTGAAATTATTTGGAAAATTTAAGAAAATATATTATTCAATTATGTTTGAACCAGAAAGTGTTTCCTTGTTCTATTTTTACACCTTCACCGACAGACTTCTGAGCACCATGTTGTGGTCAGTGTAATAGGCAATAGCTGAAGGTACTGTGCAACAGGCACTTCCCATTGCTTGATTCACTATCTGCCCTGTAATTCTGTCTCAGGGAACATGCTTATGCAGCTATAGGTAGATGCATGTCCATAGCTGAAAACCAAATATATATGTTTAGTGTTAGTTTAGTTCTAATTATTTGCTGTGTCTGACTTGGCAGTGAACATACAGATTTAAATTGTATAGACATGATTTAAGTATAGCAAAGGAGAGGAAGGATTGTTATGTGGTGGTACTTTTTTTGTTCTTTCTTTTTAATTATATTGTTCTCTGCAAAAATAGAGGCTGGAACACTGGCAGACCAGAAGCAGTTTACTAAAAGCATAAATAATGTAAGTGAGAAATTCCAAATTTTTGAGGATCCCTAAATATTTGGTGGTCTTTCTGTGGTCCCAGGGGAGCAGAGAAAAGAATAACAGCAATACAGTTTTCATTGTGCATTAAGGGAGTCAGGAACAACACCATAAAGGCGATGATCTTATTAAGAGCAAAATATTGTAAAAATTTAACTCATTTGCAATGTGTATGCAGAGCAACAATTAAGGGTTCTAGTGTAGCAAGTGCTAATGTGGTTGTAATTGAAACAGGCAATTGGGCATAGCATGGTAACCTGTAGGAAGCAGCCATGTCCTGTGTGGGCCAGTTCATGGAAACTTATGGGGTGAACAATGACAATCCAGTATTAATAGTACATTTCACACTAGGAGATCCATTCTGTAGTCAGGATGTGTTGCATTTCACTGTTTCAGCAATGGCAAAGTAGGGAACTGCCACAGGGAAGTGCTTCTGAAGTGGTGCGTGTTCCCCCAGCAATATGGAGCTCATTTAGAAACTGAATAGTCACTGCAGCTTATTTATAATGTATCCTTACTAAGACAGGTTCATCTCAAATAATCAGTGTAATACTTCTAATGGAACATATCACCTGGGATTCTTATTTATTTATCTATTTTACATTACTGAATAATCCATACTTGACAAGAACTGAGATAATTTTAAGGTCCAGTCAAAAATGTGATCCTCAATAGCTATGTTTGTGTTATGTTCTGAAATTACCCTTAACCTAAGTGAGAAATAAGGTCCCTCTGAGCTCAGCTGTTTTTCTTGCAGTCCCTGCGCTTTCTTCTGTGTCTCTAACAACACTCAAGCTAAACTGAAGTACCCAAATGCACTTCTAGCCAAAAGGATTTTCTTCACACGGTTTGTCACAGACTCTAAAAATTTCTCAGAGGTGTACCCACAAAGTGTTTGCTGCATGGTTTCTTCTTTTGCAGTGTAAGAAGGCTAATCACAATGAAAATTGCAGAAAAATATTGGTGGCTTTTGAATTGCGGTAACACACCACACCATGATTGATAAATGCTTCTGCTCTAAGTCACAGCTGTTCTAGCCTTTGTGTATTAAATGGTGGGGTTTGGTATGTGTGGATGAGGCCAAATTATATTTTTACAGTGAGAACCAGCCTAGATTGCAAGTCTACACTTACTGTTATTAGTAGGTTTGATGCTACAAGTAGTAACATCTTCACACACGTCAAAATCAAGTGGAGGGCTTATGTTATGACTCAGCTTCATTTTAAATAGGCTTATTTAATGAAGAAAGTATAACTGAGGATTTGAGTAGGTAGAAGTCTACAACAAACATTGGATGTGCTTCTGCTTCCAGTCAGGTTCTAAGCTGATGAAATTTTGGCCTGGGAAGGTCTCTTTAGAGTTATGTTTTCATCTCTCTAACTGTATCCCATACATTTGAAATACTTAGATTTTATTAATTTGATTGTACTAGTAATAATAAACTTTTAAAAAATTTATTTTATTGTGTTTTATTTGTGCTTTGTGCTGCCACAGAACTCTCCCACTGGCTGGTACTTCTTAAATTTCAGCAGCAACTATGTTCAATTTCAAAAAAGAAAAAAAAAGCCCATTAAATGAAAAAATTCCCACAACTGTTACTACCTGATATAAAAAAAGGAAAATACGAAACCTGGATTTTGCATCAGGAACTGCAACTAGTCCTGTAGTTTATCTATCTGTTTGTAGTTTATATATCTATCTTTTGACTGATGGGAAAGCCCTAGCTACCACTTACCTCAGTAACGTTCATAAAGGGTACCAGATAGACAGTATTTTTGTATTGTTGCTTTTAAAGCTAAATCTTTCCACAGTCTGTTGTTATGTTTGGTTCTAGTTTTTACTGTAGACTGCTTCACCAGTACCTCTGATTTGTCTGATCATGCACAGTAATCTAACAGTCAAGAGTGACCAGGAAAGAGAGAAAATGCTACTGAATTTTCAGCTTCTACTGCTGATTTCTCATTCCCTAAACAGAAAGAAAGCTTTTGAAGAAATCCCACATGTTCTGCATTGGTATATAAAGTAACTTGGGATAAAACTTTACACTGTTAGGTTTTTCCTGGAGGGAAAAAGAAAGAAAGAAAGAAAGAAAGAAAGAAAGAAAGAAAGAAAGAAAGAAAGAAAG
>VXAU01004092.1:52134-146669 GCA_013399695.1 Formicarius rufipectus | reverse complement strand
AGGAAGGAAGGAAGGAAGGAAGGAAGGAAGGAAGGAAGGAAAGAAAGGAAAGAAAGAAAGGAAAGAAAGAAAGAAAGAAAGGAAAGAAAGGAAAGAAGGTTGCCTATTGTTAGCTGCAGAATGAGCTAGTTTTCTTCTTCTATTTTAATGAATTGCTTCATACCACTTTACTTCAGGGCAGATTTAATACTGCTGTTGATGTTTCGATATCTCTGGAGTGTACTGTATTTATGTTACAGTATAATTGTGTTTTACACTTCTTTATTTAACTTTTTATTGTCAAATTCATCTACCCATATCAGAGGGGAAAACAGACTGAAGATATTTTACCTGTGTTCTAATACTTCATGACTCTTAATTTTTAAGTAACATATTAAGCATGGGGTTTTGTTTCTTGGCAATATATCAGTGGGATGGAATCAGGCCACAGTTCAAAACAGGATTCTCACAAATCAAACTGATTTATTTTTCAAATCCTGAAGAATGTTAGAACTGCCAAAGGAGTTCTACTTTACACCTCATTTTCTGTGAGCAGATGTTTGCTCACATGTTTGTTTAGTTTTAACTGAATTTGTGATCATGGATGCCTAAAGAGGTTAACTTAGGTTAGTAGCAAACACCAAAAAGTTGTCTCTACACCAAATGAAACAGGATTTTCATAATGCAAACACTAGCAATATCAGTAACAGAGTAGGAGTGTTGCACAGCTTCAGAGATGATTTAAGGTACCATTTTAGGTGTCATTTACTGGGGTTGTACTGGAACTCAGTATACCCACCTGAATTAAAGATGACACTTTTGACAGGCAGGCAAGAAAATGTAAAAGGAATGGAGAGAAGATGGGGAAAAAGGCAGCATTCATGCTAGGTACATTGTTGCGTAAATGTAAACTCCAGAGGATCAAAAAGCAGTACTTTATAAGATGTATTTGTAGGTTTTCTTTGCCATCTAGAGGGTCTCACTCTTTTTCTCCCTTTTTTTTTTTTTCTTCACTCCCACATATTCTTTATAAATTTCTTTCCTAATTGTATTAAGAATTCTAGGAAGGAAAATATAATCATACAAGACCCATAGTGACTCTGACAGATTTTATGATGAAGAAACCCAGTTGGAATTTTATCAGAATATCACAGAAGAACTATCACCACAGCTGGCTTATGCTCTGGAAATTTCAGAGTTCTTTTCTGGGCAGGAGAGGGAGTGATATGCTTTGGGATTTTCTTTTGGTTTTATTGGGGTGGTGCTGTTTCATTTTAGAAATTCCACATTGTGAAAATCTGTGTAACTTCTCAGCTCTTCGGACTTTGTATTTTCTTTAACACTGGCCTGTCTGACTCTGCTCCGGTATCACCAGCTCTCACATTTAACTGTAAATTGCATGGTAATTAATATTTACCTAAAGCCTGAGTACCAGAATTCAGGTGATTGTATGAAAATCTTCTATTTATGTCCTTTTTTTTTTTTTAAATGAAAACATTTGGTCTTCATTAGAACAGAAACATACTTAACCCTAGGACTTAGCTTAGGCACAAGCTTCTATAACTTCATGTCCTAATTTCTCAGTGGTTGTGGAGCAGCGAAGTGTGAGTGTATTGCTGGCAAAGCATGGCACCAAGCCCAAAGGAATAATCCTTGTTATTTCCATGCAGGGAAGGCTTAGGCCCTTTGCTGTTCCCCATGCTGATATGGTCTGGGGTGGAAGAAGATGTGTTGTTTTGGGCTTGACATTATGATGGCTAGAGGCAGTAGCAAAGACTCATGGTGGAAGAGAGGTTAGTCCTGGGGCCAAGGAAAAGCAACAATGTAAGGGAAGGGTTTAAGAGTGGGCATGTGTGACCTGCAGAGCATTGCCTGGTTCCTTACTTGAGGATCTTCTAGGGAATGAATTTTTCCTTCTGTGTAGGAGGAAGGAGGGAGAAAGTATGTATTTTTGTAGAGCTTGTTTTGTTGACTCACTCTTTCTGCTATTCTTTATATGTAGAATCATAGAATGGGTTAAGTTGGAAGGGACCTTCAAGGTCATATAGTTCCATCCCTTCGTGCCATGGGCAAGAACACCTTCTACTAGACCAGGTTGCGCAGAGGTCCATCCAGCCTGGCTTTGAACACTTCTAGAAATAAGGCGTCCACAACTTCTCTGGACAGCCTGTTCCAGTGCCTCACTACCCACTGAGTAAAAAATTTCTTCCCAATATCTAATCAAAATATCTCCTGCTTTGGCTTAAACAATTTGCCTTTGGTCTGTCTTTATCAGTCCGTGTAAAAAGTTGTTCTTCCTTTTTTTATAAGCCCCCGTCAAGAACTGGAAGACTCCCCTGAGCCTTCTCTTCTTCAGGCTGAACAACTCCAGACTTCTCAGCCTGCCTTCATAGGAGAGTTGCTCCATGCCTCTACTCATCTTTGAGGCCTCCTCTGGGCCCTTTCTAACAGGTCCTTTCTTGTGCTGAGGACACAGTACTCTAGGTGGGGTTTCACAAGGGCAAGGTAGAGGGAAAGAATGACTTCTCTTGAGCTGCTGGTCATAAAATAAATGCTGTTTTAATAAGGTGTACAATGTCATTTTTGTTCTGGAAAGAGTGTGCTGGTAACTGCTGTTGATGGCTGCCTGACTACATGTGCCTTCTCCCTCCCTCAGCTAAAAATAAGCTTTGTCACCTCTTGTTATTTTCAAATCAATTTTGCAGGAATATGCTATTAATGACAATGCCAAAGAGAAAAGCTGTGGTTTGGATGTTACTCACTGCCATGATAGTAGCCATGCTGAGGAGTGCATGCCACTATTTAGTAACAAGACTGTTAGTTCTGCTGCTTCTAAAACTTCTTTTTATAGAAAATAGATCAAGGTTTGATAATCTGCCCATGTTGATTTCCTTACTGCATCAGCAGTAGCCTCAATTGTTTGTGCGTGTGAGGTCTTCTAGGGTATAGGAAAATGTTTAATGAATCTACTGATCTCTTTTCTCCAGTATTCTTCAGCACCTCATACCTATCTGCATGCTGAAGGCAAAGGAATCCCTTCTAAGCTGACATAGTCTGTCAATGGTATTATATAAACAGATGGCTGTGAAATGCATCACCATAATACAAATGCAAACAATAGTTATTCGCTACAATCAGCGACTGCACTGATTGTGTCCTCATGAAAATAAATGTTCCTTTTAAAATGTACAGATCAAATTAACATTGCAGTTATAGAAATGTGGGATTTTTTTTGCATTGAAATAGTTTGTAAATGAAAAAATGGGAAAAGTCATTTCATGAGTAACAAAAAAACAGGGTTGAGATTGGTTTTCAGGGGAGTAAATATGTTTAAATAACTTTCAAGGTCTGTAATGTATTTTACCATGGAATTTGGTTAACTGCTCAGTGTGTGTGTGTCTGGTTCTGGAATGTGAGCTTTATAAAAATTTCCTGAAAGCAAAGCATTGCAGTTATGTTTGTTTTTTTTTAAATCAGTTTTTGATGTAGGTTTAGTATCACTGTCACAGCATCTAAGGCTTCTTTGGAAGAAGCTACATAGCTAACAGTTTTATAAAGACATTGCATCATAGAGACTTTTGTGATTGATTTGTACATACTACAGCAAAAATTGCAGATCTTACCCAAATGACAAGTTGAAACAAATAAATGTATTTATTTATTTGTTTATTTAGGTGAATTTAGTACTCCTGAAAAGACCCAGATTGACAGCCACAGAGACTTAATACCTCTATTCCACAGACTAAGTACAGAAGAAAGTAGTGCAGGGTTCTCATGTGGCCCTGCTAATGTATTCACTTTGATCTGTCTAAAGCTACCAGCTTTACACATGGGTAGTTCAATTTACATGCCCATTCACTCCTTAGACTAAAATTGCCAACAAGAGTGGCAAATGCAGTGCTACTGTAGAGGAAGTGAGTTGAACAGAGCTGCCGATTGGTATCACAGGCACAGCTCACACTTTCGAGTAACCACTGACCTGGCCAAGATTCAAAACAGTGTGATATATGTATGAATGCTTCCACATTCCTCTATCCAAGTCCCAAAGTAGTTTGTCATCTGGACATGATATTCCTTTTTGTTCCCTGGTCAAATCTACCCAGGAAGGGTCTGTTGAAATTTGCCTCTTCCTCTCCTTAACTCTTTCCCCCTCTATAACTCTTTCTCTACCAGTGAGTCTGATCAGGAATAAGTTATACTACCCTTGGTGGAAGAGATTAAACAAATTGTATAGGCTTGGGTGCACCAGACTTTGACAGTAGCATGTCTGCTTTCTCTTGAAGCTTACCTTGTCCTTCTGCAATAGCAGCTATGGAAATCATCAGAGGCAGCCACTTATGGTTTTGTACTGTGATTTGAATTAGTGTGCATTTAGCGCAGTCAACCTTAGCAATTTCTTTGCAAAGGTCAAGTAAAATTATTGTCCTGGTGCCAAAATTTCCCCATATTGAGTAGGAACTACCAAGGATAACAAGAGTAGTGGTGTAATATTCTTTCTTGCTGAATTTAATTAAGATGTTTTTAAGGTCAATAATGCAGAGATGTGCCATTTTGTCAGAAGGGTCTGTTCCAAGTCAGAATGTCAGTCTTAGATGAGAAATAATATATGAAATATTTTCAGTAGTTCTCAGGTTCCATTCTGGTTATATGTTTTAAAGCTGTACTGTTGGATGTAGTTTAATTATGCTTTTCCCTTAAAAGAAATTTTGCTATTTGAGCTACTAGTATTTTTTTTTAAATGAAACTTTAAATTGAGAATAGGAAAACTGTTCTTTTGGGTGTTTTTGTACTTGAAGGTGGACAAAACAACTTACATACCATATTAGTTATAGTTTTGATCAGAATGGTAATTCTCACTGTCTGTGAGAAACTCCATTTGAGTTCACTTTAGCACATGATGCTTTTTCTGTTGTTGCTGTGGTCAAGCCAGCGGCTGCTGATGCAACTTGAGCAGTAGAACTGGTGTAATACTGCTGTGCAGGATAATAGTAAGCAGTTTTGTTACAATACCAGTGATGTATTCTTCTATTGCACTGCCCAGATGATACAACAGTTATAGATATGTTTGATACTTCCCTAATACCTTCACGTTTTAGGCGAAATCTCAGCTCAATATTGAGAAGTGACATATCTTAGTTAGCAGGTATATATTAATTAACAAATGGATTTTTTGCTGGCATTTATTGTTTAATTTTAGAGCTGTTTTGGGGGGCAGGTTACCTGTGCTTTATGAATTCTACTCTGCTTTAACTTTCCTTAAGAGGGTAATAATATATATCTTTAAGTGAGTGAAATAAGGTGGGTTGGCAATAAACTCAGGTCAGAGCTTTCCAACAGTAGCAGCCCAGCTTAAAAAGCTGTGTAATCTTAAAATTCTTAGCTTCTAAAAGCACTATTGTGAACACTTTATAAAAAAAATAAATTTAAAAAAAAAGAAAAAAAAGAAAAAAAAGTTAATTCTTCCAAGTTAAAAGATTTAATAATTTTGGTAAATGATCATGTGGTGATTATTAAACTAATATGTAATTAGCATTTTCTAATGACAATCATAATCTTGACAAATGCTTTTATTCATTTTTTCCTGATCATTAAAGACTTTAAAAACACTGATTTTTGTTAACTGAGTCCCTTGGCTATTCATCAGTGATGAATTTCAACCTAATACTCCAGTGGCCAGTAATCAGAGAGTTGCCTATTAAATGAAGGAAATTTTATCATTGTCTTTATGAACATCAGCTTTTTTTCTTCTCTAATACAGCAGGTAGGTAGAACTGTAGGAGCATCCAACTGTTACTTACTCATTCCTTTTTTAAAATGGTGATTTTTATTTTTTTTTATGTTTTACGTGATCAAAATTCAACCAATACTTTGACAATCTTTGAGCTTGTTCAGATACAGGACTTTTTGTTCTTTTTAAATTTTTTTTTGTTTGGTTTGTATTTTTGGGGGGGGGGGCGTTGTTTTGTTTTCTGGGGTTTGTTTGGGGTTTTTTTGGTTCTATTAGGAAAATGTCCTTTATGAAATGTGAACCTCTCAGTTATATGAGAAATTATGATTAAGATGTCAGTGGAGAAGAAATGGTTGGNTTCAATATATGTATTATTAATTCTAAAAGCTTTAGGTTTCTTTGAGGGGATGTTGTAGTTTTTTTCTGTATTACAAGGTGTATTTTCTTGTTTTCAGAAGCCACATACTAGCTCTTATGAATTCCTGTGGATAGCCATTACCTATATTATCTATGAACTTGATTCCATAAATTGGTACTTAACTTACATCAGAGACACTGAACATGGCATAGCTAAATGTTCTTCTATGTGCAGGCAACACATCCTATAATCAGTGCCAATGTTCAAATCCTCTTGTTTATCCTACTGCTTGTGCCAAATCCTTCGCCCTTGCAGTTCCTTGTATTTTTTTACCTAGACCATGGCAGAGATACTCTTCTCCTTCTTAGCTCTCTGCAGCAATGCTGCAGCTGCTCAGGTCATTATCCTCACTTTCCTGAAGTACATTCAGAATTCGTGGCCCCTGTGCAGTCTATCTCCTTTTTCAAGCATGTTTGTCCAGCTGAGTCTCAATTTCAGTTCTTTTCCTGAAGTTGGAATGGAGTTATTTTATATTTACAGAATGTGAAAGATAAAACAAGCATGCAAGAAGTATAGAAATGTAGTACATAGTCACGAAAATATTTCTGTATTTGTTTACTTTAGATGTTTGAGTTTGTGCAGAGCCAAACTGACTTCAAAAATAAAGGAGAGATGATCAGAAATGTGGATACGGACAGCATGTTCCTTTGCTTTATTTAGCACTGAGCATATTAATGGGTGCTCAATAAATGGTAGTGGTTTTAGAGACATGATGATTGATGTTTCCTGGATCAAAACATAGAGGTTTTGTTTAAGAGCAGCCCAGCTGGCAGAGTTATCCTCTTTTGAAACTGTTTGTGATCAAAATATGTCAGAACTGTATCTGTAAAGTACAGTAGGCAAGACTTTTTGTCAGTGGATTGGTTAATTTATTTTAACAGTAAACTATCAACTGTATCTTTGATTATTCATCCCTCCTGTCATACCATATTCCTATCAGTGAGTTAAAGTGCTGCTCTTTTCTCTGTTTTCCAGATTTTGTTTCTTATGTTGTAAACATACTGCTCTCAAAAAAAGAGCTATATATTTATGGAGCAAGAACACATACAAGGTACTGAAAAGAGAGGATTGCATATATATTTGTGTACAAAATTGTGCCACATGCATACATTGGACAGGTAGTATTGAAGAAGAGAAAACTATCATCCAACTTCTAAGGAAGCCATTTGTGTAACTCATGTGATGCCATCCTCCCTAGTCAGAGAACACATCGGTGTGACTGGTATAGCCAAAACCTCCAAGATCAGAAAACAATCATGTCTCTTACTTTGTAATCTCAGCTGGATGTTCTTAAAGAAGCAGTGCTTTTGGCTTGGAGTTAAAAGGAGATGGCTTCTAAATTAGTGGCTTCTAGGATACTTAGTACAGGCACTGAGTAAAGCCAGTTAAAATCATCTATGATATTTCCATGGTTAAAGTAACATGAGGGAATTCAGACAGAAAGTAGGCAAATTTAACTTTATTTTCTCTCCCTCATTTTCTTGAGGCTACCTCTTTCTCTTGCCCTTCTCTCTCCACCCAGCTCTTTTTTCACCTTTAAGGAAAATAAATCAATTACAGTATCCTTTCTGACCTTTCAGTTTGTCATGGTTATTTTTCTTTGGGTTTTTAATGCTTTTGGGATACACTCAAGAGGAAAGTAAAATTTCTTAAAGAAAAACTTCTGAAGTTTATTATACTTTTAAAAAATGGGAATTAGTTTCAAATACTGGGAGCATATTTACCAGATAAATCATATTAAATGTTTTTACTTTTTTCATTTTGAAACTTTGTTTTTCTAAATTTTTATTAAAATATTTTTTTAAAATAAAACATGAAAAAATGTATTGTTAATGAGTCTTTAGAAATCTGAGTCTCTCCATGGGATAGATATGTAAATATCCAGAGTACACATTTCTTATTGTATTGATGTATAGCAGCAGGAACCCTTGAACTAGGGTTATTGACAAAACAGATTGCAACAGCTCCGAAGAGTGGCTCAATTGTGTCTGAATGCATTTAGGCAGCTTTAATTCCTGAATTAATTATACAAAATACTGTAATGCTACAAAGAAAAAACCATTAAAGTCATCTGTGCCAAAGGAAATTTGTGTATCAAGGAGTAGATTGTGGCATGTAGTCACAGCTGCGAGTCTGAGTTGTATGGGAAGATTTTCTACCCCAAATCAAGTTCTCCTACAAGTCTCTGGTTACAATGAAGGCAACAGAATATTGGTATTGACAGCTCTACATATGGCTGAATATCTGGTCTTTTTTTCTCTGGGTGGTAATTTCTGATCTGTTACTTGCCTTTAAAGTCACTGAATTTCTCTCTTCCCCCCAAAATGAAAACAAGTAACTGTTCTTACTTAAGCACTTGAGAAGTTTGGGACATTAAGCCCTCAAGTATCTGAGCTAACACGACTTGTGAAAAGATTGTAATGATTGGTAGTAGTGCAGTGTTGGGGCCTATTTCAAAAATAATTACTCTTCCCGATCTGAACAACCATTACCCCTTTCTCTGTCCATGTGTAACGATGATTGTGAAGGTAGAGGCAGGGTTGTGCTGATTCCCATCTACCTTTTTAGCAGTTCAACTGAGGCTCTGATCTTTTAATGACTACTCAATGAGAGAAAACTTGTTTACCTTGTTGAAATGCCTGTGCACCTCATAAAGAAATTTGGTTCCCAATGACAACTCTAATGCTTAACTTTCATCACGTGTTGGTTTTTATGACATGTGGACATTTGGGAAAAAAAAAATAATTTCTCACAGAGGTATTGTGATCTTTGAGGGCCAGAGTTTCCTCCCAACAATGTACAAAACAAGTGGCTGAAGATAGAGCTTAAATATATTTACTGCAAAGAAATTGTGAAAAAATCCTCTTCC
Organism: Formicarius rufipectus; assembly: GCA_013399695.1. Taxonomy (NCBI): domain Eukaryota; kingdom Metazoa; phylum Chordata; class Aves; order Passeriformes; family Formicariidae; genus Formicarius; species Formicarius rufipectus. The sequence continues at coordinate 137,675 of VXAU01004092.1, read as the reverse complement.
CAGTAGCAATAAAGCACCTTTTGATCTATATTTCTGAAGCTGTGCTGTTCATTGTTGCTTTCTTTTGTCTGCTTTTGCCTCCTTTTTTTCCAGACAAGCCTGTTTGCTTTAGCCTGCCTGTTTGGTTCTTTGCAGAGTGTCTCTGTAAAAGGGATTTCATAGTGCATAGGGTTACATGCCATGTAAAAATTCCTCGCAAATACTGTTCCGTCATTACTTAGTAGGAGTACAGCATTTCTGCTGCCATGGTGCTCTTGACTGAAAGCATAATTGGTGTATAGGCCCCTGGATAGTTCCTTTGTGCTGAAATAAATTTGACTTAAGATTTTTACTTAAAACAAGGATAATCATGTTTGCATGTGGCACAGTTACTTTGGCAGCCTCAGCATCTCAGCCATTTTATGCTCTCTCTTTTTTTTATTGTTTATAGCAGTTGTCCAAACATACAGTCACGTGGTACAATCTGTCTGGAAATTCTAATTCTGATGAGAGTAGAGGTGGGAAGAAGGAGGTGGCAAATTGAAGGTTTCAGTATTTTAAATTCAGCTTTTGCATTAGTCCTTTAAGTGTTCCAGTATTCTCCACTGTGATCATGTTACTGGGAAGTATAAGTGGTCTCAGAGATACAAAACTTGAAACCAATATTAAGTCAATTCAATATTTATATGTTGTGGATTTCATTGTAAATCACTCCAAAGCTGACCATGCCATTTTGACCCACAATATGATTGAATTAGCTCGGAGACTTTTAGCTGCAGTGGCACTAGAAGGTACCACTTAAATACTGTAAAATATTATTATTTGACTACTGCTCCTTTAAACAAGGCTATTTAATATATGCCCTGAATATTATACCAAATTCAGCTTTTGAGGAATTTCAAGCTTGTGGCCAGGGAACATAGAATGGAATGCATTAACTGTAAAATAACATACAAATTAACTATCCCCAGGTTTAACTGAAGGAACAGATTAATAAATCTGTCAAAACTGCCTATCCTCCTAAAATTTATTGTAATCTTAGCATGTTACTGTAACCCAGTAAAGACTTAGTGATATCAGCATAAATGATTTTATCTAGTATTTTTCTTTTCAAGATAAATCCAAAGGTGTTAAGATCACATTGGTTTTATGGTCATATTTGATATATGATAGTATCATCTATGTCTGCAGAATTTATGATATTAATATGAGGAGAATGGTGGGCTTATTATTATGGGTCACACAGAATTACAAATCCCAATAATAGTACACCTAAAAAAAGAAAAACTGTCAGCTGTAGTGTAGTGTCAGCGCCCATCTTTTCAAGCTGTTGTAGCTCACATTAGAAAGAAGGCCATTTTAGCTAGGAGCATAACAATCTCATTGCATTAATCATGTTCTGTGTTTAAGCAATATGAGGATGTCTGCTTTCAGTGACAGAAATAAAATCCTTGAAGGGAACAGTCTGTGAAATAAACTCTGAAGGGACAGTGAGACTGCCTGTCTTTACTCCCCGTGGCCTAATTAAACAGTGGAAAAGCCACCATAACAAAAATTAAATTTAAAAAGACAGATTAGCAACAGGAAAGGTGTGGCAGCAGCCAATGTGCGTGTGGTGCTCCATTTGCAAGTATGAAGAGCAGTGGTGCTAGGAAGAAAAGTAGGGACTCACTGATCATGGATTTTTTAAAAATATTTTCTCTTTTGGTAATGACAGGATTCTCCAGCCAAGTCTAGTATTTTCATTTTTCAATCTTCCACAACAATGTAACACCAAAAGAACAAAAGCCATACATCTCCAGGTCTGGTAATATTTGATTAGTAGAAAGTGTATTAATAAACAGTTTATAATCAGGATTTTAAAGATGCTTATGCAAGCTTATACACATTTTCTTGTACATAAGTATTAGCATTGGACCCAGGCCTTTGCTGGATGATTTCAGGGTTTTTTTCTTAAATGACTGGTTTATATCTGAGTACATGTATGTCCAGGTCCAAGCAGTATACCTTAGTGTACTCTCTGAGACAAGAGGAATACTTTAGAACCTTTTTTTTATTCTCCAGAGCACTAACATGTACAAATCTTTTATCCAATTAAATGTCAATGTCCTTTTGACACTTAAAGGCACCTGTTTGGGAGTGCACCATGAGGAAAAGCCATAGCTATGTGAGGCACCACCAGATTTGATCATTAGTCACTTAGGAAAGTTTCTAAACGAAATTGACAAAGAAGTACACCAAAAAATTTCCATGCTCAAGAAAGTAACTCTGTCTTGGTCACTAAGTCCAGGTGCTGAGTTCTCCTGTTGAGAGTCAGCTGTCAGCCCCCCAGAACCTCCAGCCGCCTGTCCCAGTTCTAGGAGGTCTCTGAAGTAGACCTCAAGTTGGCCACTGTAAATATCCATAGAAGCAGTCTAATGAATGGATTTTCCTGTTCATCATATGCATTGTTGCATCAAGAACAGTGATAAAAATGTTTCCAAGAAGTTGCTGTGCCTACAGGTACTCTCTTTCACAGAGTACAGGCCCCATAGTCAGTGGCCATTGAGCCAATGCTTGTGAGGGAGAACAACAGGCCAAAGATTTCTTCAATTCCCTCATCCTTCCCCGTATTCTTGGATGGGCCTGTACCAAGCATAGAGAGCACTTCATTCTGGATTATGCAAATATCAGATCACAAGGAACAGGGAAAATGGGGAAGAACTTCACCATGACTCTTCTGTGTAGACCAGACAAATTACCCAAGCTCACAGAGGAAACAGGACACATTGTTTGAGGTATGGTATAGTGAAAAAAATTCCCTTTATGTGCTTTTTGTCATTAGAATTTATGTTGCAAAGACAAGTCTTCCCGGAGACTTGCCTACAACATTTAGCCTTGCACTACCTTGAGTAGCATTTGTCTTTCAGACAAACTCCAGCCAGTCAAGATTGAAAGCCACCGCACAGAATGGACTTCACAGGTTTAATTCTTAAGGCAGTAAATGTTACGACAAAAATACTGGGTGGGTAGAATTATTTTCTGTTGTTTTGTTGTTTTGGGGTTTTTTTAAACAGGAAAAAACACTAGATATTTCATCAGCATGTTAGAGCCATAATACATTCACTGTATTTCTGAAAGCCACCATCACCTTTCATTGTTGTTGTATGCTGATTTTTCTGTTACTGAATAAATGCTACTGGACAGAATTTTGATGATGCTATGTGCAGGGAAATACTATGATTTGGAGACTGTGTAAAGGCTGCTTGGTGATAATAAATGTAGGAAAACATGTAAGTGAAAAAGCAGTTGCCTCTTTATGGGTATTGGAATATATGGCTGTATGCTCATTGGGTAGTATCTATCACATGATTTTTTATTAGAAAAGATGATACTTGAAGTTTTATGCAGGTGCATTTCTTAGTGTTATGGTTGTGATTTTCATACGTTCTGAAAGACAGGCGTAGTTTGTATGTATTATGGTTTTCTGTGCTTTGTTATTGCCAGAAGCTTGAAATCAATACCACTTTTTCTTTCTGATAATTAAAAGGATAGTTTATCTTTATATGGATCTTTAATTTTAATAAGCTAATAATTCTGATTTTAGCTACTATTATCTTAATAGCTAAGCCTTCTTAAATGTTTTTATCGTAATTCCTTTGGATAGTGTTGCCATTTTTTGAGCCTGCATGAATCCTTGCTCTATAGTGACGTCTGCTGGAAATGGCAAACTGAAATGTTCAAGGGCATATTTAAGCCTTTCCATTCAGGGCTGCTTGATCTCTTTACATGTGTGAAGTATGAACTGTACAGAAAAGCAGAATCACATTTTCCCATTCCCATAACAGATGTTGTTTCTACATTAGACTTGGTAGAATTTGGGCTTTATCTTGTGGCTGGCACATATTTTTTGCCTTGCAGTGCATTCCAGCAGTGTAATTTGTGACACTTGTTCTGTGTTTGTCCTAAAAGTTGATCGTTAGTAGTCATCAAGTTCTGAGAAAGAAGTGTTTATGCTTTTTATCAGATCTATACTGAGGTGTTCAGATTCAGTTATTCAGTGCTTCCTATTGACAATCCTGACACCAATATTTAAGTAATTATAGAGGACTCAATGAAAGAAATTTTAATCTGACATTTAGAATTAGGTTATCTTTGCTTTATATCTTAAAAAAGGTATAACATTCAAAACAGACAACAGAGGTTTTGCAATAGAAGTAAAAAAGGAAAATAATGAGCCCATTTTTAAATGAATTCTAAAAGCAATCTGATTTTAGTTCTTGCAATGCAGGGCAAATAAAATAAAAACTATCGTACTTTATTTACTAACCAATGAATTGAATTGTCCGCCTTTTATTACAGATATAAAGCAAAGACTATGAAGAGGCAATCATTTTTGCAGCTATCAGACTTTCAGTAACATATCTCTTGTGGTTTAAATAACAGATAGTTTAAGTGTTTTTCCATTACCTTCGTGTAAATGAAAAATGCATAAAATATTTTAACAAGGCAAAGTAATCCAAGGAGATTGTTATTTTGTGTTACAAATTAGGTTATTTCTGTCATAAAATTAAAGGAAAAAAATCAACGCAAGGACATTTCAGCTTAATATCATTTACCAGAAGGAACATGTAACAGATTTAATGAGCTAGCAGGTCACCTGAATCCAGCTGTTTCCGACCAGCTTTATGAAACGGAGAATGCAGCTAACGGTAGGAGGTAAGCATTATTACAAGCTCTCAAGGAGTTACAAAATCGATTTCTGCTTGAATGAATTAATTTAGATTATCAATTTATAACCAGCTACACGAATCCCATCAACTCAACAATTCAGTGAATGATCAGGCTCAGCCCTTGCAAGAGCTTAACAATTAGAGAGCTCTATAGTTATCTCCTGTCCTACGGTGTTGCTAACAAAGTTCCTTAGTTTGACAGAAAGAGAAGAAAAATATTTGCTTAAGGACATTGCAGGAGTGAAACACATCTTTGGTGAGAGAAAAGAGCAGCTACCACAGAGCAACTGTGTTCGTGTGTCTTACCTTCCTGGGAATTCCTCTAAATGTGACTGGAATGGAGTGGTTCATTCTACCAGCAGAAGAACATGACCAGTGAAGAACCATGACCAGAGAAGTACCAAATGATCTCATTTGAATCATGTACTTCTAAAGAAAATAGCAAAGGATAGGATGTGAAAACTGATGCTTATAATTATCACATACTCTGAAAAGTTTATACCTGTAGTGTTCTTAAAAATGTCTTGCCTTTTTGCTGGAATGCAGGAAGGTAGTTCCTCCCTGTTCGAGTCAATCATTTAAACCTGTGCAAAGAGAATGTAAATTGCTGCTAGCCAGAATGTTACAGTTATACATTTACTTTTCACTAGTGTTAAATGGCTACTTAGGATGCAAGTCATTGGCAGTTCAGACTGTTCATGTTTTAATCTTTGATTCATCTCCTTCTAATATTGCAAAATGGTTATGAGTAAAAGGACATTTGCTGTGCATCAGTTACTGCTGTCTCCCTAAGTATAAAATACAGTGGTTACTCTTCCTTCCCTGTTCACTCAGTTTTGGCATCATCTTCCCTGTCTCAGAACACAAGAGTGGTACAGTAAGTACAGCACTTTAATAGCAGCATGTGATTTACCACAGGAACATTAAACTTAAATAAGTAATTGTGTTTATAAATATCCCTTATCAGGAGCTGGGATTCTGGGTTTGGTAATACGTGTCAGTGGTAAAGTATAAAAAAGTGATCAGCTGTTAGGTCATAAAGGCTTATTTGTCGCCTGAAAATAATCTCAAATTATTACATTTTAGGGCTGAGGAAAATCAATAAGATTGTATTTTTCTCCTTCTAAAAGGTACATTTGCAGTGCAGTGCTCAAAGAATAATAGGTGTGATGGTTTCTGTTAGGGACAAAATGCGTTGCACCTATGTCATGAGGAAAGTACACCACTAAAAAGACTTCTGATTCCTGACAGTTTTAAACCACTAACAAAAATTGTTAAATAGCTCTGTTGCCCTTATGCTGTAAGAAAGTAGAAATTTTTTTTAAGTACCACAAATACGTCTTCTGGACAGACTTGGATATGTTCACGTGGGCTACTAGTACTTTTATTTTTTAACTTGACATTGCTGTAAACAGCTTTCTCTGAATTCTCTCTGGGCAGACAAAAGTTGAAGACAACAATGCAAACTTGTTCTAGCAAAACAATTAAAAATTATAAGAAATCCTGGTTTTTTAGTCTTTTCGGTAAGGTTAGGTCTAATTTGACAATCAAATTATTTTCTCGTTCCTCATTATTATTTTAGCAGTGTTCTATAGTAGAGCTTACAGAAATTGGTGTTTGTGAAGTGGCAGAATTTAAGTCTCTGATTTCCTAGGACAGGCACTGTACAGATCTGTAGGAAACATTAGTCCATCCTATAGACCTCATTCTGAATAGCTCCTCAGGATATGTGAACTGAACCTGTCAGCCCATCAGACGGTAAAGGAACTCACCTGAGCATGTTATTCTTTCTATCTCTAGCTATCACAGCAGGTACTATACTGTTAAGAAAATGATATTTAAAGTATGTGTGGCACTGATGAAAGTGAACCTGTAAGTTATTCTTTACATAAATGCCTTGTGCCTTACGCACTTTTCTAACCACCTGCTCTAAAGGCAATTTCAGTGAATGGGACAATGAAGGGACAATTGGGGTATTTGCTACTGAAGACTTTGGGGTTTTACAAAAGTAACTCTTGGTGTTACAGCACCTTCTGCTGTTCTGCATGCGATACTAGAAACAACGTAATCCTGGCAGTGCCAGACCTCTGTCTTCTTTACAATGGGAATTTGCCACAGATTTCTGTGCTTCTGCCAAGCCAGCTCCTTCAAAGCTAATTGCTGTGTCAGGATGATCTCTACTATCATGGTTGAGTCTGAAGGAATAGCTAAATAAATCCCCTACTGTGAGCTTTCATTGAAGAAATTCTTCCTCTCAGATTTGGGTAGTTTATCTCTGGAGCATGTTATCATTCATGGATGGGCAGCTAAAAATTAACAGGAATCAGAGGCTCACTGACTTTCCAAATGTCAGTCTTTCACATCCCGCAGCTAGTGGGCTGAGATGAACCTATGACTTCCTTTGAGGGGAAAACCTCTTGCCATGTGCCATGAGAATCTCCCTTTCTTCTTCATTCCCATAATCATTTAGTAGGTGAACTGCAGAGCAAATCTGTCACAAGATAAGATCTGTTGCACAGCCAAGAAATGTGGCCTTTTCTATGTGTTTGGTCAAATAGTTGTAGCAGTCTGTCCAAGTTTTTAGATATTCTGTAATAATATTATTGCACTGTAGAGAGTTTTAACTAGAGAAAAATTTAGGTCTCTTGTAACTGTTGTGAGGAAAGCCCATGTTTTTCAAAACCATGTGCTAGTGGTTCCCAGCTGGTGAGGCTGCCTTGATGATGAAGCAGGAGAGTGTTACAGGTGATGCAGTCAGTATCCCAAGCACAGAAGTTCTGTGAGACACATGCTGGCTCTCAGAGCCACTATGGGTGTTTCTGCATCATGCTCCTGAAAAGAGGAGTGCTGCACTGAGGTACCTCAGCAGCTGTGGGCAGAGGTGGCTCTTGGTAGCCAGTTGGGTTAGCAGAGATATTCCTACAGAGCTGGTGACAGCAGGGGAGGTAAAGGTGTTAGGCCAGCATGGTGATGAAAGGGCTGGTACCACAAAGGTCCAAAATATTAATGTTAAGTTCAGCCACATCCCAAAAGGATACAATGTGATTGTGTAGTATTTGCAAAGCAACCAACAGAAAAACTAATAATACTGAAAGAAAAGACATAGCTAAACAAGGTTTAGGAGTATGGCCTTCAGAAAGCTAAATGCTTTTTGCTTGGGCCCATTAGCAAAAACACTGATATTTGCTTTAAGACTTCTTTTTTTTTTTTTTTTTTGCCAAGTAAACCAGATTGGATTAAATAAACTCTATTTCAGGAGTTTCTCTTCCTTATTATCAAAGTTCATGAGATTTTCAACTATCTTTCAGGTCAGAAAGGATAATAATAGCCTTGTTATATGTGGATTTTCCTTAGCATAGTTTCAGAAAGGTGCAAACATATTCATCAGAAGTGATTATTTGTTTAATTATGCCAGAAAATGCTGGTAAGCTTTTGGATTTTCTAATTTAGGCCAGTGCAGTTTTTTTCATTATTTTCATAACTCTAGCTATAATGAACTGTAATTTTTCAAACATATGTTTCCATTTTATTTTATGTTGGCAAAGCCTTTGATTGCAGTCCCTAGTGCTTACCTTAACTACACCTCACAGAGGTTGTAAATACACCTCTCCTCAGCTGCATTGCAGCTAGAGACAGCGTCTGGCAGCAGGCTAGGATGGGCAAATGACCTCAAAATCCTGAGGGCCTATAGCAGCGGTGTTCCACATTATTGATAGTAGCAGAGATATTGACAGTCTGTGCTTGGAAGGAAAATAGGAGTTTGATATGACATATTGTGTGTCTCAGCAAGACTCATAAATAATTTTGACAAGTTTTTGTATGCATGGGAAAGTCCTTGATTCAGCCTCCCATAAAAATAAACTTCTATTATGGAATGTATTTGTCAAGTGGCTGTGTGATGGATGGAGCTGCGTTTACCCCTTGGCAGTTCGATGAGTTTTAGATGCACAGCTTACCAGAGAGGATTTACGGGCAGTACAGAAATAATTATTCAGTATGAAATACATAATTCCTGTACCTGAATTTTCATTTTTTATTATATTTTGTTTCTGTTGCATTTCTGGTCTTTAAGACAAAAGGCCTTGCCATTTTACTCAGAGCTGTTGTATGTCTGTAGTTTGGAGAAACTAATTCAAGTCCTTTCCCAAACTTGGCTTCTATTTTGTCAATTGAACAGGAGCTTTTAATAAATTAGGCAAAACTAGGGAAGTTTGTGTTTGAAAATTCTTATTTTTGACAATAAAAGCTCTCTTGAAAGGATTTCATATATTTCTAGACAGAAGAAGAATTAATAAAACAAATATATATTCTTATTCCTTGTACTGCTCTCTTTCTCTATTTTCTCTTTTTTTAAGCCAAGTTGTAAACTTCCATGAAGAGGTCACACCTTTCTGATATGGAGCCCAAAGCACTCGGCACATTTGTTGCATACTTCCTTAAGGCTCCTCCCTCAATAGCTTTTTGTCTTTCTTTTCTTTTTTTGGTTTTGGTTTTGGTTTTTGTTTTTCAGAGTAGTCTTCCTTTTCTGTCAGGGCTGCCTTCATATCTCTTCTCACCCTGTTCATTTCTTACTCCTTTCACCTGTCCTGGTTTTAGTCATTTAACTTTTTCTTTAAACTTGCTCTTTTTTTTTTTTTCCTATTCCTGTCCTCCTGATTGAATGTTCTCCCTGCTGTTAATAGTTTCTCCAGTCTTTCTCCTTTACTTTCTTCCTACTTCTCCAGTCCATTTCTTCTTACCTTTTTTCCTCTTTGTTCACACCATCATCTCATGCTCTAGCTTATTTTTGCAGAGTTACTTCATGACTTGCTTTACTTTTTAGCCTCTGCCCTCTCTATTATTTACCACTCCTAACAATCGTATTTTCTTCCCCTGTTTGCAACTTCTGACCTTTTCTGACAGATACCAGTTGTTCAGTATTTCTAATTGGTAGTCTGCTTGTCTTCCTGCGCATAATATGAAACTTCCCAAAATGTGGCAGTTTTTTAGTCGTTACAGTTTTGGATAGTTCTCCATATCCATGTTTGAGGAATCACAGTGTCCTTACTCCTCAGGAAGAGCAATGTAGTCCTGAATATGTTAACAAAGCTTTCTGTTGTAAAAGAGTACTAATATTGAAAATAACTTTTAGCATATGGTATGGCATGCCGTAAATCAGGCTAAGAGATCCCACTCATCACAGATGGGAAATATTGTGAACACAGAATTCTTAAAGAAATGGCAAATTATTTTAAAAACTAGAATACTTCTTTTAAGACTTCATGCTATTTACTATAGCTTGTAGATACGGTAAATTAGAATTCCTGTTCTTCATTTAAACACATTCAAAGATTTGTGTAGAGCAATTTGAATGTAAAAAATGTTCCTGTTCAAACAGTCTGTGGAAATAAGACAGTATGTTAATCCTTGCAACCAGCACCTAGATTCTAAAAAATTGGTCCCAATTAGAGCTGTGTTAACCTCATACATACAGACACCTGGCTCAGCTGCTCACATGCAGCTCACATGCTTGGATTTGAGCTGCCCTCCAATCTGCCACTGCCTCTCCAGGAGGGCATGGTCTCCAGTGCCTTCTCCTCTGGCCTGTCTGCCCCAGGTGGACCTCTCAAGTAGCCTTCAGCCTCTCAGATGCCACTAGGCATTTACATGTGGGTAGCTGAGCTGATTCATTTCTGTTTGTCTGCATGCAAAATAATGTTGCAAATTTCTTCTCATAGATTACGGTTCAGCTTGAGTTAGAAGCAGGGAATCAGCAGTGATCTCATTCGGGCTGTGTTAGTAAAGCTTTGTAGAACATTTAAATAGCAGGTATCTTGCAATCAGTTACATCCTCTGACTGTCTGCTCATCTCCCATATGAGCAATACCATATGGGACATCTGTGATTTTGACTCTTTTATCTCCTACTGCAAACTGTCCACAAGAAGTGACTTCTAGTATTTATATCTAAATCATGTTTGTTAATGGACAATTTCTGCCCAGCAAAGCTTCATTGCTACTTTTGCTTCTCTAGATAATACACATAAACAGGAGGAAGGACTTGGTCTGCTACTGCTAATTATGCCACTGCAAATATCTACCAAGCCAGTTGTGAATTGTATTAGCACTCATGCATTAGTGTTTATGCTGTGTTGTCTTGCATAGGTCAGGACATCCATGCTGTAGAGCTGGAGTTAGAGCAGTAAGTGTTCCTCATTTTTCTGTCATCTCTACTGGGAAGAATATCTACTAAAGGGAAGGGGAATTTACAGTCATTTAGACTGGGACCATAATAGGAAGAATCTCCTTTTTTAAAATGTAATCCCATAAGGCTGTTTTAAATAGTTTTCAGGTTTATTGAGGTAACACTGTTTGCTCCATGACAGTTGAAGGTCTCTCTGTACTTCCACTATAAACCTCTTTAATAGGGAAGAATTAATGACCTAGCTATTAAAAATATTCCTGGCCTAAATCTTACTTAAGAAATCCTCATCCAGAAGCAAAAAAACATTTACGGAATGCTTTTCAATTTTTTTTTTAATTATTATTTTCTACAATCCATTTCTCTGGAATTTTGATGCTAAAACAGGAAAAGTAATATTCTGTAGTTGCACCTGCTTTTCTTTCCCTGAATGTCTTGGAGAGAGGTGGGGGATGGAGGGATGGGTAACTGTAACTCTGTAAATGATGATGTAAATGTGTACTGAGGGTTTGGTTTTTATTTTATTTTGGGGGCTTTGGGGTTTGAGGGACAGGTTGCTTATGTGTTTATGCATTTTTAAAAACCTTCCTGTCTTCATCCTCCCATTTCTACTCCCTTCTTCCTTCCTCAAGCCTGCTGCTTCATTTGCAAATTCTTTTAACAATATTTTTATTATGCATTCTCTTAGAGTGCTATATTAGCAGTGTTGTATTAACATGATGCTTTCTAATAAATATCAAGCAATTTCTCAATGTGCAGTGCTGTGTCAGAGATTTCCATTACTAATATCTTCAGGCAACTTCATTTCAATCCATATTGTGCTTCGAGGATCTGTCGAAGTGCACTTCAATGCATCTGAAAACATCCTCAAAATAGAACAACATGGATTGAAATTGAGGGGCCTGGAAGCAAACCAGAGGGGACAATAACAGCTTAGTAAAAGTCTTATTTTTCTCAAGTCTAGCTTTCTTTTTTATACCACCACTAAACATAGAAGGTTGAACAACAATTAAATACTGTGGTTTGCCTAGCAGTATGTTAGTCTCACTAAAGAAATACCATCAGCAAATCTGAGATATAAGATCGATTGTTGCTTCTGAACCTATGTGGTCGTACTCATCTGGTACCCAGATTTAAAAGGGTGAAACTGGAAGTGCTCTTGCTGATTTTTAAGGCACTATCTACATATACAAACCCCATTATTTTTATTCAGCAAAAGTAGCATATATGAGTGTATTGCATGGAGATGCAAGATATTTCTCAGCAGTCAACCTGTTATGGGCTAACTTTCAGTTTTTGTGTACTCCTTCTCTTATGAGGCTATAGGGAAAAATAAAAAGCTGCTTTATTTATCTTTTTTTACTGAAAAAAGCTAAGATGAGTAACAGTGATGGTTACTTCCAAATAAAGAATTATTTTAAGTGATTTTTTTATAAGAAAATAGAAGAGTTTGTAGAGAACAATAGATATACATTCTTGTCAAAAATTGACAAAAATTGTTGCTGCAGAACCTGTTTGTTTTACTAAACACAAATTAAATTTAATATCTTTGAAAATATGTTCATGGCATATAATTTGGCATGTATAGCCAAAATTCTGTACAGGAGTGTTCTATGGCTGAGCTGGGTGGCAGTAGGTGCCGTCATAGACAGTTTATAGCTAAAAGTTCAGCAGAGTTCAAGTCTGAGATCATTCTGTAGGCATGTGGCCTACATTGTTTCCCTAAGCCTAATGTCTCTCAATTTAGTATCTCAATATGAGGAGATTTCTAGGTTGCATATTTCAGAGGAAAAACTCTGAAAAAATGTGCTATTGGTGTAATTGATAGCATGCTATCTGACTCAGTTTTAAGATAATTTGAAAGACAGCTTGAGGGAACTGGCAGTACAATGCTGACCACAGTGAGACACTGATACCCAATGATTATAGTTATCTGTCATGTATTTATGTGTCTATTTGTGCATAATAATTACTATAACAGTGTCCATAACTTAAGGATACAAATGTGGTCAATAGTACCTAATTCACTTGTGACCAAAGTATATGAGAAAAAAAGGGGACTGTACCATTTACTAATATGTAATCAAGACAGAAATCACATTTCTTTTTAGGAAGTAGATCTGTTTAAAAGCAACTGGGTAACAGGCTACTTATTAATAGGAGAAAGTCAAAGTATGTGTAAAAAATTTTTATTACAAACTTTTCAATATTTTCTTACCTTTTCTGTTTGTTTAGCCAGGTTTACCTTATGGAAAGTCTCTTTAGACTGTTTGGTTACTCCAGTGGCATGTGGTTAGACAGTCTCTGAATAATGTTGGTGTGTAAGAGAGGTCCTCAGTTTTGAGAGTACCCATATACTAATCTATACTGTTTTTCAGTCTAGGAGCAGTAGGTTATAGGCGAAGGTCACTTTCCTCCCAGTTCTTCAGAGTGCCACAACTTACCTAAAATGCTGCATTTTAAACTACAGAAGTAGATCACTGACCCTCTATTTTTTTTTCAGTATGAAACACAACAAAAGAAGTAAAGAAAATATGACCTCCTTTGTACATGAATGTTTTTAAGTTGTGAGTGGAGCTGAAGATGCTAATTTCTTCAGTAGGTAAAAACTTAAGGCAATTTTTCCCAAATGCAGTAAGAAATCTGAATCTAAGTAGTGTTAAATACAGTGTACTGAAATTCGTACTTCAAGCCAGAAACTATGCCTTGGAGCTTTATTTTAAGTAGAGTAGACTTTGCCAAGATCAGCTGAACAGATTTACTAGTGGAGGTGGCTTGTGAGTAATTCCATGCAGTGCAGTTTCTAACTGGAAGAAGTAGAACCTTCTGTAGTACTATTTGAGTTGTCTACACTAAAGATGGATTTAAGACCCTTTTCAGAACTGGAGGATGTTTGTTACGTATCTATATTGACATGCAGATGCTTAGATGTCCCTTTTTATTCAAGGTCAAATTTGGCTCTGCCAGGTACCATTTAGAGGTAAGAAAAGTAAAAGAAAAAAAATCCTGTTATTTATGACTAAGAGGGGGAAAAAGTAACTTTGTAAAGCTGTGATTTTGTTATAAACCAGAACCCAAAGCCTGAGTGACAGTTCCAAACATTTCAGTTTTATTGTTGCGTGAAGCTCACCCCAACTATCTCAAACTCAGAACGTGGACTCAACAGCCCAACTTTGCCTGAAGAGGCAGTCTTGAATTCGTGGATTCCAATGCATTTCCTTGCCTTATGTATTTTTCCATTGTCCTTCAGCCAAGCTCTGGAAGACCAAACGTGACTTTCTTAATATCGTGTCTGAGGTAAAAATCTAAAAAATCACCATAAAAAAAGAAACTGACCCAAGCAACCTCATGTACCTTCTCTAGACACCAGACAAAAGAGAAAAAAACCCATAAACTTGTCCATTGCCCTGAAGCTGAATTCAAGTACAATGCACTATCATGTTATCATTGTTAAACTTTGAAATACAGAGATTACAAAAGTTAAAATTATTCAATTTACAACACAAACTGTGCTGTTGCTTAGGTCCTTACTTTAATAGTATACATGTAAATTTTGGCATAATTTTTCCAATTCAGTTATGAAGATAAAGTCATCATAAGTTACAGACAAGAATTACAGAGTATTCTGAGTTGGAAGAGATCCACAAGGATCATATCGAGTCGAACTCTGAAGTGAATCAGTGTGAATGAAATGTGAAGTGGATCAGTAATCAAGTCCTGAGACAAATGGAACTGAGGACAGTAGATTTGAATTTCAGCAGCTGTTAATACTGACTGGAAGAGACTTTCTTCAAAACCATGCTTTTTTAAAGTAGTTTTGAGCAGGCCAAATCATGAATTGTGTTCTAACACTGAAATGCATCTTAGTCATCCCAAGTTGCTCCTGTGAATTAAGAACAGCTAAATCTAAGTGAGAGTACAACCAGCAGTGAATATCATAATTTCGTATTGCAGGCTATTTTATTGTGTGTTTTTGTAAGCTCCGCCCTATGGAGAGACATTAAAGTTTTGACATACTTTTTTTTCCTTTTTGTGCCATGTTTTCAGAAGGCACGATTTATTTATTTGAATGAGATTGTGTGTTGCAAAATAATTACCTTGTTAATTTTTCTTTTATAGTGAATTTTTTAAAAATCCTGTTTAAATAGGTGCTAATATTTTTGCTCCAAAAGTCACCATGTTTACTGCCACAATAGGGAGTCAAATCATTTTATTACCTTAGTGCTTTTTCCTGTGGAAATAAATTCTTTTTTAACAGCTTTTTTGATACATCCTCCATGCATCATTCTCCATTTTGTGCATTTTCCAACTTCTAATAATCCAAACGCCATTTCAATCCTACATGATGGTGTGTGAACACGATTTCAGATACTGAGTTACAGGAAGGGCTTTTGGTTTTGTTAGTGTCATTAATGTTATTAGTTATATTTCAACAGGAAAAATTTTTACTTCATGAAAGACTTTTACTTCATTAGCTTGGCTATGGATTCTACGAAGAGGTGAATTTTAGTTATTCAGCTCTCAGTTTTCTAACCTCTCTTCAGACTCTCAAATGTGGATGTATTTTCAGTCGTGCATAGTATCTATATGCCAGTTTCCAACATCATGATGAATTTGAATTGTATTTTGATGTTAGGGGTTTTTTACAATGAGGGCTTTTTATTCTTCTCTTGATTTCACATGATGAAAAGCTAGCTGGCATGGATTTGATTGGACTTTCCAGAGAGCATCAACAAACAGGGTCCAGTCACAGAAAATTGCAGCCAACATGACAAAAAAAAATTAGAAAATTAAAACAGGTTATAACTGAAACCAGACTATTGAACTTTTTTACAAACAGACACTAGGTTATACTATAGCAGTTTATTCATTAGCCAGATGACAAGAAAACCTTTTTGTGCTATGTGATGCGACATACCTTCGTAAGCCAAACAACTATGTAGACTGCAGTTTGGAGAGCCAGATTCAGTCTTCTCTTAAGCTTTGCGTGAGCTTTATGAAACCTGCAAGTGACTATTTGTGTTTTTTAAGCAAGATGTCAAAAACAAAGGGGGTGGGGCAACACAAAGGTAAACTGGTTTTCAACAACTGTAGTGCTCTCAGATGCAATGTCCTAGAAAGCATAATGGATTTACAGGTGTCACTGCTGGCTAAATAGAAAAAAAAAAGATGGAAAGAATCTCAAAGTTTTTCAGATGCATTGGAGTTCATGCATCCCATTTTGGTTTGTTTAATTCCTTTTAGAAACTCACTCCTCTCTGCAATTCATTTCAGACTAGAGCTGACTTGTTTCTCTTTTCCTTTACTGTGTTCTCCACTGAAGTATCAGAACTATCCCCTCACTGTACTATGCAGTTCGTTGCTTGTGTTTATTTAATCTCTCCTTTCTCCGTATTCTCCTTTTTCCTCTTTATTCTTCATGATTGTATAATGTGCAATGTATAGGTAAATTGGTATAAACCTAATTTAAAGCAAGTTCAGTGCACCTGTGTTCTAGGATTAGCTCTAGTGCAACTAGATATATTTCACTGTAACTAGGTGAATTGAGATATAAAGCTTTCTGATAAAGACAAGACCATGGCATGATAACAATCTTCTGAGTACTTAAGAAAAATATTTAACTTCAGCCTCAGTAGTTCTTTCTCATCTTGCATTTCTTCTAGACTCTTATACCTCTTTTCTTCAAGAAAAGTGTTAAGTTGGTCTTCAGAAACAGATTTTGACTTCACCTCATTTTTCTCATCCTCCCTTTCTTTCCCTCTCCAAATGTAAATCCAAAGAGGAAGTTGGACTAGTAATTCATATGTTATACCTTAGCCTGTGACTTTGTTCTCTGGTACCAAAGCAAGTTGTTCTGTACAATATTAAATGGGTAGAATCTGGATTTAAAGTGGAACAATCCAAGAATCTGTTCCCTTATAGGCAACTTTTCTTTTTGTTTCTCTTATACAGCTTTTTTTTTTCAAACTCACAAAACTGTAGTATATAAATTTATTAAGTTTTGTTGATATTCTCAGCAGTTACAGAGACATTTGCTAAACACAGTTTTGTATGAGTTTTCTTTGGTTCTCCTTGATTGATTTTAGTTGAAGTTTTACATACTTTAATGATCAGTGGTTCACCGATTCTAATATTGGAAGGTGAAACTCACAGCTGAAACAGTAATTTTCGTCTCTTACTTGGAAATAATTCTTGCTCTCTAAAATACATAAAATAGACTTCAGATTGATTCAGAACTCTGATTTTGAACCTCCTAAATTTCTTGGACTTGGACTTTTTACTTGCATCCAAATTTCACAAATGAGATCAATTACAATTACATTCTAAAATCTGAGGGGAAAAAGTACTCTATTTAGAAATTTTCTGATCGCCCTATTCTGGGTCTGGAACTAATAATGGATCAAAAGGTTTTGAAGAGTTTACATGTAAGGATGAACAGGAAAATATTTCTCCAACACTATTCCAGCCGTTTATTCCAGTGGTCTTTTAAGTAAGTAATACAAGTTTATTTTAAAAATTTAAAAATTGATTAGCTGGTAGTTCCAGCCACACACCCCTCCCCAAATTTATGAATCTTTTCAACAGTTTATCTGGTGATCATGAGTTGAGGTTGGTTTCATTTTGTGATTTTATTCTTTTTTATCTATTGATTAAATGAGGAAAGGGGAGATTACATGATATGAGCAGTGGTCCTGGAGTGTCAGAGCTAAGAACTACTTGAGTTGTTTTTACCCATCTCTTGCACCAAACAAGGTTGTGATGTACTGTGAAGGTTTGGCATCATCACTCGTAGAAGTGATTGCTTTTGGGTTCTTTTGCCTTTTTTTAAAATCCAGATTGTAATGTAAGTTTATGGCATATAATAGTTGTTCTTTTTATTCATGTTCAGATTCATTGTGGTCTTTCAAATGGTATTTACACAAATCTCTGAAAGAGCAAATCATGGACTTCTAAAATAGAAATATTAGGCAATAAATAGTAAAGCTGAAAAATCAATAATAAAATGTAGGTGGCTTTTACTGCTAATTTAATTAAATCTGTATCATGTATAAAATTGCATATAGAAACATAGGTAGAGCTGCTTACCCATATTGAAATGTAACTTTCATATACCATTTGAAAATGAGCTGACATGAAACTGGCTATAAAAAATGAAATATCCTAAGTTATCCAATATATCTGTGAATAAATGAGATGTGCAGAAGTAAAAAGGGAAAAACCAACTTCAAGTTGTCTAAAGAATTACTTGAAGATAATAGAGAGTTTTTGGTTTTTTTCCTTATTGATTATTCCCAGAACTTGAGGTTTCACTGTTAGATTGACAACTGAGTTATTTGCCCATACCTAGTGACTGACAACAGATAATGGAAAGGCTTTTACCATGATATAACAGCAGAGAATAATTTCTAATTTACTACTATAGTTCTCATCAAAAGTACCCCAGCAAAACAGTAGATTTATCACTTCAATTACTGGAATTTCACATTTAGTTTAAAGAGACATGTTTCTATAATGTGACAGGCTTTACAGATTCTGAACTTCTTCGGGCATTTCAGCTATCAGAGTAATCAGGAAAAGATATAAATGAAAGCAATTGTTTTAGTTTTATAACTTTCAGTGCTGTCTACTGGCAAGAAACGAAACAGGCCATAAACTGATGGTCTTTGCCAAGTCTATAAAAGGAAAAAAAAAAGATATTCCATATCACAGTCTTTTTACTTTTTTTAAACCAACTGTCTGATACTGGGTGAGAGTGACATTAAAATAGTATTCAGTTAATATCTGTGATTTAACTTTTATATGTATATTTTTAAAATTAACCACATAGTGATAGTAAAATGTTTACCTCAAAATATATTGAGTATATTTTTAATACATTTAGTCATATCACTTCTGTCCAGCTTGCATGCCTCAAGCTATGACAGGGAACCAAAAGATTAAGAAAAAAAAGGACTAACATAAAAAACAAACAGTCAACAATCACAGGCTTCTGTACTCTAAAAAAAAAGTCTTTGCAAATTATTTTAAAGCTGATTTAAAATATTCTAACAGTGTTTCTGCTTTTGGGGAAGATGGGGTATTCACTGCTTTTTTGGAGGGGCTGGTCTATAATTTTTATAATTCACACCCCACATGGTTTTTCTCAGCTTGGGAAATAGCAAATGCCATATGTAAACTGTGGGTGCTGGCGTACTTCTTAGGTCCCAGGCCTCAATACCCTAGATGTGTCCCAAGCTCATGTCAGGGAATATCTGTCTACAAGCATGATCCCATATGCTCCTTTTCTTTTGCTTCCTAGAGTGCCCTGATTTCTTGTGCAAAGGCAACCTTTGCGTGTAAACTGATTGGGAATTCTGGATGCTCCCCGAAGTGGGTCTCTGGTCAGAGCACTGAGGAACAAAATGCTGGTGTGTGGGTTTGTGTCATGGCACCCTCCTATCCGTCAGCTTAAATGCAGTAAACAAATCTCAGTGGAGTACTGTGCTATACTTTCCATTTTATGGCAAGATAAATCAGTGCACCAAAGAAGATCTAATCTGTTCACTAGGTTCACTACAGGAGATTTGGATCCGTCTCCAGATAAATAGCCTTTATCCTAACATTATGCTTATGCAGACAGACATGCTGGTTCTCCCTGAAATTTCCCTTTTGTAGACAGCACTTGGCAATCCCTCCTGTTTCCCATTAAATAAAGGGCATTGAAGAAGGCTTTTATGAAGGATCCCTACCAGAGAAAGTCATCCCATTTTCATGTAGGATTCCTAGTTCTGCAAACAGACCTGTTAC
Organism: Formicarius rufipectus; assembly: GCA_013399695.1. NCBI lineage: Eukaryota > Metazoa > Chordata > Aves > Passeriformes > Formicariidae > Formicarius > Formicarius rufipectus. The sequence continues at coordinate 118,017 of VXAU01004092.1, read as the reverse complement.
TCTTAAATATAGTCTTACTCAAAGGTGTTCCTATCTCCTCCTCTCAGACCAGAGAGCAGAAGTGTAGGACTGCGACTCAAACCCACATGTCTTGAGTGCACACTGCAGAAGACTTCACTGGTGTACCAGATCAGGTGTGCTCTGTTGTGTTACCCACACAAGGGTGCTAACATAGCAAAGCACTGTAATAAAATGTCAACCAGTGAAAGCAGTAGGGATTTTCCCACAGCTGTTGCAGAATTCATAAATAAGTTCACACAATTGTGATATTTGATATCAATGAAATCCCATCACACACGGTGCCTCTGCTGATCTGATGATTGCTAGGGTGCAGTTTGTATCACGGAGTGTACATTTACTTGCAGAAGGGGAGTTTATCTATTCCCCTATAAGTGAAAGGGGTCTTACTTGAGATTTGGTGTAGTAGAGCACTGTAGCAGTTAAGCCAGTTCTACAATTTTATTGCCTGTTACAGCTGAATTTTCAAGAAAGGCTGTGATTTAGATCACAGAAAAGAAGTATCTAAATGCTATATATGGTGTCATATGTGCATAAGTGACTGAGCACATCTGTTTATGAGGTACAATACTTGAGTGATAATGTTTATGAGGAGTTCTATTAGGGTGAATAACGTAGCTGCAGCTTAAATGCCTGTTTAGATTGCTTTTATGTCCATCAGTTTAAAGTAGATCTAAATAGGTTGGTTACATATTCCAGTTTTGTTTGTTTGTTTGTTTACTCTTACAGACATCAGGGAGGAAGATTTAATTAGGTCTCGGCCAATGAAGTTCTAACCTCTCAACCTTAAGAATGCAAAATAAGGGACTGTAAAATCCCAAGGTAGCAGCCCCAAATGAATCTGCAGCTCTCCACTGGTTTATATAGATTCTTCCTCCCAAATTAAAGGTAGCAGTATTTTGGCACATGACTAGCATTTTATTTATAATATTCATAAAACAGTATTTCAGACATCTTAGCAGCAAAAATGTAAGCCTTAGTTAAATTTAGAATAAGTGTTTCCTTAAGAAAATTTTTTCCAATAATTTCATCTCACAGTCATGTGAGAATGGCAGATGTTTGCAAATCTTGGTGTAAAAGTGATTGAAATATTTTAAGAAAACTGAAATAATGTCAGTGGCAAAATTTATTTTACCAAGTGCAGATGTAAGACATCAAGTTCTCAGACTGATGGCAGAATTAACAAAAAACACCATCTGGTTCAATAATTATCTGAGAATACCCATATTCTTGGATTTGTTTTAATACCACTTAGTTCCCAGCTTTATTTTATCAGTGTTTGCACACCAATGAGACTAGATTGTGCAAAATGAAGACTACTTCCATCTGATCATTTTTAAAAAAATGTGTGTTTGCATGAATAATGAATCTTTGAATTGTTACTAAACAAGCAAATTATTTGCGTATGTGTCACATCGGTTATCAAGTTTGCACATGTGACAGCTTCAACAGCCGTCACATAAAATGCATAGAGCTTGTAACCATATGTTTTTGCTTGACAAAAAGCTAAAACTCAAGATCAATTTTCAATATGGAATGCACAAATTAACACTTTAAAATGCACCACAAATTTGGTGAAATATGCAGAAATAGCACATTTCTAGATATTAACTGATATCTTTGGATTAGACCTTAAGGTATTCAATCATTTTGATTAAAAGACTGATTTCTCATAAAACCACAGTCTGTTGGAGGTGCAAAGCCAATGACATTTGAGCATTCATATATTTTCATAAACTTTGAACAATGTCAGTGAGACACCTCTTCAATCTTGGCCACACAACAGCAGGGTATTCAATCTTTCTTTAGCTTAAGACAGAAAATTTGAATATCAGCATAGGGTTATTAATGTGACGGTTCACACGACGTGCACCATGTTGATTCTTAAAAAGCAGATCTGTGGAATGTATAGAGCACTCTGCACTCTTGCTCTTAAAAATCTAACAGAAAGCTTTAAAACTCGTTTTTACAGCTTTTTTTAGTAGTAGAACGTGGAGAAAATTGACTATAGTTTTACACCTTGAAAGTTACTGGTATTATTTCTGTGATTATATCATCTGTTGTGTTTAATATTAAAGATGGACAACAGATCTCATTGTGTATTACTTAACTCCTTTTGTTTGTAAGAAAATGGCATTAGCAAGTGACTAAGCAGCCATGCAGTTAAATATTTAGTTACACCACCTCCCCCTTTTTCTTGGCTGACTCAATATCTGTCAAAATTTATAGCATGCTAAAGAAATAAAGAGACACCTCTCTTTATTTCTTTAAATTCAGATTTTTGAGTAATGTAATGTTGTTCAATGTAAGCATGTCATTTTACGTTACATCATGTTGTAGGTCAGATGCAATGTAACTTTTTATGATGCATTGTAAATGACAAAACATGCTGCAATATGTGATATATATTGGTACGTGCCCCTGATAACATCGCTTTTTCTTTAGAGTGTTGTCGCCTGAGCAGCTTGGGAGAAACCAGATGGGCTGTGAGGGGAAGATGAGCAATTCTGTCTTGCCCAAACTGCAAATGTGACAACACACTGTTAAGACAGGAGACAGCGAGGTGCATGTGTTAATATAATACAAGGCACCCACAGATGTCCCAAAGTTTTCATTTGAAAAGCCCTGCTAAACAAACAAAACCCAGAATCTCGTCCTATTTCAGTGACAGTCGGAAGGTCTTGTTCAAGATGGGGTAGAAGTCGCATTGGTTTTAGATCTGCTAATAAATACTGTCTATTCCTGAATAGGAAGAAACAAGAATTGTATCTCCCAATTCAGCCTTCCAGTTCCCTCAGTAATTCCAATTTACTGTAATAATTTAATATTTCTATAGCTTCTCCTATCTTAAAGCATGTTGAGTCTGTTGCAGTCTTCCATCACATCCAGAAGGCTTCAGTCCCCAGTGAAAACCAGCTGTAGCCGAGGTGAAACATGCAGAGTTTTCAACATAGAGCATCATTACATGACTAATGTAATTTTCAGTTTAAACTGTAGGGGAAACACAGGTAAGTGTAATGTAACATAAAAGAATTGGAGCTTTACCAGGACATTCTTACTCTTGGAAAATGTCCTACAGGAATCTACCAGAAGTGTCTCACCTGAAAAATTTCACAACTTTTCCACCCTCATGATGCCCCACAGTGACAGTAACAATGTCCGAGTTAGGGCATTAGTGGAATAAAAGGCCTCTTTTCCATTGTAGTGTGACCATGTGTGTAAGCTGTTCAACATTAAAAGCTTTCACTATTATTTACTCTCATTGTGTCTTTCGATTGTGAGCCCTTTCTGTGGATTGCTTCCCCCAGCTCTGTTTGTACAGGGCCTGGCACAATACACCCAAGAACAATTACAACATATAAATTGTAAATAAAACACTACTATTACTTCTTAATGTCATGCAGGGCTATCACTTCACTGCTGACTCAGAAGCTAAAGCAGCATGAAGAGGCTCATCACTAACCTTTCTGTGCACTAGAACCTACTTTAAATTAAGAGTTCTTTCTCATCTCCAACAGTTTCTGAGATTACTAAGGTTGTAGGCATAATGTTAGACCTGCAGTCCAATTTGTGATGCTTTAAGTGTCTATAAAAGGCCATATGTTTGGATGTGTGTGCATTTCTCAACTGATAACACACTCCTCTTGTTCTGAGGTTGGGTGGGCTGAATTTTCCACCAATGGCAGAGTCACACACAGTTACCTAAATAAAAAGTAGTCCATAGTTTTGTAACACTTTACTTTTTCTATGCCTTCTCCTGCCTATGTGGTTGATCAAGTTATTCACAGAAGTCTTTTTGAGAGTTTTATTTGAGTTCTGTTCTTTCCAACAGTAGAAAAGTGAAAGAATAGCCAAAAAAAAAAAAAAGGAGGGCAGTAGAAAATTATTTGACGTAATGGTTAAAAGTGTCTTAATTTGAAGAAGAAAGACTCTTCTTTTATGGTTTTGAGGTCTTTATTGAAGCCTTCTAGCAGTGAAGGTTTTTTTTCTTTTTCCCAGTACTTCTGAGGATAATGTTGCTATATAATGAAAGAATCTACAGGACAAAATCTTTCCTGTTTTAACACAGATACTATGTCACTGGCTCTCTTCTGTGCAGTTGTGATGAAAGCTGTATGAATGGCTGAGCTGTTCTGAAAGGCCATATTTTCATTCTGAGTTGAGAATAGCTGTGGGAAGACTAAGAGCTTCTTGATGCTGCTTCCTTTTCCACTAACTTTTCTTCTTCCTTGCTCAGCAGCATTAGAAATTGAGTGGGAATTGATAATCCTTTAGGAATGTAGCTTTTGACACTTATCTGGTAGATGATAATTAATGCATTCCAAGAGGATTATCGTAGTGGACTGTAGTTATAAAAGAGTGACATTCCATTTACATGGAGTGAAACTTTAATATATGGCTGTCTCTACAACGTCTTTTTAGGAGAAATCTTCAGCCTTTCAGCTCCAGTCAGTGTAGCTCCACCCAGTCCAACTGTAATGAGAGCAACTGTAGGCACAAGCAGTTTTTACCAGTATGTTACCATGCCTTCAAAGCACAAAAAACTGTTGTTAATGCAGCATGTATGTAATTATTTCTGAGCTATGCAGGATGAAGCATTTTGTTGACTTCAACTGGAGTAATGTTTGCAAAGATTTTGAAATGGAGGATGAAGGCTAGAGCAATGGGATTAAGACAATTCTTTGATTTTTGTAAGCAGCATTTTTTTATTATAAACGTCAATGTATATTGCAATAGAATGAAAGTTTCATAGACAAGTTACAGCTGAGCTATCTTTAAAAACTTGCAAATTTCTGTATCTCTTCACTAATAAAATAGATATTTTTGTGATTAATAGTGTTTTTGGGCAAGGTTAGCTGATCTGCTCTATTGTCTTTTGTGAAAAGCAAAGCAGCCTGTTTTCCTGAAATCTGTGGGATTTGGCATTGGTTTGCCCATCCCGCCATTATATAAGACAGGACGCTGTCCCCCTACATGGTTTGAGGGAACATTTTGACTCAGTTGAAAGAGGTAACTTGCTTATGGTTTTGACTACGAGGCGTGTAAAGTTTCCCGTAGTATTAGGAGATGAATGGGGTTTGCACCTTTTTAAATTAGAGAATATTGATGAGGATGATAACTATAAATTATTGCCTTTAGGTTCCCATTGTTACAGAACACAGTATGACAGCATCAAAAAGGCTATAACTGATTATATTGTACATTGCTGTACAATCTAGGTAATTTTATAACCTTGCAGCAGTAGCCTGCTATGATTCAACTGCAGAAAAATTGTCAATACATGTTATAGTATACCTTTGTGTTTGTTCTTTTAGTCTCCTAAGTTAATCTTAGGGAGGAAGTGTTATTAGCCACCAGCCATTTGTCAGGATGGGCTTTGCTTTCTGTTTCATTGCACTGACTTCTGCATTGCATTGCAGATGCTATATGGATACTAACAAGCTCACTATACTAATCTGTAGCAGCATCCTTCTCTCTCCAGCAAGAAGAACTCCTGTCTTATATTCTATTAGTGTATTTGTTTGGTTTGGTATTAGAGTTTATTTTCTGTTTTGTGGTTAACTACTTTTTTGTTATGAACTGCTACCAATCTGAAAAAAAAGAGTATTTTTTTAGTAGAAAAATAAATGAAAGATGTCAGGCAATTCTCAGAACTACAAGAATAGTTTCAGAATCAAAGTATTCTGTGAGGTGCCCAAGTTGAGGTCAAATTCCTCCAATACATCCTGATGCACAATAAAAGATTACATAAATGTTAAATAAGAATACCGTCTCAAAAAATACATTTCCTTTATGTAGAAAACAAATTTGTGTCAGAGTTGTAGGTGTAGGAAATGGAAACAATTTATAGGGTCCCCTACTCAAACCCACATGAGATATAAGATTACTGAATAAGTTTTACAGTGCTCTGTCCTGTCTTTGCTCTGAAAAGCAAAGATCCATCTAAAATGAAATTTGAAATAGGTTCAAAAAGAAAGAAAAGGTCTACATAAGAAAGTGAACTCAACATTTATAAAGATCAGAAACTCCTTTTAAATATCATGATGGAAACATTGGAGCTGATGCAGGGAAGAAGTCATATTTTGATCATTAAAAGCTTAATATTCAGTCCAATAAATGTGGGTTTTTTTATGTACCACTTCATGGAATAGTATGATCCTGTTTATATTTTGAATCTCACAAATGAAGGTATTTCTGTTATATTAAAGTATATTAGAGTTCAACAATATATTAATAAGTTAGATCTCAGCTGACATATGTTGCAGTAGTGAATTTACATTCATATAATGGATTTTAGACAAGGCCTGACTAAATTTCTTGACAGTCCCTGGGAAATATTTTTTCTGCTTTCAGTGGGATTTGGAACAGACCAATAGAACTTGCATTAAGGGCAGTCCCAAGGCCACCTTTGAGACCAGAACTGCATGCTGCTCAGATTGCAAGCCTACACTCTGAGGAACAACCAGAGCACACCTTTAGGGTGTCATGTGCTGCAGCATACCCGATGGGTTAGCACATTGCCAGGATACCTGACTAGGCTGTCATAGGTATTGTGGTAATTATGTGAGAGACAGAGCCAAAATTAGTGCCATGAACAAAACCAATATGGGAGGTATTTTCAAATTAAGAGGCACCCTTGAACAAGTAAGTCAGTGAAAGTCTCCCTGATCGCCTAATATTTTTCATGGCAATATTCTTTCTGTTTACCTTGTCCGTGTTTACTTTTTGTTTCATGCCCATATTGTTATCTTCTTTCCACTTCTAAGAAAATCTCCATTTTATCTGGCCCTGTTGGAGGGCACCATGACAGTCTGATGTTTCTTGCCCCCTCGCTTGTGAGAGGTGAGGGTTGCAGTCTCCTGTTTTTTGACATAAGCAAAACAGTCCTAGATAACTCTGCAGATTAATGTTCCAAAGTAGTGTGGTACCTGAATGTTTTGATATATTTCAGGTGAAAATTTGGTCTCATCAGCACCTTAATGTCCCATTCTCTCCTCTTCCAAATCAAAGTAAGGGACATGCATTCATACATATGCTACATCTGGCTTGATTTCTTTTTCTCTTTTAGCTTTTAGGTTCAAACAGTAGTAATGATTAATAACATAATGGTTCTGAGACATTTATTTCTTCCCTTGAAAGGAGAGTTAGTAAATTTATTCTTTCACAAAAGGACATTCGTTTTAAAGTGTAAAGGGAAAATGTATCAAAATATTAATTAGACTTTTCTTTTGTTTTGCTAGTTTGCATTAGACAGATGGAATTCTGATCTTTAACAGCATCATGACTCATGAAACTGCTTGTATACTAAAATGCCATTATTAACACAACAGTAGTTTTCAGCAGTTGGTAATTATTGGCATAATTAAACATTTATCAAGAAACAAGTATTTATCATTCATTAAACTTTCATTAAAAATCCATCTTATCACAAGCTAGATTAGCCAGTGATTTTCAACTGATAACTTCTTAACTTCTGGCAGAAATGTACAGCATTTTGATGGCAAAGAAAGCTGTGTATAATGCAGCCTTTCAGATTTTGTAAACAGTGACAGCATTTAGGATTTAGGAGTGCTATTTTTAAGTGTTCTGTGAGACTCAGACAAGAAAGTACCCAGCTATTTTCTGTAGGATTTACTAAGTTTGGCGCTTTTTAACAGTGTATTTGGGAAAACAAGATGCCCTTGGCCATGAAAAAACAGTGCTAAGTTTGCTTTATAACTGCATTTACATGACTTAAATTCCCTCACAGCCTGATATGTTTACATATATTGGGACATTGAAATTTATCTTTGCTAATGGATCATCTCATAAAATCTGCCTTATGATTTTGCAAAAGAATGGAATTGCAGACTAGATGTTTGTAATTGGGAAATCTTGAAGAGATGTCTGGTCTCGGTATAGTATATTCCAACACTTCAATATATCTTGTCATTAAAGAAGAAAATATGCATATTTTCCTATTTAAAGAGACCCATTACAACTCTGAAAGCTTTTGGTTTTATTTTGCAAGGTGACATATAAGACATTATGCCTAGTCTGTTCAGTTTTGATCAATTCATTGAGGTGGCAGATTGATTATCTTTTGGCGTGTTTTGGTATGAATAATGATAAAGCAATTTGTGTGAATTTCAACATGCAGAAAAATAAGATTTGTCAATGATCTGTAGTTCCTCACATTGCAGTTTTCTTATTTAACTGTTTCTAAGTCTTTGCTCCTTGGTTATATGTTGTTTTCTTCAGTTCTTATCTGCCATTCCCACTAACTCTTATTATCACAGAAGCACTGCTTAATCTTACTTAATCTTACAGCTGCCGATTGGCTACCTTACCTCCTAGCCCTTTGTTTTTTCTCCTGCTTATAGGTACAATAGGATATATTACTTAAACCCTCCCACAGTTTTGCAAGAGGTACCAATTTGGCAAGATTGGTATAAGTTTAAAATGCTGTAATGTGATTGCCTAGATTGTGGTGGACAAAACCCATTATTTAGGGAGCAAGACTGTCTCAGAAAGCTCTTTCATGTACATACAAGAGCTTCACATCTTAGCCCATATTCAGCAACTTTGTGTTTTCTCTTGGGCAAAAAATTTACTGTATCAGTGCTTTTATGTCACAAGAATGAATTGAATTCGTACCCTTTAGTGCAAACAACAATAGACAGAGTGGTAACCTAGTGGAAAACAAATAGACGCCCCGTCCCTTTTGGGGATTCAGAGAGGTTCAGAAAGATGGAGCTGACGGTAGAGAGGTGGCAGATAAAAACAGGCTGAAGCAGGAAAGAATCCTGCGGTCATTTATTACCATGCCATCTTCATAGTGTTTGCTGAACCAAGGTGCAGAGTAATGATTCAGACAAATGATGTTAATAATAATAGCTGGCCCTTTGGCAAAAATGGAACACCTAGTATTGCAGCATGAGACCTAATCAGATTCTCCAAAACTTGCTTCAGACTGATAGAATTTTTTGTCATCAGGTTTTCCATCAATAGATTCTCCCTGGATACTATATTTTTAAAGGAAACAAAGTAATAAACAGTTATTTTCCATCAGGGTAAAAACACCAAGATTTTAAATATTCTGATACTTAAGTTATAGTTTAAAGCAAATTTAAAAATATGTTATTTCTGGTTTGGTTTTGGTAGAATTTGAACTGTTAAAATCAGTGGTATCTGTAAGATACTTGTAATGATAGATTACTTGATCACATTTAGAAACTTTCTGGGGCTCATTATCTTTTTTTTCTTTTTTCCACATAATCAACACAAAATTCCCTTTATTTATTCTAAGTGAATAATAACAAGTGTGCTTTAAAGTACTTTTTGTTGCACAGAATATCACTGGTAAAAATTATCTCCTTGTAAAGCCTAGCTATGGATTTGGAACAAGCGGTAGTTGCTAGTAACTGCTGATCTGATTAATTGCTTTGGTCTGTTGTTAGGAATTTGTACTTAAAAGAACATTTACATCCAAAAATCTTACTAGCCATTTTGTACTGTTCAGGTATGACATGGTTTTGTTGTTCTTTTTAATAGTATCTGCATGTTTTAGGCATATAGTTTGCAATTATTTTTATTAGCTGTTTTTCTGTTAACAACATAACCAACATCTGTTTTAATCTAAACATCATCAGACTTATTAATTAGGTGCATTTTGGCATCAATTTATCACACGTGCTTTGACACTTTTGATACTTGAAGCATAAGCTATTATGTGTAATGAAAAAAAAAGTATGATTTGGAATAAGTGTTATACATCATCTGTAGGGGACAATTATGTTGGCATGTGGGAGGTTAATGTACACACTCTAGATTCCTTTACTTGATTTGCTGTTTTCTTCTTCATAACTCTAGGTAAACAGTTTGTGCTGCTATTTAATGCACAGGTTAAGTGTAGTTGCAGGCTATTATACATCATTAGAGTAAGTAATATTCAGCTGTGGAAGAAAGATGGAAGCTTTTCACTTGTAGCCACTTGGACATTTCATTTTTCATCTACTATGCCACTGCAAAAATTAGTTGTGGCAGGCCTGATGTAATTTATAGCCTGGTACCATGAAATTAAGCAATGAATCACACCATTTTGGCTGATTAGAGTTAATGCATTTTTCCCAATGACATATTTTGTAAAACAATACAGTTTATTCTAAACTTTGCCTTATCAAACCTAGTAATTTCTCACGTCAACCTGTGCAATGGATTGTACCATGTACAGTGAACTCCATCACCAGATTTCTTTTGGTACTTTATTGTAGTTGTCTTCCAGTTTAAAGGGACAGCCTTCCCTTTCTTTCCTAATTTTCTCACTAGAAAATAATCAACTTTTCTCTCCCTCCATCCCTTCTCCTCCATTCTCAAACCAGACAATTCAAAACCAAACACAGAGTAACACAATTCAATGCAGCTTGATTGAAAGTGCAGAGTGTAATGATCAAGTGAGTAGAGACCATTGGATTGTGCCTCAGGCCTTTGCACTCTGGATCTGGGCAATAACAAATTTATTGCTAATCAAATCCAATAAATACAAAAAAGCATACATTTATTTCTATTTGGCACCCAGCTGGTCACAGAATAATAATGAAACAGGTAAGTCAGAAGAATGTGCTATAACCGATGCATGCTGCGCTTGAAACTCATGTACATCATAAGCAGATGGCCAGTTCCCAAGAAGCCTTGTTGTATTTGTCTAATTACCAGTGGGCATTGTGTCCCACTTGCCTGTGGAATATATTAATGGTTCCAGCTCTTGAGTTTGGAGAATTCTGTTTGCTGAGATTCTTCATGATAGGGAGAGGTATCACTGCAGAACAGGATCTGTAGGTATTAGCGTCAAGAAGAATAATGTCTTCCTTGCCCTTTTTCCTGGGTTATTACATGGGGTTATACAAAGACTGGGTTGAGGTAATAGGAAACAAAGAAACTAAAGGTGTTTGGGGAGGGGAGTGGAATCAACAACATAACTGAGACATGTGAATTTTACTGTTGTCAACAATAATGTGTGACTATGCTTTCTCCCCAAAGCACTAACATGCATAAGAGCACAAGACATAATCATTGCGAACATCTTACACCATGCAAAACTGACACAGACAAACAGTGCATAGCTAACGTAAAGCTGACATTCAGTATACAGGATTTTTTTGTATTCACATATTTTCATATCTGTGCGCATGAAATTTAGCTAAAACTTCTTGTTGCTGCAATTTGTTATGCAGACACATTATGAATTACAAGGTGTATGCCAAAGATGCAAACTGAATAAAATTATTGGGAATATTTAATGATATAAAAGTGAAATTTATGTTGATTCAAAGTCAGATAGTACAAAATACTTTATTTCTTAGCTAATGGAATCCCTGTATTTTTGAATGGTCTGTGGGAATCGGCAAGAGCCTGCAACATGCAGAAGAAAAAGGCAGCACACCTGCAAGACTCCAGCCTACCTTGTTCACACCCAGAACAGGAGAAAATGATTTATTATCTGTCCCTTGAATTTCTCTGAGCGTTCTGTCTAAACTTTAAAAGCAGATTACATTTGCGATTAAACCTTAACAAATGTTGTTTTAACTAGAGTGCAATATATGTTATTGACAACAAGCTTTTTTTCCCCCCTGAAAATAACATTGGTGCTTAGGCATGCAATTTACAAAAATGACAAGGAAGGGTGGTACTTTTCCCAAGGTGAATGTGAGTTGACTGATTAGCTGGTATTTTAACTTAGATTCTTGCAAATTACAGACGTAAGAAACCCTGCAATTTATATGTACTTTAGAAGTGAAAGCTTTAATCCCATGATTCATGAAAGTAAAGTGGTAATAATTTAAGTACCATATTTTATTTATCCCTCAGAGTTGTCAGCTGATACCAGAAGTATTCTCACTATTTTTGGGTTGCTGCCTTTGGCCACCTAATTGCTTCTTAGGAAGTAAGAGGGAAATTGCTTATATAACTACATGGATTGTCTTTGGCAACGTCAAGCCAAGGCATCAATCAGTCCATCTGGGTAAAATCACAAGCTGACTCCGATATTGCTAAATATTTATACTGTCAAATACACACAGACATCCAGATGAAAAGAGGCATTCATTAGGAATGCTCCAGCTTGTCAGTTTAAAGATGTAGATTAGAGCAAAACCTCCCACTATGATACTGAGTGCTCAGGAAAAGTCTATATTTAGCCATTCTGAGCAATAAATATCATCATATTGCCTCATTTAGGTAAATAGAGAATGAATATTGTCAAGATGATCTAGAGATAATGTAAACAGATCCCTGTTCAGAGTCTGTGTTACTAGGGTAAATTCCAGGACGTTGGTGTGCTGCTGATGCTTTTTGGTTTAACCCTATTTCTTAATCGCATTCCTATCCCCTTTACATTAACAGTAAGATTTTTTTTCCTTGCAGATGAGAAGGCCAGGAGTGGGGGGGGGGGAAGATAAGGTGGGGTTTCTTTTTAAACAAAAGGTGGTTTTAAATTCTAACTGAGCTATTACATTAATTAGTAGTTTTGCTCTAATATTTTCTTGGCACTGCTAAAGACTGCTGCTGCTGCTGTTGCTAGAAAATACTGATATCTGTAGCAACGCTGAAGCTCATTCCAGAATTTAACATGGGAACTGACAAAGCCCATCAGTCAGCAGAACATCACAGCTCTGAGGTTAAGACATGATTTCAAGAGTACACCCAGTTAAGACTCATGGTGGAATTTATTTTATAGCACTCTTCTTTTTTTTTTTTCCTGTGGTAAGATGAGGCATATTGTAAAAATAAGTACTTTAATGACACTTAAGTTACTGTCCTGCTTCAAAGTGAGTGGCTTGTCTTAAGAAATTAAGAGTAAAATTTGCTCACTATACTATATAGAGAAAAAAGATAGCAGAAGGAATTTTTTTCTGCTTTTTGGGGAAGGCCTGTGCCTCCTTCCATAGAATTAGCACCTTGGAATTTACATACAAGGAGAGTGGTGACTGACGTCAAAGTTTTAGTTAATTGCACAAGATGGTTTTTTAGATTAATAATTAACATCTCTCTTTATAACTAAATATCTGTAATTAATCAGCAAATCATAATGTGGAGACTAATTAACTTCAAACTCAAATCTTAACAGAAAATCCATATTACTATCCAGCATCATTAATTACTGCAGTAATCAAAGTTATCCCTCACGGGATTTGACATAAACCTTTGTAGGTTTATAAACCAAGCTATTATCAGAAAAAAAAAAAAAATTTCGAAAGGGGCCTCAAATAGCATTATAGATAACTAAAGTATTAGATGGGAAATTTAAACAAGTTTTCATTTTGTCTGTATTACATTATCAATAATCCACACCCTGAAGCTGGGTAAAGTAACTAAGAGAGTGCAATTCCCTTCTCACCGTGTGTATGTAGCTTTTTGTTGATTTCCTTTTTTTTTTCTTCTTCCTTTTGGAGTTACAGCAGTGATTTCTGTGAGAGGATTCATTTGTCAGTGTCTTTTAAAAATATGCTACACTTTCTGGTAGCATTTCCTGTGATGCTATTCATGCTAGTTATCTCTTTAAGAAATAGATTAATAGCTGTTTATGTCCTGTTTCTTTCATGCTGTTTCTTGTTTATTCACAAGAAAGTACCAAAAAGGACAATGAAATGAAAAAAAAATAAATATTTAAACCTTAAGATACAGTAATATCTTTAGCAATTGATTAGTCTGTGTTCTATGAGAAAAAAAAAAAGACTAAGTAGGTATGTTATACCTCCCAAAAAAAAAATCTCATTTTAATTAGCCATCGGATCTAGAAAGATTTAGAATGTGTTCATGTTAATTTTTAATAAACAGGAAGGGCAATAGTACCATTATAACACACTGAAATCCCCTAGATGTTTTTCGTTTAGAAAGTTAAGCATTAAAATTGTGTCTAAAATCCACATTCCAATTATTTTATCACCTAGTCTTGTGAGTGTGCACATCTGATGCTGTTCTTTTGTGTGGCAGCTGTAAAAAATTGTAAGCAATTTTTACTGTCAAGAAAACTCTGAATAAATAGAGGCTGTTAACTTAGGCAGATATCTGAGGTTATTTGGTGGCAATCAAGAACTCACAGCACTTCAACTAATGGGTTATGATCAGAAACTGTTCCTAATAGCCAGCTAGACGGATCTGAATATGAAGATTTCTATAATTTTGTTGTCAGCTTGTGATGTACTCTAGTGCTAATTATTTGGAACAATTATGTTTTCCTAATAACAAAAGAAGAAGCAGTGAATTAAGCAGGCTTACCTTCAGATCTTTAGATAACAGTTTAAATGCACTTGCCATTAAGAAATAACATTTCTTTTTCCTGTATGGAACCCTAATTATTGAAGATGCTTGTCTTTTAAAATCTACTTCTACTTTTTTTAATGTTCAATGTGTCAGTTTACACTGATGACTTCAGTAACTCGTATTTTCTCAGTCTTCGGTTTATGCCTGTACCTCCCATAGACTGCTTACTTCATTTGGTTATTCAAAAACCATAATTAGTGCAGTAATTAACATGTGGATCCTTCAAAGGAAGACTGTTAGAATCATAGGACGTCTCTCATCATTCTTACTGATGTATAGATGATAAAAAGACTTAGGTTGAGGTGACAACAGGATTTGTATTAATGCACATTATCCAAGCTGCAGGGAAATTCAGACAGGACTGTGGTCCATGGAGTCTTTCCTTCTGGAAAAAGTAATTATCCACACTGTTTCTATAATGTAACTAGGTGTTATCCTGCATTTGCAGCTGTCAAATCATTTGTTTTAAAACCATTATTTTATACCTTACGAATACTTGAAAGTTTGGGGTTTTGCATGTTATCTTTTAACAAATTACAGAAGCGGGGTGCAGCAATAAAAACAACAATAATAGTAATTTATATAAGCATAACTGATTCCTTCTTGACAGTTGATTTCAGAGATGTTTATGGTAATATTGAGTTGATACAGTCATAAGAGTGCTTTCATAAAAAATAGACCCAATTTCATTTTATTTATTTTCCCTGGAGAAAATATATTTGTTTGTTTGCTTAAGGTTTCAGATAAACTGAATCTGTTGCATTTTCAAGCTGTAGTAAATCAGTTGTTGGTATGTGAGTCTCTGTATGGTTCACATAAATGTATTCCAGTGTTTCTCTGAGGTCCTTATAGCCGATGTTTTCAGCTTTGATATGCAATGTTTTAAATTAGTGCATTAAGGAAATTCACAATCTTTCATTCAGCCTTTAACTTTCTGTAAGTAGTGGTCCTCTTTTTCACATTCAGTGACATATGCCAGAAAAATTCAGTATTTTACCCTACAGGCAGCCCATGGGACTGGGATGAAATGGCCTCTATACATAGGGTATGACTTTATTTGCTAAAGAGGTTATTTGAAAAAGCCCTTAGGGTACTGCTGCCCTTTTGTCCCTTAAACTAGTAGGGGGAAAAATATAAAAGGAACTACATAGTAATCCCTTGTAGACAGGTGACCTTAAACCAATTCTACACTGTAAGGTTTATTTCCTTTTAAACTCAAAACAGACAAAGGAATAAAGTAAATTGCAGGTTTAATGTGTTGCAGAAACATTGTTGTTTTTTTTTTCTGTAAATGACTGTCCAACATAGACAACTCTTACTGCAAATTCATAAAACTGAGTATTGTTCTATATAATTTAATTTAACATTTTTAACAAAAGTAGCATCTGAGGACTGAGGGACTTGACTGCTAATTTCAGGTAACCTGTTCAGGATTTTCTTTACAACTATATAAATCCCACAAGTACAGCCAAGCATAATTAAGCTTATAAAAGTATACAGACCTTCTGATTTCATTATTAACATACTAAAAATTAGTTAACATTAGGACCCACTGGAAAAACCAGAAATTGCTTTGTCCTTTGAAGTTCTTTTTTCGGTTTGTTCTTAAAGTTGGTCATTGATTGATGTTAACAGTGCTAGCGTCAAACTAGATGTTACCTCAACACCGTGGTCCCACTGCACGTGCACCATTTGGTGTTGGTGTGTTTGATATTTAAACCTGTTTTCATCCTCAGTAGTTTTACAATGAACACCACAATGTTATATTTTATGTAATGCGATCAGCTGTTATTAGATATGTACCATCCCAATTCAATCCTTCTTTTCAATAGACAGTCTTCAAAACACCATTATAAATTATGAACATCAGCTCTGAACTCACTTCAGGATAGCCTCTCATAAGTCACAGGTGTGACATCACTGAGTACTGTAATTAATGGGTGTTATGCCACTCCCTTGACTTACGAGTTTTTCAGAGGCTTTTAATTACTTTTGAGTTTAAGCCATTCCGGCAGAATTTTGAAGGAACTCCAGTGGCAGCCTATTCTGAATGAAGCTGTTCTAGCAACACTTGGAAAATGAGCCATTCTGGTGGCTGAAGGAAAATGTTTCAGCCGTTCTTCACGCCTGGTAGTCTGGAGGAAGCTTAAAGGAAACAGCTTCAGTCGACTGCTGCAGGCACTTAGTTACTGTGTTCCCTTTCTGCATCGGGGGAGGAGCTGTGAAAATTGTGGTCAAACCCATGTATTATATAAAATAAAAGAGAAAAAACGTCTGAAAAGTCAAGGATGGCTTGAAGGGTTTATGATGTCATCAACCTGATTTTAGGTATAGAAAAGCCATTGTTTCACATGTGAGTGACGACTTCATGTAACTGATAGAGTAAATAGAAAAGAAGAAATGCCTTCATCTATCACCTATCAAGGAAAAGTTATAAATGATCACCACTTAATCAGCATTTAAAACAGTATTCTTTAGTTTCAGTGCCAAAATCAGAACTTCACCCCTCATGCACACACACCAGAATGCACATATCATAATATTTAGTTAACTCAGGTGTAAAGTTTTGTTCTCTAAACAGCTGAAGCTTCATGTCATTGTTTATGTGCACAAAACACACATATTTCTCCGTATGTTGGCACCATATTGGTGTTATCACCATAGCATTCCCTCTACTTCAGATGATCTTTTGTTATAACATTTGTTTTTGTGAGGCAAATAAAATACAGTAAATGTAAACCAATTATTTAACCAAATTACTTTGATTGTGGGAAACTGACAATTAGTGTTACAACTTCTTAGTGAAATCCACACAATAGAGCAGACTGTGATATTCTGTACTGCAGTGTAAGTCGATGTAGTGAATTTATTTTGTGTAGCAGACTGTGAGAGAGGATAGAAGTGTGCGAGATGAGCAAAGTCCATCTTGATGAACTATTATTCTATATTTGTGCTATGTGTTGTAAGTTGTTTAGTTGTTCTAATTGCTTGTTAATATATTGGGACAGCTCTTCACAGCAACCTTGATGACTGATATCAACACTTAAAGCATATACATGTGGGTACAAGATAATCAGGTAATTAATCAATGAATGACAGACTTGCCAAACTACCATTTGTAATTTTGATTTCTAGTAAATACTGATGATGAACAGGTTGGTTTGGTTACCTGTAATGGTTACCCACTTTATTAGTTTCAGCATTTCCACATTAACTGGGGGGAAATATTTAAACTATATGAACTGGTACACCCGCATGATTTGGGTTTATTCTCAATCCTTGAATGCATCAGCCCTTCCGTGAAATAGCTGTGAGTTAGGAGAGCATTCTGGGTATTGTCATGCAAATTAGGCCACCAAACATACCACTTTGCTTCAAAATTGCTCTGCAGTGACAAGTAGCTTTTAAAACTGGAGCAGGGTTTTCTGAGCTAAGTGGGCAACCCTATCTATCCTCTGAGATCTACTTTCTAAAGTAAGTGCCTATATATGAAGTCCTAATTCCACATCTGAGTGCGCAGATTGGCACTTACTGCATACCCATACATCTCTGTCATGGTTTAACCAGGCCAAACTCATTCTAATGCAGATTAAGGTGGTCCTTTATTCTTAAGTATTGTCTTTCTCCCACATTCATACAGTGAAAAAACACCAGAAGATGCACTTAGCTCTGAGAACTTGAGTTTGATCTGGTATTCAGCAACTCTTAAAGCAAACCTTTCGTAATATATCACTTCAACCAGTAGAAATTTTAATTAATGCTACAGCAACTTCTCAGCAGCCCTCAAGAGCTTAGCCAATAGGTCATGAGATAAAAACAAGTCCTCATTTGACTCGTAGTTCACAGAAAATATCTGTAATCAGAAGCTATTTGGGTCTAGTTTTGAGAACCAGCTTCAGAATTGATAGGGAAATGTGACGTACATTTTTCTCTCTTGTTGTAACAGAGTAAGTCCATCCCAAATACTATTTTCAACTGTGCTCATGAGAAAAGGTGTGGAAAGAGCAACTTAGTTAAACATAGTGACTATCCCAAGTCAAAAATCTAGGCAGTTTTTAACCATCATCTTAACACCAGTTGGAAGTCAAGATGGTTTTCAAAGCACTGACATTAAAAGATAAAGAATGAGCAGAATCCAGATTTTTATTTTTGCTTTAATACAAAATTGTATTAATTGCATTGTGAATCAGGAAGAATTTTGTTCATGTCTTGAATATGGACATAATTTTACTCTTAACCTCTGACCAGTGTTATTCCATGTGCCATGCACTGGAGGTAACAAAACCATAAATACAAATCATAGGTCCATCATAGGAATGGAAGTACTTGATCTGCTGGTCAGAAAAGGATTTGTATGGAGAAAGTGAGTACTGTAGCTGCAATGGTAGAACAGTCGGACTTCTCAAATCTCTTGTCACCCAGTGTCATCTACATTGTCAGTGTGGTGTTGCATGGTGTCTCATAGAAATGGCTAATGTTTTTTTACATACAGGTTTGGGCATCTAATTCAAGACATTCGCATTTGAAAATGTAGATCTTCACATCTAGTTATATCTTTTCAGTCATGCATCTCTGTCCTCAAGTGAGGAGCTTTCTTGGGATGACTGGTTAAAGTTATGGAGAGGATTGTTTTCAAAGTTAGACCTGGTGTTTACAGCATGTTTAAATGGTACCTTAACTGTAAAAGCCAAACTGCCCTCAGACCATCCCAACATATAATTCTCTAAATATTTTATATTAAAGTACTTAATGTTGGTGTGAATGGATTCATTAAAAAAAAAAACAAATGTTGAGAAGGAGCTGTTGCAGTTGCCCATAATATTTTTGTTGCTATTTTTGTTGTGAGCTAGCTACATTATTTCCCAACCACTTTTGGAGTAGTTCAGTAAAACTTGTTGTTACATTTCCTTTTATTATGAATACTATTTATACACAAATTGGAGCATGCATGACGCAGCAAAGAATTTTATACTGCATAGATTGTGCAGCAAAATAGTGCTTTATCAGCATTACATGCCTCAGTGAGGAATGTTTTGCTGTTTTAAATCTCATCATTATGAGAAGAATTTATTACCTAGATACAAAGATTTCACAGGAAACTGTTGAGCTAGGCTGTTGTCTAACTGAAAATGAAAACGTTAATGAAAATTAGATAAGGGGCATTAATGGAAAAAACACACTGTTTACATACAACTTCAGAGATCTACTTTATCAGTAGAACATGGTATCGTCACAGAGAATGGGCAATCCTTTCCCCTTCTGCACTTAAACCCTTTGTCTACAAACGTGATGCAAAGTGAAGGTGGTTGAGGTTTTGTAAAAATGAAGCACATGGTGTGACAGGCCCATCTGTGCCAGCTTTATAAAACAGAAGTGGCCAATATGATCATCCTTGCCTTTTGTTCCTCACAATGCTATTCAGGCGGCAGTTTTATGAATGCTTGCTGGTAGAGTCTGCAAACCTCGATTTATCTGACTGCTCCCTCTCCTGTGTTGTCGGTTTTCAGTTGCACTGCTGGGTTCCCTGCCCCCACAATTTCCTCTCTTTACCTGGCTCTTTCTCCCAGGCAAATCCAAGGTAGAACCTCCTAACAATTTTCCAAGGTTCTGGGCTCAAAGACTAATTTATTTTTGAATTGCAGATCAAACATAAACTGCAAAGAAGCATTTAATCAGTTAGAAGAAGCAAGGGTATGGCCTGTTTAAGTCCCAGAATCCATAAACCTGCAATGATTTTATTATATTGATGTCAGTTTTCATTATTTTCATAAATGGGTGTTCCCTGCTTAATGCACAATATTTGCATCAGATGAACCAACGAGTTTAAACACGGTTTGTTTTAATGCTTTATGAATTTGCATTCAAATTCATCAGAAGTAATTCTATTTGAAATCACACAGGGCTAAGCACAATGGGTGTAAATCCATTTGAATTGAGATGCCAGAATCAACCCATTAATCTACAAATATACAGTATAATTTTTGTATGGATGGTGGGCTTTTGTTCTGTTTTTTCGTGATGAGTCAGAGGGGATGCCAAGTGTGTGGGAGGGGAAGTGGTCGGGGAGGTTGTTACAAATTGACCAAGTGGGAGTGTATCTTTCTTATGGAAACCAGCCTGTGAGAGGTACATATGAAAGGCCAGAGTCCATGGCTTAAGCGTGTCTGTCACTGCCACTTGAGGTAGTTGCACAAGGTGAAAGGAATTCTCTCAGATAAGCAGGTTTCCTAATATTTAGGAGATAGAGACTGGCATCAGCACCTTCCATTGGTCTTCAGAATATCAGTTCACCCAGAGCTTGAAGCAGCACTATAGCCTGCATTTAGTATTTTAGGTCCTCTTGCTAAACACTTTTGTTATCTTGGATTTTTCTGTGTTCTGTTCTTAAAAGATAATGAATAAATGCAGAAAGGCTCACCTCCTACAGAAACAGGCTCTTTTGGGCAGAAATGGAGGGGGCTATATTATAGCAAACAGTGCTTCATTTCTTGATAGCTGCAGAAGAAAATTGTATTTCATTCAGTGCCTAGAGAATAGTTCTAATTTCCATGTTCTTAAATAGACTGAATTGTCTGCAATTAAGATGTTTGTTTAAGCTGATGGTTACCAGATTTGAAGATGAATATATCCTTCTCTGAGAGCGCATTTTATGTATGAGAGGATTACTCTCTAAGAAGAAAAGTTTGTCAACATTTTCCACACTAGAAATTCTTCTTAAATGTAGCAATGAAGTTTTTTATAAAACTAAAAAAAATAAACGTAAATAATACAAGTAAAACCACAAAAATATATAGTTATGCATAATGTACTTTAGCCTTTTAAAAGGAATGTCTTCATTTATTTGAATAGGTGACAAAAATGCAATTCAGCTAATACTTTTGAACATTTTTGTGCAGTCATTTTGCTTAGTTCGAAGCAAGATGAAATCAGTCTGAGAAAGGTGTATTTGGCTGAGGGCAAAAGTGATTTTTAGCTAAGTTTGAGTCTGCCTTCCTCTGGGAACTAGCTGTCCTAGTTTGGCCAGCAGTCCTGGTTTGTGAAGCTGAAATTAAGGAATCTGTGTCCCTGTTATGAATGGCTTAGACTGAGGCTAACTTGAGGTCCAACAGAAAAGCATTTAAACTAATGCTTCACATTAGCTCTATGCTTAATTCTCAAAGGTCTAACTACAGGCCCTTTCTTATGCACTTGCAAGAATTTCGATGATCAGGAAGTCTGCCATCTGACATCTGTGAAATGAGCTGGTAGACTTGAGTCTTGCTCATAATGAACCAGTTTCCATCTCATAAAATTCTGTAATTGCAGATGGTATCAGTGGACACCTATGACAATCTCAGCAGAGATTGCAGGCCGACATTCCTCATTATAGGATACATGGACACTGAACTCCTCTCTGCTCATGAACATGGGGTTGATTCATTGACAGGGCATTATCAGGAAAATTGCAATGATGTGACTAGGGCTTCACGGTGGGTAAATGGAGTACCTCCACTCTTGGAGTTGACAATAGGCTCTCCTAAGAAATTATAATGCTGTGATTAAGGCATAAAGCTGGGGCTGAGCACACCTGGGAATTCTTGTGTGACCCTGGCAATGCACTTCTTGTTTTTCACTTCTTTGCCTGAAAAGTTAGAATAATGTTTTTTTCATTTTATGGTGTTATTTAGTGATAAATATATTATCAATTGAGAGCAATTCAGGAAATACAGTTTTAGAAGCACATGGGTAGATAAATGCCTTTAGATTTTAAATGTGTTCTGTTCAGTTTGCATTTGCATGTTCTTGTGCCTAGCACTGGTGGAAAGCAGGCCAATTTTATTTTGTTTCCTAATTCTGCATTGAGGAAATCGGCTTTAGGCAGAGAGATCTAAAAATCTTGCATAAAATTCCTTTTATTGTGAAAGAGACCCTAAAAATAATAACATGTCAAAGAAGAAAAACATTAATTTTGGACTTCTTTTAGCTCATTCTCACAGACAGTGGTATAATTTTTATTCTGTCTGTGTACATTTTCATATGCCTATTTTCTTTTTCTAAAGAAAATAATACAATTCAAATAGCCTTAGAGTCTTTTTATTTCAGTAGAGGCACTTGAATGTTTTAAGCATATTTAAGACACACTGAAAGAAATGGTGAACCTCAATGGTACCAAAAATCATTGCTTCAAAATGTGTAAGTAAGCCTGACTTGGGACTTGTAGCAGCCATTTCATGGGCTGTTCTGAAGTTTTTTAATCTGCACATATCTGACATAAAAAAACACAATGAGTCGTGTGCAGTTTGTCTGTCACATGCCAGAAGTTTGGAAACTGTTAGTTTACTAAACTATGGTAGCTGGAAAAAGAATAAATATTAAAGAAAAAGGTAGTTGAAATAAGAACCTTTTAATGAAAGTGTCATCAGGAAGTGTTGGTTTTTTAGTGTTTTTGAAAATCAGATCTTCCAGATATCTAATTCCAGGCTTCTGGGGTGTTTTTTTGTTTGGTTTTTTTGGGTTTTTTTTTTTTGTGAGGGGTTATCCGGCCTCTGTTCTGTCACATATCACAAGCTTGACCTGTTTTCACAGAAATGATCATGACTTCCTCTGAAATTTTCTCTGCTGCAACAAAAGAAAGTGAATTAAGTTCCAGCAACAGTAAAAGCGTTTAGGCTGCACTTACATTACCACTAATGATGCTGTAACAGGTCCTACATAAGAGCAGAACAGGGATTGCATTCACTGCACTGTGCATCATGCTACAGACAAGTGTACTAGAAACCACTGTGTTTTTAAACCACTCGGCATCGTCTACTTGTCATGGCTTTAAGCATGACTTGGCTTCAGTTTGGGAAAGATATAGATAACATCTTTGAACAAGTGCTATCAGAATTAAGAGCTAAGTGACATTTAAAATATTTTAGGAAAATGTGATTCCTAACTGATTTTAAAATATTCCCTCTTTTCCTTGTAGTCTAAGTTGGGTCTCAGGAAGGAAAAAAAACTAATAAGACCTAACAAAATGACTTGACAGGGTGGCAGGGGTTGTTTACTCGTCCATATTTGACTAGGATTCATGCTTCATGTGACTGACAGTCATAGCAAATTCTTTGGCTTTTTAAGACTTAAAGCGTCCACAGACTTGGGTGAACTTTAGTTCAGAATGGAGCTGTTTGCAAAAGTTAACTAAGTAGTTACTGCTATGTTTCACTGAACTGTTCTGAGATAATATGGATTTGCAGTATAAATGGTGATGAGTTGGGTTAAACCATACTCTGAACCACTGTTCCTTCTATTTATTCCCTCAGGGAGCTTTGTCACCCTGGCACCAAGAAGCAGATGAGGTAGCTGAATTGGCTTTCCATTGTTCACCATGTCTGTCTTCCTGCAGTATGACATGAATATTCTGATCTTTCATCAAAATCAGATTATACTTATCCAGTTGAGACAAAAATTTTCCCCCCTCTCCAGCCTTTGCAGATTATGTAGCCAGAATGCGTGCACTTAAACTTTCAATATATCCATTCAGATCAGCCTTCTAATAGTTTTTATTTCACTATTCTGAATATTCTTTACTCAAGATGTCTCCCCTGGAGAGGTCAAGACATAATTTAGTTGTATCTGTACCAGAACAATATGCAGCAGACATGCCTTTGAATGTGCAATTAAAAATTGCTTTGGTCTGTTTTCTTTTCCTGTTTTACATTTCATAAACTCACATGTAATTTGATGAACACTGTCATTCTTTACATTTCTTCAGCATTACAGTTCTCAAGGGATTTCTCTCTCACTGAATATCATTTTTGCATGTTTACTTCCTCCACAAGTGCTAGTATGCAGTAGCACAAGCTGAATCTTGCATATTTTCATATTTACTTATGTTACATTCAATTTTTCTTTGTGGTGATATTAACGTTTCCTTTCAGTTTAGTATTAGCTCCATATGCCATCTAAAAGCTGTTGATTTCTACCTCTAGTTAACCAGCAATTTGTTGACAGAATAGTATGGAAATTATGCAGCTCTTGAACATGCAGCTTTGCAGACAAGTGGAAGCAACTTGAGCAAGGAGCTTCTGAGCACTTTGGTGGACCTGCAGTGCAACAGTTTGCTTTGCACTTCCCATGCAGCCCAGGCACACAGACCATTCACACAGACCTATGCTGAGTGCAGATATACTCAGGGACAGCTCAGAAATACCGGCTTTGGTTTCTTCTGTCTTGTTTTATTCTACTTGCTGCCTAGTGCTTTCTAAAGCTGCAAGTGGAGACAGTGCATTTAAGTGCTACTCTATCAATGGCACTGAAAATATGTTTCTGTCAGCAGAAGGGTCAATTATATGAACAATTCTTCCTTTGAAGATATTCTGGAAACATGCTGCTTCCATCCTTCACCAAAGGTGAATCATGAAAAGAAGACTTTGTCAGAAACACGACCCTTGAAAGTGGTATAAAAGTTACCCATCTCTCCAGCCTCTGTTTCACATCTCTCCTCCCAAAAGCAGCATGTACCCCTGCTTCATACCTCCTAAGTAATCCCAGCATTACTGCTAAGCCTGTGACACTCTGAGCTGAAAAATGTGTTTCAATACCCATCATTTTGGGCATGATAAGCCTTGATGCTGTCGGTGCCTCAGGAGGAGACGGGCCAGTGAAGGGGAAGGCCTGTGCATTGTAACTGTACCACCTATAACCAACCCTATTCCCTCCTCCTCAGGTATTGTTTCCCTTGCACTGAGGCCAACTTTTGGGGTGGGAAGTTTAGTAACTGCCTTCACAATTAATTCACCTTTATCTAAAGCTATGTACCAATGACAGCTGTACTGGTTGCTGATCCTGTATTGTGGTTACACATGTAAGGCTAAAGCATCTAATCATGTTGGGGTTTTTTTTTCAAAATACAGGTTGGCATGACCTACAGCTTTCAGACTAAATTATTATAGTGCTCCTTTCCAGCTGTAGATCTATTGCAAAAGTATTTAAATATTATTTGCCACTGGCATTACACTTGATGCTATAAAAGCAAAGAGATCTTTCTCCACTGAAAACCTGGAATGTGAAAACAACAAAACAAAAACTTGTTTTCTTCTGAAAGTGGTTGTAATGCTCTCTTCCTCTCACTGTACCAGACTTTATCTCTTGAATAAATGTGTGTCACTCCTCGGGTTTCTTTTCCTACATTCCCAAGCAGGTGAGAGACAAAAAGATAGCTATAAACTGTACATCAGTGCCTAGATAAAAACCTGCAAAATTAAGTTATGAAGCTTGCCCTTTTCTACCAAAATTAGCTGATCTCATATCGACCCAGCATAACTCCTTCTTCCTGGCAGTTTATTGCTTCTAATCATATGAATCAGGGCTCATTCCAGTATGATTTTGATGAAGTCCACAAAAGAGAGGACAGTCATCTACTCCAATGCTTTGGATATTGAAAGAAACCTTTTTTTTTTCATGATAAGATAATGCATTAATTGCTTAACTTACTAGATGAGCATTAGCTTTTGATATAAGCCATTCCATAGACTCCTGACACTTTGCATGCTGAGCAGTCCTGTCCTTGAAGTTACTGTAGTGCACAATGATCAGAACTTATCGCTGATGTTTTGTTAGCATTTACTAGCAGCATCTTGGCAGAGGGTGACCTCTAGTACTGTCTCTAAACATTTTCAATTTACAGACTCAAGAATTTTTGCTGCCTTTGCCTCTCATTCTTTTGAGGAGGTCAGCCCTTTATGAATTTGCCACAAGAAAGAAGTTCAAAATACCCTATATACTTAAGCAGCTTAATAGGAATATAGCCACAATGAACACACAACATACAATTCATTTTAATATTTATAGAAAAAATTCATGTTGTTTTAAGTGTACACAAGCAGCTGCTGTCATTTGGCTATGAGCAGATGTTAGACCTCCGAAAGCTTCGCTGATAATTAAAATACTAACAGTTAGTGTTTTATCCCAGCTGCAGGTTCTGTTTACTGTAAATTTGATTTTAATGGTGCCTCTGTGCAGTTATTGAATAGAGGTTTTTTTCTACTATACATGCAAAAGTGTCTACAATGAAGACAAATGGTTACTTCTCATAATTTACTCTGGAAGGGTATGAATATACAGTGTAACATACTTGAGTTTATAAATGAAATACAGATACAACTATCACATTTGAAATGGTAGTTTCTGCTGTCTAAACTAACAAAAGGAACTATGGAAACTTACTATTTGTAGTTATAGCCAAGAATTCCCCCTAAAAACTGCAGTGCTTTTCAAATGGGTTGAGACGTGCCCTCAAGCAAAGAACAGGTGCTTCTTTTTACTCAAAGGGTGCATAAATCAGAATAGATAAATACAGAGAATCATGATACTCATATTTGATAGGTATGCCGAAGAATATAATTTCTACTTGATCGTTTAGTAACATGATGTTTTATTTTAGGTATCCCTTACAAATGTCTGTTCTCTTTAGTGCATATATGTACATCAAACGTTAGGGAAGGCCAGCCATTTTCAGAATTGTTAATCCCAAGGGCCTGATTATGCAAACACAATGCATAATGCAAGCTACCATGTTTAGTCCCTTTGAGACTATTGAGGCTAACTATGGCAGTAAGCAGTATGCTTGATAAATAAATGTTTATAAGACCAGGGTCTAAATGTATATATTCTTGAAAAATAAAAACTCTTGCTGAGATAATAATGACTAAAAGAGTTTTTTTCTTTTTGACAAAGCCATTACTGCCTGGACTAGACCTATTTCAGAAGTTCAGATCATTTTCCTTATGAGCCAAGCTTGTGGGGGTTTCTTTCCCCCAATTTTCTCATATTAGCGTTTATATTATTTTTTGTATTATATGTTCTGTCTGCCTAGGAAGCAGAAATCTCTGGTTTTCCCAAGCACAACCAGAACTCCTTAGAATTGGGATTCTGATTTAGAAGTACTAACAATGCACTTTCTAGTTGCACTGTGGGGGATAAAACAGAAAGAGTGCATCCGTGTATCATCAGTGTCAATTGTTCCAAACTGAGGGCCAGAGTAGCATTTGAAGCTGGACTGCCAAGAAATGTCCAGGCTGCCTATCTTAATCTCAAGAATTGCACTAGAAGAGATAGCTGAAATACTCCAAAGACATTCTTGGTGCTGCTTGCCCATATAAGTAATTGCTGTATATGCCACAGTAGGTTTTTGCTCACACATTAGAGTTGAGAAGAAAAGCCTGCATGGTGGCAAGCAGGTGAAGAGAAAAAAAGGTTTACAAGAAAACCAGCTATTGTGCAGGTTAGGCAGTTGTATATTCTGCATGTTAACACTGTGCACGTTTGCCACGATCAGTGGGAGTTTTGGTATGTATACTTTTTATTAGCATAACTTCTGTAACACTGGGTTCTATAGTGTTCATTTTTGACCTTGAGTGCAGGAAAAGAGAAACTGAAATTTTTCACAAAGAAGGCCTTCTTCCAGAGGTTAATTGGACAGTGGAGGGAAACTAAACCAAACCAAACAAACTGCCTAACTGAATGGCTTGGCTATTTATTTTGGTGGTTGTTTTTATTTTTAGTCTTTTTGTGGCTGTTGTCACAGTTCTGTAAGTTGTGGAAGGTATAAATAGCAAGCAGGAAATTTCAGTCTGTTTTTGAAAAGAAAAAAAGATTACAAAAATACTTTTTTTTGCATCTTAAGAAGGCTAAAGGACATCTACTGCTTTTTTTGATACCTGGAATGGTAAAACTTCTTCCTTTATTCAAGCAATTCTTAGAAGACCTTGAAGTTTCCAAACATGATTAAGTGCTTAAGGACAAAGCTAGGAGCTAAGGATGTTTTGAGTTTCATCACTGAAACATAACATTACTGTATTTTTAAGTATAAAATGAACTATGAACATTGTCTGGGAATTGGTGATTTTTTTTTTTGTTTGTTTCATTTTCTTTTTACAATAATAATTTATTGAAAGGGAAAAAAAACCCCTTGCTATATTGGTATCTCTTGAGATTTACGTACTTTGTGTCAATGGTGTTTGTTTGGGGTTTTTTTATGTCTCTTAGGGACCTGGTTAAGTCTCCTATAAGTATATTTATTTATTCTGCTTTACAAATATGTGCTGCCTTTGTGGGCATAATAGTTGTAACAGGGCCCTGTTGGGTTGCTGATTTATGTCACTCCTTGGTTTGACCCACTGTATTTTCTTTCCTTCAGCAGAAGACATGAATGAGCCTTCACAACCTCTTATTTAGTAGCCTAACTAGCTGGTTTAAAAAATGCTGGCCCATGCATTGCTTGCACATAAAAACCTTGCAAATTATAAAGAATAGTTTTTACTATGGTCAAGGAACAGAGATCTGAAAAATGCATCTTATTATCATGGCCTCCAAAAATCAAGATAGCACCAAAGTTATGACATTTTGCCACAGTTCTAGGGCTGCACTTAATTAAGTAGAGATCATTACAAAAACAATTGCAAGATAAAAGAACTGGAGCTTTTAACTTCATGAAGGCTTAAGTTATTACCTTATGAATTTGAATGGTGGACTTATCATACCATTCAAAATACTGTTGCCATGTAGACAATAACTTCTAAAATAAGAAAATCAGTTGCTCCTTCAAGTGATTCTAAATGTAAGTTGAATTCTTTTTATCTTTCAAATTCCTTAAAGGTTATAGTTTATTGAAGGAAAATATGTTTCTTTGCATTCACATTATTTAATATTCATTGCATTTTAGTAGATACAAAATGTTTGTTTGTGCCAATAAATAACATACCTAATCACCAAACTATGAAAAATTAAGTGTTACTGAATAGGGGACTATAAATCAGGCCTCCTAGAACTTTTACAGAAAAGGAAAAATTGCTGTTTTAAGCTTGCTGTGTAAATGCAGATCATTTCCGTTGTCATAGTAGATTATTTCATTTATGACTTACTGCTTTGTCCTAAAGGTGCTCCTTGTGAAGGATGTCCTTAGCCCAGCCTCACCACACACAACCGCTTGCTACAAGTTTTGGGGAAGGATTAGAATTCTAAAGAGGCTGCTGGCTGAGAGCAAAGTGGTGCTTTACATATAATATTAGCCCAGACTTTCCTAACGCATTACGCGTTCCTCTCTGAGACAAGTCTCCTTAATGCCATCTTTATCTGCTACACGATGCATGAAATCTACTTTCTGTTTTAGAACTGCAGCTGACCCC
Organism: Formicarius rufipectus; assembly: GCA_013399695.1. Lineage (NCBI taxonomy): Eukaryota > Metazoa > Chordata > Aves > Passeriformes > Formicariidae > Formicarius > Formicarius rufipectus. Next base: position 88,549 of record VXAU01004092.1, on the reverse strand, counting down.
CGACCCCATGAGTGGCGCCACAATGTGACCTTTCTATTGTCATCAGCTTTCATTCTCCTGAAAATTCTATGAATTTTTATTACAAGTTTTTTTAAACCAAGCTGAGGCTTCAACAAATTACTTGACACAGATGAGATGAAGTTGTTGAAGTAGTGTTAGATAAGTTTTACAGCCAGCATGTGTGCTGCTGAACACAGTACAAAGCCAGTGTCCTACAATGTCATACACCAGTAACTGCTGAGCCTACTATTGGATAAATACATCATTTTATGGAACATTGATTGTTCTATAAACCCAATGGAGTATTATGCTCTATGATCAAACCATTTAGATTGTGTGTAGAGCACAGAAAATGCCATATTCAGGATGGTACTAAAAGTGCCATTTGTGTATTTTATGGATGTCATTACGGGAGAAACTTCTCTCTGTAGGCCCTGTTTACTGCAAAATTTTTTAGTCTGTAATGACATTTTTCATTCACAACGTATGCCTTCAAGAGAGGGGGCCCTTGTTTTATTTGTTTCATTCGAGTTTACTGCACAAATCCTGTACATTTTAATTAAATGTAAGCTTAACAAAAGAATAAGATATTTATTCTATGGGGAACAAATGATGACAGTAACAAAAGAATAAAACAGACACACAAAAGGAAGTCAGGTATTGAGTAAGAGAGAGGGGAAAAAGGTTCTAAGCCCTATTTGTAGTTTCCCAGAAGCACATTAAACATCAAAGCATTTCTTTTAGCCCTATTTCAGGAGTTTGTGGTCTCAGAGAATGAAAATAACCTGCAAATATGGATTTAATGTTTAAAATATCCTGACATTTTCAAATAAAAAACTAACAGTCACTCAGGACTTCAACTGATAAATAATGGCTCTGCTGAAATGACAGACTTCTTGGAAAGAAACCAATTCTGTGATCATTGCACCCCTAGATATGAAACACCTCCTTACAAATTGTCCGAGTATGAGTTCTCATATCATTATATTTTGTCATTTTAATACCTATTTGTGTATTTTTTTAATTTGCCATGACATGCAATCAGCAACAAGTCCACTTTCCCTGATATTAATGTGGGCTTGTATTGCAGCTTATGTTTGCGGTGTCAGCCAACACTAACCCCTTCTCTTTGCCCATTTTTAAGAGGGGGTGAGAAGCAGACTGGATTTAACGGGACAGCGTGATTTGTTGCTACATACAGTCCAATAATGTGACACGTTCCTTAAATACATAAAAATTCCTACAAATGTTATGTTGGATAGCAGAGCTTCATTATAGAAATAGCAGCTAAGCCTCAAAATACGTTGTTTTCTAAATATCTTGCCTACTTCCCTGGCTTTACACTGTTAAAACAAAAGAAAATCAGTAAAATCTGCAATTCACGTTTACCATGAAAAATCACTAAAATTGAAGTTGATGTTCCCAGTAAATTCTTGGTCATAGTCCAGTTAAAATTTAAAGTTACAGTAGATTCACATTAGTTTAAATGACACTTGAACTTCTACACAGCTCAACATTAATTCATTATAGTTGAAATGGAAGAATCTTCAGTGGGTGAATCTTTTACAATCTGATTGAGGCTGTTACATTTTATAGGAGCCATTTTTCAAAGCAGTACTGACAGCACTCGAAGTTATTAAATTGCTGAATCAAAAGATGGACCTGCAATCGCATTTATGAACTGTGATGGAATAGCTGGGGTTGCACTGAGCTGAGGTTAAGATGTTGGTGTAGTTAAGCTTCATCACACCCCTTAGTGACAGCAGTATTTACCCATGTAGTTTACTTTAATGGTCAGGAAGTGGCTTAACTCACCTCTGGATTCAAATAGATTAAGTAAGCAGTCAGAACGGCGTAATTATCAGTGCTGCGAGGGATTCACCGGATAGCTCTTCACCCAGGAGACTTCCCATTCAATTGCACAGTAAAGACTGGAGTTGCACAGATTTGCAGATGCAGCATTTATTTGAGGAGATGAAAAAAGGGTGAATTTCCTTTTTCTTTCCCTTCCCCAGACCAGAGCTTCTCCTCAGTGTGGTTATACTGTGTCCCATAAATAAATTACTGTGATCTTAGCAGAAAGATTGTATGATTTTACTGTGTGCATGTGAAAATTATGATCATAGACTTATTTTGATTTTGAAATCCAGTGGAAAATACATGATTTGTAGAGTTATTTTGATTTTGTGCCACATCACTGCCAGACTCCTCTTTAATCATGTCAACAAAGCAAGATTCCTGAGAGAATTAATTACTTCTACTCTATTATAAAATGTGGAGGAGCTAAGGTAATTGTCATTTTATGTTGATTTCACCTTCCTATTTTTCTGCTCTTTGGGAGGTCTTGTGAATGTCACTGCCTACAGAGAGCACAGGAAAAGTGGGGATAAGAACCCATCGTACCACAGTAAGCTTCCTGCTTGCTTACACCTGACAAAATGTACTTCAATTGAATGTGCCAGATTTATCTTGAAGCATCACCTGGAAACACTCTAATGGTTTCATTGTTAATTTTCTTTTCCAAAGATAACCTGCCCTGAAAACTAAGATGAAGAAAGTTGTATAACATCAGTTTAGACTTGTGAAGGTGATTTGCAGCCTTTCAGCTTGACAAAATTGCTTATTGTGCTTCACACTACACTTCTTCATAATAGAAAAAAAGATAGATAGATAGATAGATAGATAGATAGATAGATAGATAGATAGATAGATAGATAGATAGATAGATAGATAGATAGATAGATAGATAGATAGATAGATAGATAGATAGATAGATATGGATGGCAATATAAAAGCTCAGTCTTTTAAGCACTGGTGTTATTTTTTAGTATTAGCTTGATATGCACCTTAGCCTATCAAGTTGCTAGAGGTTGCAAGGTGCTAAGTACTCAGTATTGGGTAATACAAATTCTAAGTGTGAACTTATCTTTAAGCAAATGAGTCTGGGTTTTAGAGCCCATTTTAGTTCTCTGTGGGATTAGGGCCTGACAGCTCTGAGCTTTGGGTGAAAGCAGTTAGACCAGTTTTAGTATAATTTTCTTGGTCTCTTGAGTTCAACAGAGCACACTGTTCACCGGAAGAGGCTTGGAAAGTACAATGCTAGCCTGAAATTTGACTGTAGGACTTGGCGTTTGTTCTTGCCTGTTTTATCCTAAGCAAGCAATGTCATAGCTATTTGTGTTAGTGATAACATGTTTATTCCAGAAGTGTTATTTCAGTTTGTGTAGATGAACTTAAACTAGAGCGTAAGTGTGGGTAGTCTCAGCAGCATGGACTTAAGCCTTCTTAAGGCCTACCTGGCATTAGACCCTCACCTTGTTCGCAGTGTCCAGGACCCACTCTTCTCTCAGTGTGCACTGGTTGTGGCCCAAAGCTTGCTTCCCAGTACATGCAGGAGCTGCATGGGTGCTTCCCGGTGGCACTGTCATGGGAAGACAGTGAGTGCTAGAGCTGTCCTTCCATGAACATCCACAAAGGGTAGTCACAGGTCTTCTCAGTTAGGTCTTCCCAAAAACACATGAGGCCATGCTTTGAGGATGGTGGGCTTGACTTTGTATGGCTTTGGGCACCATTTACATTCCTGAAACTTTATTGTTAGTGATGAGAACTGAGAAGGAAACCTTCAATGATACAAAAACAGACCAAGTGGTAGAGCAAGCAGTTGGAATATGGAAGTTACAGGCATTATTACTTGTTAATTGATTTTTATGTAGAAATAGGAAGTGTAATTGAGGTTTCTCTGGGTGATATTGTATGGAATAATCTGCTTACAGTAAGAAAGCTACTGACTGTTTTCTCCAGGTAACTAGTTAGTCAGGTGTGCTGGAGAAGATTCTGGGTGGGAAATGAAGGGGAAGACAATGGCATCAAAATGACAGCACAGAAATTACCTCACTAACAAAAGCAGAGTATCGAAATGATCAGCCACAATTTTTCACACCCAGATATGTTGAATGTATTATATGATCCTAAAATCCATTACTGAAATACTGAAATATCACCAATAGGATCTTCTACAAAAGATGTGTTAATGGCTTTTAACTCCATACTGTATTTATCAGGGCTTTTTTATCTGGGATATTTTAAAAAGCACATTTAAATTGTTAATAAGCTGCAGAATTATTAAACTCAGCAATTGTTTCAACCTGTAAATATGTTATTTGGAAAACATGCAAATTGGCTTTGTTCATTTGCTCATTTTATCTGTATTTTCTTCCAGTGAAATCTAGACATTGTCAAGGAATTTTTTTCCATTTAACCTACAATTTGTTAAAGTAATGAACTGATATTTGCCATGATACCATATTAACAGCATATTTTGTCTTGTAGGCATTGTGTCCAAGTCGTACGAGTGCAGACTGAAGGGGCAAGGAGCAACCTTTGTGGAAACTACGAGTCCTTTTACTGCAGCAGCACTAGGAGAGGCTTCTCCAGTTAAGGAGAAGGTCTTTCGGGGCAGTAGAAGACAGCCACAGTCACCTGAGGAAGTTCAGCAATTTATTATTATTCAAGGATATGATGGCGACTTTGCCATTGATGCCTCTGTGGAAGAAACAGCAGCAGCTACCCTTCAGACATTAGCAATGGCTGGTCAGATGGCCAGGGTGGTCCATATCACAGAGGACGGGCAAGTCATAGCTACAAATCCAAATGGCTCACATGTGAGTAGTGTGGTTCCTGGGCAGATACTTACTGAGCAGTTAGCAGAAGGTGCAACACAGGTTGTAGTGGTGGAAGGAACAGGAGCTGATATGGAGGAGACTGTTCAAATAGATGCAGTTCCTGACTCTAGTAGCACTGTACTGCAGCAGATAATGCAACAGGAAGTTTTAGATGCTTCTGAAGCTACAGTCCATCCTTCAGAATCCTCCTCAGCATTAGATGCCCTGCTTTGTGCTGTAACAGAGCTGGGTGAAGCAGAAAACAAATCTGGACTCCTTGACAGAAGCAGGTCTAGTCACAAAGATTTCTTGCAAATGCCAAACCCTGAGACGCCCAGCATTCCCAGTGATGCAGAGGGACAAGAAATACAAATGTTGCATGAAGTTCAGGAGACTCAGGAAGACACCAAACCTATGGAGGTAGTGACACGGGTCATGCACCCATCGGCTATAATTGCATCTCAGGAGAGAGCTCAGGCTGCCTTCAAGAATATGGTCCAAGGAGTATTACAGTTTGCTGTGTGTGATACAGCTGCAGCCAACCAGCTGATGAAAGAAGGTGTCACTCAGGTCATTGTAAATGAGGAAGGGACTGTGCATATGGTAGCTGGAGAAGGTTCTCAGATAATTATGCAGGATGCTGGTAGCCACACTCTCAGTGTCCAAAGCGAACACATGGATTTAGTTGAGTCAGATGGGCAAATATCCCAGATTATTGTCAGTGAAGAATTAGCTCAAGCCATGGCTCAGGGCTCTGATGGTGACTTCTCTGAAGGTGCAACCCACTACATCGTTACAGAATTGCCACCAGACATGCAGGATGAGCCTGGTGTGTACTCACATGCTGTGATAGAGACAGCTGGGTCTGAAGACATTTTGCAGGCTGGTAGTGCTCTAAAAGCAGAAGCTCTAACGCCTGACGGAACAAGAGAACAGTTGACAAGCATGGTCATTTATACAGAGGGTGGCTCACAGGTTATTCAGGGCCCGAGAGATTATAACAAAGTACAAGAAGCATGAAGAGCTTTACCTTGTAGGCCGGATGCAGGGCAAAGCTGGACATTACCAGAATCATGGAGGCACTGTATTCCTGGAATGCTTTCTGTAAAGCCTTCTCAGTAGAACATCCTCCAAGCCAGGTAACACATACGCACCCTGCAGGAGGTGAAGATCAGCTGATAGGAGGGGTTCACTGGAAAGGATCATACAATTTTATATACAATAGCTCTAAGAATTATTATATGGGATTATTATCAAACAAGCATATTAGGGTACAAAACAGGATAAAAATTCCCCCGCTGTTCTGTTCAGCGCTTTCTTTGTTGATTATTTTTTAAATGTTGTTTTTTGTCAGGGTAATTCCCTGCCTTATGTCCTTTTTGTAACATAATCACAGGAGTGAAATAATTGCACTTATATGTACATTTTGTGAACAGATAAATATGCAAAAAATACAAACCCCAAAATAACAAAGTGAACAGGTAAACTTACATAAAGTAATTGGTACCCCTTCTTCATTTTAAAGAAGAACAGGTGACATTTTGCTTTCTAAAATATTACTTTAAAACATGCTTGGCTAAAAATATGTTGTCAAAATAAGGACTTTTTGCATCTAAAATGAAAGTTTTCATAGTAGTTTACTCTTTCATGGTATCACATAAGACTTTCCCTGAAGAAGAGCTCAAAAAAGCTACACTTCAGAAAATCCTTGATTATACATATTCAGGTAGAACTCAATGCCTGTAACTTCCACTTAATTTTAGATGAGAGTCCTACATAAGAAATGTGCATTTTTTGGAAAAAAATGTTGTCACTGTCAGTGTTTTGCTTTTCTTATAAATAGTGCTTCATATAAATACCATTTTGCAGTTCATTTTGTGAGCTACTTCTGAAATGTTATGGGGATTTTTAAAGAAAATTCTGACATTGACATTATCAAGTAGGGGGGGAAAAAGAGGTGACCTTGTATTTCTTGCTTAGTCCAGAATGTCAGTTATTTACTTGTGGATATACTGCAATTGTTCAATGTGAGTTCATGTTGAAAAGATTTGTTTCATGATAAAACTGCTTTTGTTTCTTTAGAAAAATTGTAAAATATAAACTGGCAAGGTTTGGGGATTATTTTTTTGTCTTTCAAATAAAATGTTAGCATTAAAATGAAGCATCATGATTTTTAATATTAAACAATAAACAGAACTGGCATTCAGCAGGAGCAAACAAATGCTATCTGTTATGTCTGTGCATTTTCTCTTTTCTCTTTTCCTTTCTCTGGCTCACTAGATAGATAAAGATAAAAGAATCTAATTTCTGAAGTGTGCCTCATGCATGCTTAATATAATTGTGTAAGTGTTTAGGATATAAGCCATGCTGACTCTAGAGATAACTGGGTTTCCTATCGTGTTTAATATCTTAAAATTATCAACTCTAAGGAAGTTGGGGTGAAGTAAAACAATAGTTCCTTCCTGAAGCAACTGTTTAAAAATGTAATTTCTAATAGGGCTGCTGAGAAAAGGTGCTTCATTCTGGGGCTATAAGATTCTACTGTCTTTTCTTATTATTATTTTTTAAATTTTATTATTTTTCAATAATTGAGATTGAGTCTTAGTCAAACCCCAAAAAAAAGTAAATTTCAAGTTAAACATCAAAATTCATAATTAGCCGAGTTTGACTTGCTCATCTTTCTTAAAAGTGACAGGCTGTTCACGTCCTCTTAAACACTGTCTTCAGCAAACAGTGACAGGATCAAGTCCCGTTTGTTATCAGGAAAAAGGTGACCTTTACAAAATGATGGCCCTCTGCAAGATTCTCACAGATGTTCAAAAAACTCAGTGTTTTTCAGTGAAAATATTTCTTCTTGATCATTTCTCCTGTTAACTGTAGCCCTGTGGTCTTGCAGCTTGGATGCTAATTCTTCGCTGTGCTTAGTCCTGTATGGCTAACCTTTCTGCTGCAGTACAGGGTGTTGACACTGACATGCTGCAGTTTACCATTTGTGATTTATTTAGGATAAATATGTCTCAGGTGGCATTTAATCCTTCACAAAACCAGTGTAGCCTGCAGTGTCAAACCAACAATCACATTGTATGCACAATGAAAAGAGCAGACCTTTGCATAAAAAAAACCCCAGTGGTAGGTGTTTCTATGCTTGGGAGCATTGGAAAGGATTCACTAACCTACCATGTGCTGTAATTACCTGGGAGCTCAGGTTAACGATAGTTCTCGCTGAGTGCAGCCTGATCAGGAGAGCTAATATTTTCCTAGAGCTCTTTTTTTCTTCTTCTTTTTAATGTGCACTTTAAAGTTAACTTATTAGTGCCCTACAAATGTAACATTAGAAATCAAGGGTGGCATTCATTCCTGTGCTGTCAGCCTGCTTAAGGACTCCATGCACTGTCTCAGCCCCATGCTAAAACACTCTCTGCCATACACCAAAAGTTTAGGCTATGGCAGATCTCTTCCAGGGCCTAGGAAATGCGTCTCTGGCATTTATCTCTTTCCCATCCTGGAGTTCCTGGCATTGTCCCATATCATAAACTGGGAGATGAGCTGGATTGTTCTGTGGGTCTTCCCAGCATTCCCCTGCCCTCTGCCCTGGAGAGCAGGGAAGATTAGGCAGTGGGGGCGAGGCATTCAGAGTAGGGCAGCACCTGAAGAGGACTTGACTTCCCCCAGGGCCATGCGTGGTGCTGGTTGAGGTGCCTGTGGTGTGTCCAGGAGCAGCCTCAGGGGCTGCAGGAGCCTTTTGCCACAGGTGGCGTCCACCATCAGAGCATCATAGATCTTGTGTGGTGGATTTAAGAAGGTGCATAGCCCAGGCAGCCAGTCACTCCTAAAAGTGGGTTTTGCTGCTTGGTTTGAGCACCTTCAGTTGCCTGTCTCCCAGAGAATCCAAGGACTATGCGTAATGGAAATGATTGTTGAGTGTGCAGTATTCTCATGTCAGTGGCCTTCTGATGTTCCAACTGCCTGAGCCACTGGCTTCATTTTCTCTTTGTTATCCATTCTGAATAAGCATTAATAAAGTTGACTCATACTGTGATGATGTCAAACAAATAAAAATGTAAGTGTTTAAGAAGCACTGAACACTGAACTGATGCAGGGGGAAAATAAAGAAATATTAATTCAAACAAACAAATAAAAATACCTCCACCAAAGGTGAACAAAAACAAAGACAGAGGAAGAAGAGAGATTTCTGGCAAGCAGTTTCACCCTCCATTTCTTAAGAATCAGATATACACCTCCTGAGGCAGTATCTCCTGGCCCCTGAATGCAGGCTCCATCTTAGGGGAGAAACCGGAGATAAGAGACAGCTGGAAACTATATTTAGAGAAATATTTCCTATAACAAAAACAAAATAAAAGAAACCAAAACCCATCGGAACCCAAAGTGCCCACAGCTATATACCTTTTTGCCTGACTACCAGCTGCTCCTTGCTAAGGAAGTGAGGTGAGCCAGAGCCAGGGAGTTGATGTGCTAAGGTATGCATTTGTGGATTGTGCATAGTGCTGCAAGCACTGCTGTCATTTATAAATGCTGCTTTAATACTAGAAATGTAGCAGTGAGTCCTGGAAGAAATACATTTGTGATCTTAGTGGACAGAGGATTCAGCTTGTGTAATCACTGTAGGAATCTCTGTCAAAAGTTCTTGTGCCTCGGGCTGGCCCTGAGCTGAACCTGTGCTTAGAATGCAGGTGAGCCCCCATCAGAAAATCATGGGGATGGAGCTACTGGCAGAGCAGTACAAGGAGCCAGTGTTGTGGTAAGCACAGGCCTCACAAAGCAACTTCTGGGGCTTTTCTTCAACTTTCCCTGCTCAGGAGAATTCCTGAGCACAAAAGCTGTAAACAGAATAAAAAAGAGAGAAGGGTGAAGACAAAGTCACTCCTGAAATTTGAAACTAAGTTAGCTCAAGTTAAAAAAAAAAGATTGTTCATTTGGCAAAACAAAGAAGAACTGTGAGTTTTCACTTATTTTACAGAGCAATAATAGCCCATCATTTAAGATGGCACATGGCTCACTCAAACAGGCTACCCTTGTTCCATCTTGTTGAAGAATACAATTCGTTTTCTACTCCTCTAGGGTGATATCATTTTATATGAAGAAAAAAGTTAGCTCAGATGGCAGTTATATGTTTCGGAAGCACCTTCTAATCAGGGATTGGTGATTCATTATTAGCTTCAGCAGGCGATCCATCTGACATGTAAAGGGAAAAAATTAGCAGCTGTCACTGCATGATGAGTTAATTTCCTGATAGGCCTGACACTGAAAACCCATTTGGAGACATGGAGATGGCTGATGAGAAAACCTGGTGCTGGTTTATAATTGGAGAGAAAGAAAGGGCAGAAAGACAGAGGGAGATGGACTGAGGCTAATCTACAAGTGGGGAATGGATGTTTGTATATTTGCTAAATAGACTGCTTTGCAATAACCCACATCACTGCACATACACACCTTGGCGGGTAAGTAATAAGGACTGGGGCCTTTCATTTCCTTCTGCTGCATGTCATTATTTCTAGTCATTTGTAATTAGTACTCCAGACGATTTTACACTTACTCCAACCCAGGTGAATGGTGTACAAGCACCTGATTGGGTTATCTTGCGGTGACATTGAAACCTGACATTTCAGTGGGAAAGGGGGAAAATGACACTATTCCTTTAATGGTTCTCATTACATTTTTCTTAATTGCAACTTGAGACTTCAATCAATCATACAAAAATAAACTTATCTGAAACAAATATTGCTAAAACTTTCAAGAGTACAATTGCAAATGATGAAGTATTCAAAGTAGTCATTTGTAGAACATGAGGAAATGTGTTCTTCAAAATATATAACCACATGTCTCCCTGTTTATCCTTTTTAAGAGTGGTAAATAAAACTGGAAAAAATAGGCATGCAAGACCAAATGCAGTCCACTGTGGAATCTGCCTTTTGTGTGTAATTAGTTCAGCAGTGCAGGGTCCTTTATACGTGTTAAAGCTAATAGAAAGCCCTTAGCCAGAGACTAATTTCCTCAATGGCTGTGCATGTTAGGTACTTCTTTAAAGGGATATTTGCTTTCAGCTACTTAAGCAAGGTATTTAATATGCCCAGCAAGGAAGCCAGGTTTTTCTTTTAACTGAAAAAAAAACCAAAATCTTTAAAACTTTAATTTTTCAAAATTGTAGACTATAATGGGATTTTCACTATTATCAGGAGATAATTTTTGACTGGGAAGAATACGAGCCAGTAGCATCCACCATTTGTACAAAACCACCTTTGCCTTTTTCTGATAAGATTATCTTAAATAATGGTCAAGGATTTGGGAGCAGTGGTGGAGAGGGGAAGATCCACAGTACACAGGTAATCCAGCATGTATCGTGCAACTGAAATTGATGTGTGTGTGTGTATACGAAAACTAGGATTATGTCCTGCAATGGAACAGGAGACCTGACCTTGTTTAAAACATATTCTTGTCTTCTGGCAGCAACACATTTATCAAGGCTATCTTGAATGACCAGTTATACTGCGTAGTCCTGCCCTGGAGGTCAGTGGGTTCTGGGAATTTCGGATGAGTAAGAGTAGCAGTCCCCTGGGCAGCAATATCTTAATTCTGGCCTGGCTTTTCTTCCATATTCCTCAAACCTCTGATCACTCTTACTACTGCTTTTGCATGTCTTGATTCAGTTTCTTGGGGGTCTTCTTACACACAGATTCCCATTGCCAGTTTGTCATGTTTGGGACTGATCCACCTGGTTTTTCAGGGAGCAGATGGATGGATGATTAGTTAGTTGCATCTTCTAGGTTCCATCCTTTGATATGTAAGTAGCCATGAGCTTCAGGACCCACACAATGATCAACAGATTTTGAAAATAATCCAGTAATCAGAGGGCTGATTGGATAAGTGGAGTATCACAAGAGGACATCTGGTCAGACAAAGGAAAAGAAAAGAATGAGTAAATGCAAGGGTAGGAAGCAGAACCATTGATTCTTGGTCTGCTAGGAACTGAGCTTGATAAGGAGCTTCTGAGAGCAGAAATAGAACTGAATTACCAGTAACCAAAAGCCACGACTGCTCACAAAGCCATACACCCAAGTGCTGAGAGACAAGGGGCAGACAAAATGGGAAGGCAAAACCCAGTGCCTTCCCAACAGAGACACAGAACCCAAATCCAGCTCTCTTACCCTCAGTGTTCTCTCCTTCTCCACCAATGTACAGGGCAGAGGTAGGTTATTTGCTAGCTGCATTCGAATGACCCTGTGGTCAAACAGGATGCTTTGAGGACAAAGCATTTGGTTTCAAGATCTGGCCATAGTAAGTGCTGTAGGTGCTCCAGGTCAGGAGTGGGCTTCCAACACCTCTGAATTCCCACAAGGGAACACACCAACAGAGGAGTCACATCTAATCCAGATAGGATGGAGGGTTGCCAGGGGAAAGAAAGGACTAATTTCTGTTGCAAATAAGGTCTTTACTGGCAGATGTCTTACTCTGAGAGAGTTTCAGGACTTTCCCCAATTCCTGCCAAGCTTCTTCAGTCTGCCAATGTGTTCCTCTGTCACTGGGGGTGTAGAACAGGTTTGTGTTTTCTGCTTAGCATATGGTGGTGATTGCTGGTGTTTGGTAGCTGTGAAATCCAGATGCCCAGCTCCAGGACATTTTTCTCTTGCAAAGGACATCTGGCCATCATTTTGGCCTTGCAATTTCTTCTTGTCCTCATTTTTGCTTGCAATGTGTAAGCTTTGCCTGTGAATTTGCAGAGCAGATCATTAAGCTGATTTGTTCCTCTACTTTAATTCAAGGTTAAGAAGGAATCAGCAAAGGGAAGCCTAGGGTTGTGTTTTCACCTGGACACCCAAATAGAGACATGTATGTCTCAAGCCCACTGCCTGCTCTTACCAGGGCAACAGAGGGGTTGTTGCTGCTTTGGTATGTTGAACAGAAGGCAATGGCACTGTTGGCTGGCAACAGCTTGGTGGGGATGGCAGGTGAAGGGAAACCTAGAGGGATGCATGCGAACACCAGGATGGCTGCCTTGCTTTGGCTCAGAGCATCTAAGCGCTGTGTGGGTTGTTTCAGCTCAGATGCCTGTCCTAAATTCATATGCAAACTATGGTGATTAAATTCAGGGGCAGCAGGTACTGCTGATATTTAGAGCAAGTGGAAGCAGGAATTTCCAGGAGCATTTCTATCTAGTAGCTGGAGAAAGCTAGTAGCACAGAGGAAACACTGAATGACCTGGGAGAGTCTCTAGATTCCCTGACTCCTTTTTATTACTAATTCCCTCAATTCCATGAGTGAATTTCTTGTTCCTGCAAGTAAAGGGCTGGCTCTTGCAGGAACAGGCTTGCTGTGTATCTGGTGATCTTGCTGATGGACCTGCTATAGAAAGTATGTGTCCTGCTGGGTTGTGATGTGATCTGTGCAGATAGATGATATGGACAAAGCCTGTTGCTGAGAAACAGGAGCCAAGTCTTAGACAACATGCCTGTTTGAGTCAGTGAGAGAAGATAAACTCATTTGCTGTTACAATCTGTTGGAATCTTGGTATCTGACTCAATAGGCAAGATTCAATATGCAAAGTGCTAATGTGGCAGAAGTTCTTACCAGCCTGCTCTTCTGCTCTGGGTTCTGATTCATCCTCTTGTCCTTGTTTGCTGGGCCTTTCTACTAAAGAGAGACCAAAAACGGCCCTTCACCAGCAGCAAGCTCTCAAAGCCCCTGCAAAGAAGAGGGGTCCGTTTCTTCTCTCTTCTTCCAAGGCAGGTTCAGGAGTCAGCTCCTTCTTTCTCACTCGACACCTCAGCAGCATGACTGAGGCGTCTGCCCAAGCGGCTGAGCTGTGGTTTGGCTGCAGTGTGGGTGGGTGACTGCACTCAGCAGTGCAGGGGATGCACTCTGCCGTGCCACGGATGGCCTGCAGGGGCTCACTCAACATGCAGCTTTTCAATAGCTTGTGTCAGTGGTTTAGTGGGTGGCCCCATGCCTGGTTGATTGTGTGCTGTTGAAAGCCTACTCCAGAGGCAGGATGAGTCATTTTATATGGACATTTCTTCTGGTACTTGTCACTCTGCTGTCTGAGTGCTTCCCAACACATCATGGCTTTATCTTTCTTTTGCCATGAGGAAATGGTTCTCCATTTTCACAGAGAACTACGGAGTGCAGAGAAAGATCTCCAGCTATTTGTAGGGTCTCATTTCAGCTAACACAGATATCAACTTTCTAAAGCTCTAAGGCTTCTACAAATGCGGAGCTATCCCTCATATGTTCCCATCATAACACCTTTCTAATGGAAGGTGTTTTTATAGTGGAAGTTTTCCTTCTAGTGGGAAGCGTCCCTGCCTGTGCCGGCAGGGTTGGAACTAGGTGATTTTTAAACTCCCTTCCAACCCAAACCATGATTCTGTGATTCTAATGCATTTTGGTGTCTCCCACTGAGAGCATGTTCAGTGTACCCACAAACTAGATACCAGGGAGTGATGTGGGCACGGAGCAGAAAGGAACATTTCTTTCAGTGATGCTGCTGTGCCACATGTCTTCTCCTGGCTCCTGACTATTCCTGTTGTCTTTGGGAGTTCCTGCTTTCAATACCTAATAGCACATTTCCATTTCTGTATATGAAGCCTGGAGCTTACATATATACATACATATATACACACCTGCCATACAGGCAAGGTTACTGCATAGGGATTTCTCTACTGGGCATAGAGAAGCTGGCACAAGGAAAGAACCAGGCTTTGAGTGCTCCTACAATGTGCGTCTTAACTGACCTGCCAGCCTTGGTTGCTCACCTAACACACACACACAGAGCCATACAGTAGAGGGTTTCCCCATCAGGCTAGTAGCAGCTCATGGGACCTTTTCTGCCTGCACTTTCATGGAGATGAACACAGCTCCCTGCTGTAATAGCTGGTGACGGGGAGTCATCTGCTTGCATGGTGTACTCAGCGTTAATTCCAAGTGAAACACCCAGTTCTGTTGTGCCAGACACAAATGTGTGCACACTGGGAGGCACATGTGGGAGATCTGGTTTCTTCATTCAAGCAGCTTTCTAAGAAAGCCCTTTTGATAATCAGTCTGAAAGATTGCTGAAGTGAAAATTAAACCATTTTAAATGCTGTTATGGAAACATACCCATCACAAGCAAGAGCTAGATTTCTGTAGTTGCCACCCAATACATAGATGAGGCTTAGCTCTGATGTCAGACCAACTTTACCTTGTGCATGTCCTCCGATGTCTGGTTTTCCATTTATGAACTGCAGTAATTGTGATCAATCAGGCTTTATGCTTACTACCCACAGGCAGTTTATTAATGAATCTGCATCCCATCTTAATTTTTTCACCATCTCATCAAATCTTTTCCAGATCCTGTTTACATCAAATTTTGTCTGCAGCACACTTCTATAGCATCATCCAATTTGGAATTCCTGATTCAGACCAGGTCCTCAGTATACCAAATAACAACACATTCCTGAAACAAAAGAAAAATAAAAACATGAGAGCTTTCAACAAAGTGCAAAGAACAGCCGTATATTTTTAAGTGATGCCATCCTTCCAGGCTGAGAACAGGCTATGGATAGACAATGTTTTCAAAATATTTTCTGTATGTGTGTGTATATTTAAAGGCTGGAATTACCTTCCTGTGGATGCTTTAAAAAACATCAGGTACTTTTCTCCTTAAAAGTGCAGATTTTCTGTTTGGGCGCATGGGTTTTATGAATATTTGGCTTGACTTGCTAAAGACATCAATTTGATGTGATGCAATGTGTTATAAATGTTTCAGATCAAATGTTGAATAGAGAGAAAAAGCTTTAGAATAGAAGTTTATTAGAAACACATACAGTGTACTCTAAACAAAAAGGAGGAAAAAAAAAAAAAACAAGAAAAAAATAACGAATGTTCCCCTGTTGCATCAATGCCAGAACATTATGTTTGCAAATAAGAATTTAGCACTACAAAGACAATGCCCTAGATTAACTAAGATCCCATTTCACAAAACCCTATGGCAATAGTCTGCAACATCAGTCACAGGAGAAGATATAACAGAGATGCATTTGTGCCCTCATGCAGCTGAACTGAAACAAAACAAAGAGTGAATTAGGTTGAATATCTTACTGTGTGCAACGTATTGTACAACAAGGCACCTTTGGGAATGTGTCACAGGGTTTGGTAAATTGAAAACAAAATAAACAGATCTATGGGAATAAATAACATCATATTAGATGTCTGCTGCATGTAGGCTACATTAGCTTCCAGTCACAATCCGGCTTTGGTTTTCTCACTAGTTTTCAATGCCTGTGAAAAGCAGATGACCTGAAACCCCTACAAAACCCCTTCTTCAAAAAAGAAGCAGAGGGAGGCACGTTGCATCCTCTGCTTGCTTGCTTGCACATGCACACATGTGCACACACACTCACACCCTCTTTCTCTTCAGTTCAGTATGATTTCAGGCAGATGAGAGAGATGAGTGTGTCCCTTCCTGCTTTGCGTATATTAAGTCAATTTTGCCGTTCTGGACCAGTGCCCTGAGTGAAGGTCTCTGTGATGGTCTCCCCTCACTGTTTGGGTAAGGTGAGAATGTTGGCAACCCAGTTTACCTTCAGCCCACTGTACTCAGTTGCTGTAGCCAACATCACTGAGACCTCTGCCAAAAGTGCCAGTGGCTGCAGGGGTTTTATGTGTCCAGGAGGAGGGACAAGAGATGCACAGGGCACCTGATCCTGATACAGACATGACACGTGTGACTTTGGAGGCAGCTGTGGAGACCCAGATGAGACAGATACTTTGAGTCCCATCCTTAATTACAGCCAAATTTATTTGATGTATTGAAAGCATCTTTTTATTGCTCAGCCATATGGGGCCAAGATCTGCTTCCAAGTACCTGGGTGAAACCCAACTGATTTCAGTGAGATTGCTTGCATGAACTGAACTTAAAAGATCAGGCCATATTTATCTCAGCAAAAGTTCAAGCTAATTCATTTTCTCTCACTCTCTCTCCTTCTGTTTTGCTTAGCTTATAGCTGAGTAGAAGAAGCACATATCTTTCAGATAGCTTTTTAAATATAAAATTCTCTTTATAACCCCAGAGCAATATGTCATTCTGTGATTACAAAAAATATACTCTTCACAAAGAAAATCCTTCTGAAGCAAACATTGGCTTTATCCTGTCTGAGATCTAAGCACCAGCTTTTTATATCAGAAATAGGCATAGATCCACAACAGGGCAAAACGGTGGCCTTCAAATTGTCATTATTCCAGTCAAAAGCCTGTTTCTTCCCTTTAAAAAGCAGTGATGGGCCTTGAGATGAAATGCAAAAAAATAACAAGGGGCACAGAGGGAAAATGATATTTTAATAATGTTTTAGTCTGAACGCTCTCAGGAGATGAAGAATTTTGATGAAGAAGTTTGGGGAAATTTTAACATTCAGGTAATTCATATTCTTGACTCTGCTAAGCTGCTTCTGGCTTAGGCACTCTCCACAGTTGTGAGCTCAGGTCCAGGGGGACCTGGGGACACCTTGCATGTACCTCCTGGGCTCTAACTGGCTAACAGCTCAGTGATTTTTATTTCCTTCAATCTCCATTTGTGAGAGGATGTTTGAAGGCTTCTGTTTTTCAGGTTTGTTCAGGGTTATGCTGTCTATAGGCATCTGGGTTTTGTTATCTAACTTTTGAAATATATTTCATATATATGGCCAGCCTTGGAGATACTCACTTTCTTGTTCATACGCATTTGAAGGTCCTCCTGCTCCACTCAAAAACCAGAGGCCCCGAATCTGACCTTATCTGCAGATCAATATGTTCCACTTTGGGTTCCTGAATGCATTCAAGTGTTTTTAATTTGATTTCTCTATTCAGACAGAGACAATGAGATGAGAAAAGGATGGAGCTGACAGTTCTCATAATCAGTACTCATCTTCTTCTGCCAATGTGTCAAAATTGCATTTCCATAATTCCTTCCATTAGTATTTTACCTGTAGTCTCCAAAGGCTTCTTCTGGAGTGGTGGATGAGAACCAGATTAGGGAATTAAGGTGGGACATACACTATGGCCACGAGTGCTGCTGCTGAACCAGTGGGCTGGTATGGAGGCTTCCAGACAACTGTGGACTCAAGTGCTCTGTTAGGACCAGGACACATCACATTGTACTTCCACCTCAGCCTTTAGAAAAACACCAGAGCGAGATGGCTAGTGGGGGTGGAGCACTGGGATCCCTCGGGGGGAGAGCAAGGAGTAAAGCCCTCCTCTGCCTACTTCAGGTTTACATGTAGTCTATTGCAATTACAACTTTCCATACCCATAATTCTGCACCCTGTGCTTTTTCTGTGTTGTGGCTGCATTTATGGCAGCAGCCTGCTACCATGACTCATGAAGTAGCATACAGCATTACGCAGGACTTGGCCTGTGTGTTGCTGCTTAACCCCTTGATGGACTCTGGTTTGGATAGTGCAAAAGAGGTAGGAGCTCCTGCTAAAAGGATCAGAAGCTTGCCCATCTCTCCTCCTTTCTTCTGGGTCTCCTCATCCAAAGGTTGTGAGCTAATCCTCTTGTAGCTTGCTCAAGGCAGCACCAGCACATCAGGAGAGGAGTGATGACCCTGTGGCCTGAGGAACAGAAGGGAGACCACAGGAAGTGGTGGCAGCAGCAACAATGCCAGCTGTCAGGAGGCAGGAGCTGCCTGCCTGGAGCTGGTGGCTGGGAGGAGCCCTCCCGCAACCACCACCAGTTCCCCCACACTTGTGGGTGAGGCTTCGGCTGGACCAGGACTTCTCTGTGCCTGAGTGAACAAGCCCTTGGCAAGCTGCTTGTTCAGTAGTGTATTAGGTGTACAGGGCTGTTCATGACACTCTGGCTTCTCACTTTGCTGCACATTTATCAGGACAGAGCTATCACACAGGGCCTTTCTCCTTTCTCCAGCTAAGAAGGGTTTGATGTCTCCAGCAAACCTGTGGGGCTGAGAGTTAGACAACCCCAAGTAAGAGGAGCTGGGAAGTTTGTATTTTAGCTCCCTGGAGGCTGAAGTGTGGGAGGCAAAAGGGAAAGCTGGCTGAGGGGAAACCTATGTCTTGAGAGAGAATAATGCCCAAAATTTACTTGGACAGTACAGCTCAAGAACACTACTGCACACGTGCAGACATCAGGCATGCAGGCTTGTCATTTTTCCTGCCCAGGTCAGTGTGAGCTCCTTCCTTAGTATGCCTGTGACAAGCAAGTGCAAATAAATCCCATGCATTTTTACCTGCTTCATGACTGCAGCACAGCCAGAGGGGTTTCTAGAGACCCTCTCTGCAGACTTCATCAGTGCCCTCAGGGCTGTCCCACTGGACAGTGTGACAGAGATGTGGTCACTGGCAGAGATCTGTGAGCCTTGGCTCCTTGCTGAGGGTCCTGACGTTCCACTGAGATGTGTCACTCTGTGGAGCAGCAACACGCACACGGCTGGGTGACAAGACCCTCTCCACAGCCACTTTGCTCCTTCATATGAACCTCAGTGAGGATGGTGTAATGTGAATGCAGTTGTGATCTGGAAGGCACATTTAAAAAGCCTCCTGACACCAGAAATTAAATTTCTCTTGTCCCCAGGGACACTAACGCTGACTGTGAGTGTAAAAGAAACCTGGATGGGTCTGTCCCCATCTCACGATGAAAGCTCTAAAACACTACTGCTGGAAGTCAGGAGGTGATGGTTTCAGAAGCACGTACAAGACTTAGGAGCCAAAATACTATTTATTTAAAGTGACATATATTACTTAAGAACAAAAGTCCTACTGAGTCTTTCCAAACTAAATAAGGCTGTATCTGAAGTACCCAACTCAGACCAACAAGGTCCAACCACTATGGCCATAAGTCACCCTATATTTAAACTATGATTGAAAATGCACTTTTCAGCAGGAGGGACATTATTTGGGATTTCATATGAGTATTTGCATATGGGCAGGAGAATCTGCTCTTAAATTTCAATACCAGTGCCAAAAAATTTTTTCTTCCCCATACCATGTGAAAGGTAAATATTCA
Organism: Formicarius rufipectus; assembly: GCA_013399695.1. Classification (NCBI taxonomy): domain Eukaryota; kingdom Metazoa; phylum Chordata; class Aves; order Passeriformes; family Formicariidae; genus Formicarius; species Formicarius rufipectus. Next base: position 68,897 of record VXAU01004092.1, on the reverse strand, counting down.
TAAAACTTCTGTGTGCAAAGGCTGGAGAGAGAATTCAAATGTGTCTGGGTGGAAACTCTTTTATTTTCCTCAGGTACAAGTAAAGCAACCCCCCATCCCCTAGCTCCTTCTAACTCTGCTTTTAAATCTCTTTTTAATGTCTTGCTTTTTACTGCTAATCATTTCCCCCCTTTGCTAATGATGCTAACCTTAGAGCCTGCTGCAATCTGACTTGTTTCATGTCAGGCTCTCTCTATTGCCCACTTTTGTTAAGCCACAAAGCAGGTTTCAGTCTATTCAACATCAGCTGAGTTGAATATTACCGTTGCCTGCTTCAAAGGCATCTCCAAGCCCACAGTATTTCTGCACAGATACCTCTATTATTGTCTGTCATCAGGATATGCTGGGCTTCTCGCCTGCCTCTCTCCCCCCTCGCTTCCTTCCTATGTATGTGGCAAAGTCTCTCTTTGCTCTAATAGCTCTCCTGAGAGCAGGGTGAAACAGATCTTTACAGAGGCCTGTTAATTTTAAAGGACAAGCTTTATATATTAACACCCCTGTGGCAGTGTGCTTCCTGTGCAGCACACTGTATCCCACCATTTACCCAGAATTAAAGCACAAGAGGACCAAACCCACTCCCCACCGGGAGCCACTGGATAATGCCAGTCCTGATTCCCACCTCCCTCCAGCTGCAGCAAGCATCCCCAGGTGTCCCTAAGTGGGCGGCAGCCATGCAGTGGTGCAGACAGGGAGCAGGGGGACACGGTGACTGTCTGGCCAGGGCTGACCCACAGGGTGGGAGATGGAAGGGGTGGTGGAGGAGATCTGCTTGTTTAACAGAGGCTGTGTTATAGCCATCCTTTCCATTAAAAATCAATTTTCTCCCAGGTGCTGGGTTCTTTGAAGAATTATAACAGAGTTATAATTACAAGTGTAGCGATGTTTGGACTTGCTGGGTGATTGAGACCTTTTCAGTGGCTTGGAGTAACTGGGAGGTAAGAGGGTTTTCTCTGTGGGTAGAAGATGGTGAAATGGTAACTATTTAGCATAAATTATGTCTTCTGGCTTGCTAATCACCTCTCAGTTCAAAAGACACAGTTCTTACTCCCAGTGCTCCCCCATCGGGATGTGGTGCTGGCACGGGGCTCCTGATACCTCCATCAAGCTGAGCAAATCTCTCAGAGAGACTGACACCTTAAACTGAAACCAAACATCTGAGATTTGCAATGGAGGACAACTTTTATCTCTTTCTCTTTGAGATATCTGTCCCCTTTATCATCCCACATGCTCCCCTCCCCAAAAGAGTGAGAGAAAAATTAAGAAAGGAGGAAGGAAAGGAAAAAGTCTGGTTGGTGCAAGGGGAGAATTGGTGGTTATTGCTAATGTTAGTATTTCCCCCGGTTGGTTTTTTTCCCTGTTTCCCTGGCAAACAGGTAAAACAACAAAATAAATCCCACAAAGGGCTTTCTGCCAGACTGCCTTTGGAACTTTGCTTAAGTGGCCTTAAGTAAGATAATAAGCAAGGAGTGTGAAAAGAAGAGACTTTGTCTTTTCACATTAGCAGCAGCCCTGTTCAAGTGGCAGTATCTATGAAAATGCTGTTCAGCCTTTAATGAGACTACAGTGTGTTAGTGTACCAGTCTAATTAATCCCATATTTTCACACAGCATAATTACTGAGCTGGGGCTGAATTATTTGGCTACTGGAGGTGGAGCAGTGCCTGCCTGCACTGTCCTCTGTCTCTGCTCTTCACAATTTATTATGCTATACAGCAAGACACCATTGAAACCTCCTAGTATAGGACTATCTGTCATCTCTACATTATCAGTAAAATACACCACCTTCCATACTGTGCTACAAGGGCTTTAGCAAATTGCTATTTTTATGGGATATGATAAAGGAAATGCTACCTTATGTTCAAATTTTTAACTCTCTCATGTACGGAATATACAGTTGTGCTTCATTTGATCCCATTCAGGGAGGCCTCATTTGTGTTGCTACAGCCAGGATGGGTGTCACCCTGCCACTTTGCTCCCATTCAGTCCTCTTTCTTTTCTTCTTCTCTCCCTTTCTCTCTTTCCCTTTTTCTTTCTTCCTTTCTTTCCACTCCCTTATCAAGACCTACATTTCCAGAATCTCCATCTTTCCTGGTATTAAGACTTTTCATCCTTTAAAGTCCTTTCTTTCCTACCTCTCCTAGTTTGTTTTTCCTTGAAACAGATTTTTTTGCACATTATTATTCACCTCTGATATATGATCTTGCCATCTTGGAACAGGTAGAGTCCCCCACCCCCTTCCTTCCCACAGGAGTTCAGAGATATTTGTGGTTTAAACATTTACTCACTTGCTAGTGTTTTTTGTGACTGGTTTAATAGTATCTTTTTAATGGAAGGCCAAACACTACATTAACTATATGGAACTGTTTTAAAATTTTTCTCTTCAGTTAAAAAAAAAAAAAAAAAGAGAGTTGTACCCTGTAAATTTTAAACCCAGCTTTAACAGTACATAAGGCTATTTTGTTATTGTGTATGGTTTCCATATATGTGTTGTGAGATATATGGATGTACATACAGCCAGGCAAAGTGAGATCTCAAAATAAAGAAAACCACATGCTTAATAGTGCAAGCGGGAAAATTACTTCTCCAAGTTTTTAACCAAATAGTGGCCCTGAGACTTGAGTTCTCTTCTGTGCAATATGAAATCTAACCTATTCAAGGAGCAGTAAAGTGAATTTCATTACACCTTTGCTGATACAGTGATTGAGTATTGGATTTGACACTCCAAAGCTCTTCCATATGTGCACATGGGAACACAAACAGCTTGCACTACCCCTCAGATTAGTGATGCCATGCAGGATCTTTTATCAATCATCTTGGGGCAGCTGAAAGTAGCCCAAGCTCAAGGGTTAAGCAAGGTTAAATGTTAACAAACTTCAGCTTGTAGCCCTTGCAGGGCTGGCCACTCAAGCCATGAAGCGACACAGCTTCTCCAGGGGCTCACCTTTGGAGATTGATTTGATTGCCTGTTTGCTGCTGTGGGGACTATTTGAATAGATGCTCCTGGAGGATTCAAAGTGCTCCTAACAGGGCTGTGAAGAGAACGTTTGAAGTGAATAAACAAGGAATATCTCTGTGAGAGAAGCGAGGCACTGCTAAAGGTTGGTCTGCCTGCATTGACTCTTTGGCACCTGGAGAGTTGCCTGTGCTGAGAAGGGCTATGGCAGCATCCCTGTATCCATACAGAGTCTGTCTGGGTGATGTGTGGATATACAGAGCACTACATGCTAAAGCCACAGCTCGCTCTCAAGCCACTTGATTCAAAAATGAGGCCCAAGTTCTTCAGGAGACGAGCATTAGGCTAACTCTGGTGCCAGAAATTTGGAAGGGGGTCATTCGCATTAAACCTGAGAGGCCTTATGGGTGTCTCATTTTCCAAAAATGAAACAGCCAAATTACTTGAAGGTGTCTAACCCTGTCAGCTATTCCATATGGCCCCCAAAATCACCAGCTAATTTTTAAAATCATGTCTGTACATGGTCTGTAACTTATTTCTTCTGTGTAAATACACCATGAAGTTTCTTCCCAGTCCTTGCACCCCTGACTTTTGAAGTAAGACTGCTTACCATCACACCTCTCATATCTGTCAGGATGTCATCTCCTATAAGTTATCTCTTCTCAAGAATTTTCAGAGCTCTCCCCATTTTCCCTTTCCTTCTCACTTCCACCTTTTCCTTGCAGTCAGCTAGACTGCTTCAGCTGAGCTTTAAACCCTCTTCCACCACCCATCGTACTTCTTTTTCCTCTTTAAGTCTGTGCACCCATCCATGCCCTAAATCTGGCCTACTGCAGTATTTTTTACAGCTTCTTAAAAAGAACCCATTGTGATCTAGTCCTGATTTGTTGTATATTGGTGGACACCTTGGAAACACTAGCACATACCTGAGTTTGATCGCAGAGGTATTCACTTCTGTCCCTGAGGTCACAGAAAAGGCCTCTGAGGATGTGACATTTAAAAAAAATGAGGTGGTACCTCAGGGCCAATGCTGGTTGCTAAAGCAAACTATGCAGGGTCATCAAACTGTTCTACTGAAGTCTGGTTTGAGCTGAAAGCTGAGATGGAGATGGGAAACATTCTTCTGCAGTTTTGTGGAGAACAATGCCAGGCATGCAGGACATGTATTTTACAGGTGACTATTTCTAGTGGCCTCACCACTGCTGCTGGTCCTGTATGTTCACAAAGAGCAGTCCTGCGGCTTTATTTTTTTTCCTCTTTATAGAAAGTTTTCATCTTCTGTTTCCACTCTTGCTTTGCTCATGAAGCTGATTGGAACTCACTGGGCAACAGCATAGGCACTGGCATTTACAGCCATGGAGCTCACACAAAATGAAGCAGCAGATGTTGCATAGGCAGGAGATGTAAACCCTACTCCATGGATGCCTGAGCCTCTCTTCCCCTGGTTAGGGTACCCTCTTTGACTGCTGGGAGCAGTGTTGTCTGGGTGATGGGGCTGCCAGTGAAGATCCATGTTGTGAAAGTGTATTTGTGACAAGGACTCCTACAAACAGATCCTGTGGAGCAACCAGTGAGCAGCAAAACAGTCATAGCCCATTCCTTCACCCTGTACATAACCTTTCAACTCAAAGTAGAGGGACCCAAGATAAGATGATTCAGTCCTTATTTTGGCCATCTCTGTGCTTCTCAGGGCCTAATGGTGCAATTCCAGTGCTCTTTGATTGTGGTTTTGACCTCTTAAACTAGTAACCACATAGCAAAGTGGATGCCACCATCAGAAACAACTGTTTCATAAATGCATTTGAAAAAGTAGTTTTCCATTGGTAATTTTGCATGCCATGTGAGCCTCTGTGCCAGGGTCACAGAGCTCATGAGCACCATTACAAGTTACCCAATGTTCAAGAACTTTGAGAGAAACAACTAGGATTTAATATTAGGTGCACCAACCTCCCATGACACGTTCAACCTTTAAAAAAATGAATGATTTCTTTAAAAGGTTGAATGCTTCGTACTAGCATCAGAACAAGCAACTTGAGGTGGGAAAAAAAATCAAAAAGCACCACAAATAGAGAAATGAGAAAAAAACACCCGTGTGTGTGCTAAAATGGTGTGGAGAAAATTAATTACTGGAAGGCTTGGTATAAATAAGACATTACATGACCCCCTCTGCCAGTGGGGGATCTTTGGAGGTGACAGACAAGTATGGGCCTTAATGAATAGCCTTTTCCTAAAATTCTTTGCTGTGGGCTCAGCATAAACCTTTGTATAAAAGTGGGATCCTGTGAGGAGTAGAATTATTTATATTAAATGTAGTGCTCAGCAAAACATGGAAAAATTCCTATTCCCATCTAGAAGAAAATCATGTTTCATGGCTGTAATACCATTAAGCAGGATACAACAATTGGCAGTGGGGAATAGGGGTGGGAGGGAGGCCCACCAGCAGGAGGAAGGGGTTTTAGCCTGCTAGGAGATGAAGCCCTTCTGGATGCCTTCCCTAGCTGGGCTCTCACCACTGCCATACACCAGAGAAAAGTGAGAAGGAAAGGTAGAGGAGAAGAGCCTCCACCTGAGTTCAGAGCTGGTCTTTGCCCAGTGGAAAAAAGCATTGAATTTCATAGGGTCGAACCCAACAGGCTTTTATAGACATTGTTTTCAAAGGCAATAACCTTTTAATAGAGGATGAGATTACTGTTAAACCCAGCAGGTTAAACCCTATGGTCATTGCCAAAAGGTTGAAGAGCCAGGACAGACCATGGCCTGACACAGGAGACCAGGGGCTGCCAGGGGCTGAGCACTGCACAGAAGAGGTGCCTTCATAATGTGGGAAGGAGCAAGTTCTGCTCTATTCACCATCTCCTGCACTAACAAGGCTGCAGAGCTGGGGAAGCTGGTGAAAATGTGACCAAGGACTCTCAGGTTCAGAAAAGTAATGTGAGCAAGATGTGTTGGTAGAAAGTATCTGGGAGAGACAAGAAGATGATGCTGTTGGTCTGAGGAAAAGTCCAGCAGTAGTAAGACCCTGAAAATGAATGCCCCAGCTCTGAAGAGCAGTTTGGGTTTTACATCTTGCTGAATTAGACCTTGCTGCTGCAGGGTTGGGATGTGCGCCTATGTGTGTGAGTATTTATGAACTAACTGGATGACTGCTCAGGGATAAAACCTGCGTTAATGTGAAGAAAATTGTTTTAAGAGTAACAATAGCACAGTCATGGTGGACTATTAAATCCTATGCCCCTCTTTTATCCCTGGAGGCAGTGGGAGTTACCATTAACTAGGAGGCACACAGATCCCTTTGGATCTCAGGGAGGTAGTTCCTCCACCAAGGTGGAGGAACCACCTTGTAGTGTACCAGGAACCACCTGGTAGTTCCTCCACCAAGGTGGTTCCTACACCAAGGTAGTTCCTTGGTGTTCACTTCAGAGAAATACATGGAGATGAGTGAAGATTTATGACCTTGCTGGAAGATCACCAATCAGTCAATGAAATGAACAAGCCAAGACCTTTTCTTATTTATGTGGGACAACGCAGAGCTCCATACTTGCCGTGGTGGTGCTGCCTTGATGAGAGAGGGGCTCTCTGAGCATCCCTGTGCAAGGCCAGCCTCATGCTTGGGAAACAGCAGTGCTGAGAGAGCAGGTCTTCATGAGAGGTTGCTGTGCCTTGCCAAGAGATTACCCCAGGGGTTCAGAGCTGCTGTCGATCAGCATAGCTCCAGGCTGGCAGTGAGGTTACACAGACAGCACAGCACCGTGAGCATAGCCCGTGCCAATCCTTCCTGACGTACCCTCTTCCACTGGTTGTGGAGCAGAATATATAGTGCAATGGGTACATCTCTGCAAAGGTGTTTTGTTCAAAGCAGGCAAATTGACAGGCTTCCCTCATAAAACAGTAATGCAGCTTATACATGAAAAAAAGATTATAAAAATTCAGTTTTCTCCCAAGTAAGATAATTCAGACTACTTAAAATACTTCAGACTTGTCAGTAAAATTTCAATGTCACTAAAATTAACTGGCATATTTTAAGATTGACTTTCTTGCTTGCTTTCAACTTCCAGTCAGCCTGACATGGGGAGGGCACATGCTATTCTTATCTTTTACACACTTGTGTTTCTTGGCCTTTAACAGCTTCTTCTGTGGCACACACTGCTCTGTCTGCCAGGGATAACGGGTGTCACTGGTGGCTGCTAATCCATTATGGCAAGCTGTCTAATTATCAGTGGTGTAGTGGTAAATAAAATGCAGGTTCACTTCTGGCCTGCTCCTTATCCCTCATCTGAGAAGTGGGCAAATGTTGTATCACCCCAATTATTACTCCATTTACCTGCATGTTCCCTTGACTATAGCACTGCTAATTACTTACTTTGTTAGGCAGAAGAAATATTAGGTATTTATTTCATTTGCTGTGATGATAAGAAATACAGCTGCTATTATTTGTCCCCTAGACTAGAAAATTCCCTTTGTGGCAATCCTTCTAGCCTGTGTGCATAAATAAACCCACTTTTTACTCCATATAGCTTTAGAGAGATCATATTTGGACCAGGAAAATGTTATTGTCTCTTTTCTCTAGCACAGGAAAGGCAAGTTGGAGAGGTTTGCAAAGTGGAACTGGATGTTGCACTTGACCAAATGGTTTATTTCTGAAACTACATTCTGCAAGATAACCACATAAAATCACCACTCTTCAGCAATAATGGTCGTTCTGGAGGTGCCTGGCTTTTGGTGAGAAGTCAGAAATTGGGAGCACTCCTAGTCTGTGTCTGAATGGGACTGGGTATATGTTTCATTTGAGACATTTTCAGTGGTTGATCCTAGTCCCCTTGTATTTCACTAGGATCTCCCCTTTTAGCAAGGCAACCTTAAATAAATCTATTTTGAAAATACATCCTGAAATGGATGTTTGAGTGTAACATAGGGCAGCTTCGTATGAAGAATTTGATGTAATGGCTCTCGGTCTTCTTCATTTTTGTGATCCTCTAGAAATTGTTGAGTGGTGGTGAAGACCCTTTTAGAGGTTTTATATATTCTAGGAGGCCACAGAACACATGCAGTCTCTGTTGTTTGTGGGGGTTTTTTTGATTGCCTTCTTTGGGTGTTTTTTTCAGGTATCAGTTTCTTCTGGTTTGATGCCCTCTTAGTTCTTCATGCTAGGATGTCCACAGTAAATGGACAATGGCTAAAAAAGAAGTAAAATAAATGTAGGAGAATGTGCAGGTTATTTTAAAATATTTGTAAATTTGTACACGTGCTCATATATTATAATGTTTATTTTTCAGCTGAACGTCCTTCAATTTTGTTACTCGTGTTGTTCTGCACATCTTTGAGCCATTAGCCTTGGTTTAATTCACTTTGAAGCATGCCTTTGAGTCTCAAGATGCCAACTTATGAAACAGAAATTTGGACCAAAAACGTTGTTGGGATTTCACTTCTGACAACAACAACAACAACAACAAAAAGGCTACAGCTGGCTGAAATGAATGTCATATGCAGTCTCCCTTCTTAAAACATTCAAAATGCTCATACTTCAAGAATGTTATTTTTATGCTCATTTTAGTCTTCTGCATCACCTTTAAATAAGGGACTGGCACAACACACTACTTCATTTAGACTACAGAATAATCAAAAATCTCTTGCATTTCCTGTCTCTGGGAAGAAGAGTCTTTGGACATTCAGATTTTGAAGTCTAGATGAATCTTGCCTTAAGACCATTAATTTCCAAGTGAAAAAAACACACTTTGAATACTGCTACCAAAGAAAAGAGAGTAATTTTAAATATATTTGATAGAGGAGCAAAGCTTCAATTTCTTCTCAAAGCCATTTGATGGTGGAGGAGGATTTACAGCTGGAATGTTGACTAGTTGCATTTCTCTTCAAGGTCTTGCTGCTCAAGTCGCCTTCTTGGACTCCAGCGGGAAGGAGGAAGTTGTGGTGCAGATCCCTGGTGGTGCACCCTGCTGTGGCAGAGTGGGCCAAGCAGATGGGACTGAGGCAGAGAAGTGCTGCACCAAGAGCAGTACTGGAACCAAGAAAGCAGACAGGACACTTCAGAGCAATCTGAGATCCCAAAAGGATTTCCTAAAAAATATACCCCAAAGTTTCAAACTAAGGAAAAGGAGAAGGCAGAAGCTCCTTCCTTCGCTGCTGTGTGAAATGCCCTGTCTGCAAACATGACTGACATAATTGGAGAAGAATATAAACTTTGATTTTAAAAAAATGCCACTTCCCACGGCTCCTCTTTGGCAGTACATCCCTTTTCTTTGGAGTATTTCTATCTGATTACGTATGTATATGCACATATATAAATATTTTGTTAAAAGCAGAGGAAGGCTTCTCTCTTTCTTCCCCCCACTTGCAACAGAGGCTTCAGACCACTCAAAGCAAGCTTCTCCTGAGAACTTTCTACGTGTGCTGCTAGAGGAAGAAGAGAGCAAAATGAACATTATAAAATAATGGTAATAACAATGAAAATAACAAATTAGCTGAGAGGGAAATGGAGGACGGATTCAAGCTGTGTCCTTTATACTAATAGTAAATGACCCAGCACTGGGGAAAGCGGATTGGTAAATTAAAACTCATGTGGGAGGTGTGTGTACCCCCCTATCATCCCCCCATTACTCCACCCCAGCTGTGAGGATTTACACTGGGGGCTTGGGTGTCTTCCTTCCTTCCTTTCAATCTACCTACCAAGAGCCCTCTCCCTGCTTGACAGCTACTGCAAGCCCAAACTGACAGCTCTTCAAAATCCGCAGAAGAAACGCAGCATTAATTAAGTCATTGCTGGACTGTAATTTCCTTGAGAAGTAAAAAATTCTCACACAAGAAAAGGTTACAGAGACCTTTTCTGTGTCAAAATTACCATGCTGCATGAATATTAATGCTCTTAATGAAGACAACCTTTGCTTCATCAGGAAGGTTCTGGAGCAGGTGCCAAGCCTGAAGTCTCACTCTGTGGATTTTCTACTCTATGAAAGTCAGCACAATGCAATTTTTCCATTAAAATCAACATTTCCCACATGATCATGGATTTTTTTTTCTTCTTTACAGATAGGCAGAAAGAAGCGGGGAAAAAAATCCCTCTTCTTTGAAATCAAACATTTAAAGGTTTCATTCAACACATTAATCAGCGCTGAGAGAGAGGAGGAGGAGGAGCAGGAGGAGGAGGGTGTGCAGGGGGGATCTGCCTTATTTATACAGATCCTGCACATTCTTCCATAGATCACAGCCTGTCCATGTTGTGAGCTGCCCCGGGGTGCTGCCAGGCATGTCCTCTCCAGAAAGGCCCGATGGGCTCACGGGGACACACCAGGATGGGGGCATTGGGACATGGTGGGAGTGGTGGTGTCATCACTGCCACCCTGCTTGGGACATAATCCTCTGTCATAAGCCTTAGGGCACTCACACCCCAGAGACCAAGGAGGAGCATCATGAGGTTTAGCCATCTGGGAGGTTGTGGCCAAAGTGGGTATCACAAAGAAATGGGGGAACAGCAAAAGGGGGCATGGGAGGCAAGGGAGGGAGTCAAGACACTTGGCCATGAGGGCAGCAAGTAGCAGCAATAACTTAAAACAGTGGAGGAAAAAGCTGTTTCTTGCCTCTTTCTCAGAAAGGAGAGGGGGTTTGATTGCAGTGCACTGGAGAAATTGCACTGCCTTTGTGCAATGCTGTTTCACTGGCATTTAGCCTCAAACAAGAAAGGGAAAAAATTATAAAGAAAAGTGTGGAGAAACACTGAGGATGGAATAGAGGCTGCAGCTTTAGATGGGAAAGAAAAGCAGGTGAAAACCCCCTCTCTTTCCCCCTTCAAAAGGATAAAATGATATGAAAACTGCCCATTAATTATATCTTCTACTTCTACTTATTAGGCATTCATGATCTAATAATGGCTGTGGCTAACTTATAAAAAAAACCCCTGATTATTTTCTGTTGGGGCATGCAATGCCCTGTATATATTAAAAAGGTAAGCAATGATATATATTTATGGGTACTGATGTAATAGCTATTAGATTTATAATACAGAGAAGAAACATAATTTTATTAGAAAGAGCAATAGTTCACAATCCTATTATTGTTTATTGCTGACGTCAGTTCTGAACCATAATAAGAATCATGTAACAACTGGAAATAATAATAAAAATGCCGTTTAGATTTGCAAGAAAGTGGATCCTCTAAAACGAAAATAGGGATTATAGACCCCTACCTGGAAGCAGCCATCTGGTTTGCAGAAGTCATAGAGATGCAGCTCCAGGTTTTGCCCCTGTGGTCCGAAGGCAAGCATCTTCTTGGCCTCAAATGTATCGTCAGCCTTCCTGCAAATATCTGCACAAGGCCTGGAGGGGGCTGCCCAAGCTGTTCCCACGGGTGCCTTGTGCAGCATGGCCCTCCGGGGCCGTACCGCTGTGCTCTCCCTGAGGGTACAGGGACACCTGTGGCAGCAGCGTCCTCCCACCGTGAGCAGCACACAGGCAACAAACTGTCCATTGGGTCCTGTGCTACAGCCTTGATAATTTGAGTTTATGAAAACCCAGATCCTAAGAATCAGAAAAATACTAGAACAACCACTTTTCATGGCTAGGCTTTGTTTTATATGAATATATACATGTGTACTTAGACTCTAAGTCTTCCACTATAGTTGCCCTAAAAATTTGTTTTCAGGATGTGTCTGGAACTGTCAACCTTACTGGTTTTCTACTTCTCTGTATTATTTTCTTTCTTCTTTTTATCAGGTGTTTTTTTTTCCTTTAGAGCAGTGTTTGCTGACCTTCAGGCTCCAGAATTAACTCATTCTCCTGACATCTCTGAATTATTAATGAGGGTGTTTCAGAAAGTTCCTTAGCCACTTGCTTTAAAACTCCTGGGTGCAAATTAATAGAGCTGTTTTTGGGAAAGCTTAATTTTAGCAGGTGCTGCCTCAGATCTTCCTTTGTTGCAGAGATAAATGTTCTGCTCCTGCAGAAACGTCAGACGGGATAGATACACCCTCCAGCTTCATTGCAAATTCAGAACAAAAGTGTCTAGTCAACACTTCTGATCTTTCTTTGTTAAACCTTGCTGTGCTGTGAGCTGTCTCTAGCAATGGTCCCACAACTGTTCAGAGGTTTTATTGCTCCTTTTAGAGTTTTCTTTTATTATCCATCATCCCGCTGGCCACTGATTCTTCACTGATTTCTTTTAGCTTTCTTTGTGTGTGCATGTGTGTGTAGGGAAGGAGGAAGAGAATACATAATAATCTAAGCATGTAAATTGGAGAGATGATATCTGGAGGATATAAAAGTAGGGTTCTCAGTGACAAAGAAAAATGCTGAGGTGCTATATTGTTGGGGTGGCAAAAGGCCCTGCTGAGAAGGCAGTGGAGTGGGTGGGTGCCAGGCATTCATAGCAAGGGAGGACAGTGCTCCTGAGCACATTTTCCAGTTCCAGGTGGGATCCAAGTCAAAGAGTAGATCTCGCTGTCAGGATGTTCTCTGTGGCCATATGCTGGATGGGTAACTCTGACCTGATGCCTGCTGCTCCCTGGCCTTGCCAAATTCTACCACCCAAAACCCCGTCCTCAACTGTTCACCTACCGTCAGTCACCATTGTCCCTTTATTTTCTGAGACAGTTGAAAACCTGGTCTGACCACCAGTCTATGGAAAGAGATAACTTCCAGCTTCACTTCACAGTACTGATGTTCTCAGCCATAGGCAAGATAAAGTGAAAGTAGGACAGGCAGTTGGCAAGTGCCACAACCTTAGAAATCTGAATCCATGAGCAGAAACTTGCACAAAAAGCTTCAACTGAGGTGCCTAAGTATGAAGGCACTGGAAAGAAAGAAAGGTTTGCAAATGTTGGAGTAGCCAAAATCACACTGAACCAGAGCAGGAACAGAATATTTAGTTCCTCAACCCCAGTAAATTGTCTGCATTAAAATAACATAGATGGCTTAGATATTCTTATAAATTAGTGGAATTTCAGATTTTCACAGAACCGGGTGATTTTGTGTCCTTAATGATACAAATAGTCTTATGGGACATGATATCACACTTAAAACTCTAAATTTTTAAAGGTGTTTCAGTTACTTTATAGCAGCAGAGTGTCTTTGGAATGAACTAGATTTGCTATTCCATCTGAAGAACAAAGAGAAAAATTTATAGAAGATCAAACAAATAAAAATACATCGAGAAAGACAGTAAGTGATGTCAACGCACTAAGAAATTAAGAACTTTGCATTAGTGTCTGAGCTTTTTTGTTGGTACCCAGGTATTATAAATAATAAACTAAACCGAAATTGTACATATTATAAAGCTGCATTTTTCTGTGGGGATTCTGGTGACATGTACAAGCCACGCGAGTTTTACACCCATGGCTTATCCATGTCGCTACTCTCCCTCTATAAAACTAACGAAGGGAGGCACAGTGGGGAGGGGCAAAACTTGCATGGAGCCAATTCTGTCTTTTGCCTGCATTTGTTTCCAAATTACTTGACAAACCTTGCCCATGGCTTTCCTGCAGTCTGCCTTGGGATGAGTGAACTTCTGCAGCACAGGAATTCGTCTTGTGAAAAATGCTTGTTTTGGCCATTGGAACTATTTGGGAAATATCTGACTGAAAAATAGAGGGGAAACTCAAGTGGAAAATCTCAGGTGATGTTTAATTTTGACTGATAAAGAATGATAATCTCTATTTTGTCTGTGCCAATTGTTTTCAAAAGACTGCTTGTAATCAGCCCAGTTCAATCTCAAATGATGCTTGTTTTCTTTTTCCAGGTGCTTTCACAAAGCATAAAAAAATAAAAAATAGAAGAAGTCATCATGAAGATCTAATTTTGAGAAAATCCATATGCCTTTCAAATTAACCTGTGGCTAAGAAATTACTGTGAGATGATTTCTGTTGGATTTATTTGAAGTAGATGTGGACACAAAAATGGGTCTCAGCTTCCCCAAGTCTTCTCAGGGAAGGGTAGGGTCTGAATCAGTTGCCATCAGTCTGTCCCCTGGCCCCAGTGCTTGCAGGCTTGGGACGCTTAAATCCTGACTTTGAAATGAATCCACCTGACCCATAATGCTGTGTTACAGGATGTCTCCCGAAGTTTTGACCTGTGGAAGTGGAACCTGAGGAGACTTACCATCTGCTGTGCACCTTCGGGATGGCATTTTAACTTTTCCATCAAAACAGATGGGAGTTTTGTACATGGAAATCTTTTGGGATGCTGAACCCAGTGGTCCTGCCTCCCAGATGATGACAATCCTGCCAGGATTACTGCATCAGTCTCACCCCTTTCCCCCTCCATGCTTGATACCTTGATCCCAGAGAGATGAAACAGCTCCTGGCTCTTGCTGGCCTCAGAAAATCCCAGGCTTAATCAGAAGGCTTGTTTATGGTACAGCTCCCTGTCTTGCAAGTACTACAGATGCCACTTTGTTGCACCTAAACTGCTTACGAGACAGGACTCTTACTAATAAGACATAGCACAGCCATACATATTTATTTATATTTGAACTCTTGCCCTCTGTACTATACTGCAGGTCATGCATCTGCTCCAACACCACCTTATTAATTTTCTACTACTCTTCTCCATGGTGGCAACAGTGTTTCAGAGCCTGAAAGGAATATTTTCCTCCTTTCCCCCCACCCCCCCCACCCCCCTTTGATCTATCTCTTTAACTCTTTAGTTGCTGAAAGGAGAGGAGTCTGGGCTTCCTGAGCACTGTATTGCAGCACTCCTTGTTGGGAATCAGGACACAGCCAGGCTCTCCAGACAATGTCACTTCTCCGCTTGTGTAATACATTACTGTTCTGTTTTGTACCTTGCTAATTAGAAAGCAGGAAAGAAAAAAATATATTTATATATAAAAGAGCTCCCATCTGACAGACTCAAATTACAAAAGTATTCTGATATAAATTATTTAATCAGTGGGGGGAAGAAAGAAAGTCACAGTACTAACTATCATTTCTAGACAGAGTATTAACAATCGTTTCTTTCATTGGCTTCTGGTGTCTCATTTTGGGCACCCATCACCAATAAGAAGCTATTGCATGATGCTTACCATAAAATATGACTTTCATCTCTTTGTCTTTGCATTCACTTGCTTCATTTACCTTCCTAATGTATAAAAAGTTTTTAATTTGCCTCCCTCCCTTCCTCTTCTGTCACTAGCACTCTTGAAAACTTCTGGAAGAAAAAAAATAAAGACTTTAATTCATATATGGGACCCCATTCTGCCAGCAAGATCTGCCAGTCTTTGAAATACTTCCCATGAACAAGGTGTTGTTTGAAGGTGTGATTGCAGCTTTATGGCTAGGTTGCAAACTGGCAGGAGGAAACCATCCTGACGAATGTGCTGATTTCAGAAACCATGCCTTCTCTGGTGTCCTATGGGAATGGGTGGGCACTGGGAGACCGAAGGCTTCCTCGGGGTGGCCGTACTCAGCCACAGAGTGAAATGTGATCATGGCCTAAGCTTTGCCTGAGGCAGAGGTGCCCACGCCAGGGGCTTAGTGCCCACCTTTGCAGTGATCAGCTTTGCTGAGCTGAGGTTGTGCCTGCCCTCAGAGCACACGTCCAGAGGTCAGGACCAGTGTGTCCAGGCTGCTTTGGAAGGTGACTGGAGTTAGTCTCTGTACCCAGTGCTCTCCTCAGTATGGCTGCATGTCCCGAACATATGAATGGCAGTTTGAAGTGACTGGTCATTTTTTCTGCCAGTCTCTGAAAGTCAAGCCCAAAAGTTTAATAATCCCCATCATAAGAGGCCTTGCATGGCGTGGCTTTCACGAAACAATCAGAAATAACTTGGTATTGCCACGATGCTGAACCAACCCAAAGGGTGGAAAGCACATCTTCAAACTATAGAGACCAAATCTCTTTCTAAAAAATAAGTGGTATCCAAAGACATTGCACAAGAGCCTCCTTGTGCAAATGTGCTGCTGCAAGGCCAACAAAGCTGTGTTGTACAAAAGCAAAGAGCAAAATGCTGTAACCACCCACAGGCTGGTGACAGACCCCAGAGCAAGATTTTGCATCTAAGAGCTTGAGACCATGAGTGAAAGCCTTTTTTAAAGACCAGAAATGGCAACATGTGCCAAAACCTGCATTCGAGCATCAGCTATTTGTGCCAAATCTGAAGGCTGCTCTGGGAGGGGTAACCCTGGGGTCTCCCTTGAGTCAATGCCTGTGTCTGATAGGAGTACAAATATACTGTTTTCTTTTCCCTGTGGTGGATGAGTACGTTTTGATTGCCTACTGAGATTACATATAATAAAAACCAGAGAGAGTAAACTGCTTTTCCTTCACAGTTATGTCACTACTATATGTATGTGTGTATATATCTATATATATATATATCTATATCTATATCTATATATCAATATCTATATATATATATATCTGGTTTAGAATCCATATCCTGTTGTTGAATAAGCAGCTGGAGCTATTGAGATTTTCATGGAAATCTTCCGCTTTTCTTCGCATGAGCTGCAAGCAGGGTGGGGAGGTGAGAGTATTATCTGGAAAAAAAATAATAGTAAAAAGAAATTAAATAAGGCAGGTCATGGTGTTCTTTGGGCACATGAATGCTGCAAGGTGGCAGGGCTGCTCCCCCTGAAGTTGGGGCAATATTGGTGTCCAGTGGTAGAGGGTGGGTACAGCCCAAACCAGACCAATAGCTCACACTAGCCAAGTACTCTGGGGCTGGGTTTTTTTTTGGTGTTGTTTGTTTTTGTTTGGTTTTGGGTTTTTTGTTTGTTTGTGTTTTTGTTTTTTTTTTTGTTTATTTTTTGTTGGTTTTTTTTTTGTTTTTGT
>VXAU01004092.1:0-52062 GCA_013399695.1 Formicarius rufipectus | reverse complement strand
TTTTTTTTTTTCTTTTCCCCCAGCTGCATTTCCAGCACCATCAGGGACCTGTGGAGTCCAAAGCCTTCCCTGCAGTCCCCATACTCATTAGATCTGCCCCATCAGTACCACTGGAAACATGACAGTCTCCAGAGAGTCTCACAGAGCCTCTGTGTTCAGTTGCTCTTGCAGATGGAAAAAGGTCCAGGTGTTTTTTCCACAGCAGAGCTGCTGGCAATAGCATCCTCCTCCTCTGTTCTCCCTCCCTCTTTGTCACCACCATCAGATGCTTGAAGTATGAAATAAAGCTCATTTTTCTGACATAACGTATTAAGATCTTGAAAATTTATGCCACAGCAATGTAAAATGAAAATGTCTTGAAACAACAGAGATGAAGTGCTGTCTGTTTGTGAGCAGGAAGGGAAGTTCCTGCTTGTGTTATCTTACCTGATGCATAACAGCAACCGACATCTGCCTGCAACCCATCCCTGCTCCTACCGCCAGCTCCCTCCTCTTGCCCTGCTAAGACAAAGTCTCATGTTCAGAGGCAGATGAGGCTCAGGATTTAAGAGAAGTCACTTATTCCACCTTACTGTGCTGATCTAGTGGTGCTGCCTTAACCTCAGCCAATCTTAGGGGACTGTCCCAGTGGGTGAAAGCCGCTTTCCAGCTGATAGTGGCCTTTGTGTTCCTTCAGTGGGAATGGGGAAAAGAAAAGAGTGCCTCCTGCTATCTGTGCAGTGAAAATATCAGAAGCAAAGAGCTACAAGCTCTGGGTTACCCAGAATGGCCTAGGAGAAGCCACCTACCCTGGTGGGAATTGTTACTTGCAGGTTTTAACCACATATGTGAGATCAGGTTGCCAAACCTGGCAGCAGGGGCAGCAAATGTTGCTTTGGGGAAATAGAGACAACTGAAACAAAATCCTGCAGAGCTCTCAGGCTGGTTGGTGGAGGAAAGCTCAGCCTTCATCTGCATGCAGTTGTGTGCCACTTCTTCATTTTTTGTGTGCAAACACATGTAATGCCAGCTGCCTGTGTGGGAGTTTATTGTCTTGCTTGAAAGGTACAAGCTGAGAAGTCAGGGCAATACTACACATTGTTTATTAAATGAGGGAGGGTTTAATCTCCTCTCCAGATACTAAATACTTGATT
Organism: Formicarius rufipectus; assembly: GCA_013399695.1. Taxonomy (NCBI): domain Eukaryota; kingdom Metazoa; phylum Chordata; class Aves; order Passeriformes; family Formicariidae; genus Formicarius; species Formicarius rufipectus. Next base: position 50,929 of record VXAU01004092.1, on the reverse strand, counting down.
TAGCAGAAGCTTGGACAAATAATAAAAAAAAATTCTTTGAATTGCATTTTCCCAAGGTAAAGGTGGGGCCTCCTAATGCTAACAGCTGGAAAGAGTGTATCTTCTGTCCCTTCCAAACCGGCACAATAGAGATGTGAGAGGAAGAGGGTTCGTTTTCTGTAAGAAACCTTTCAACTCTCATGCTCTGGAGCAGGGTGAAAAATATTCCTTCACCTCATGTCTAATTGACTGGGTAAGTGTTGAGATGAACAGTCCCTTGGAAAAATATGGGGAAAGAAGCAAAAAAAGTCCTATCAATATAAAGTGTCCACAAGCAACAAGAGAGGAAGCCCCTGAGGCATAAATACAGGAGGAAAGGTGTGACGTGCTTGTCCTCTCACCATGCCCATCCCAGGGCACCACTTTGGATCACTTGATCATCAGAGGATTATGGTCTGGTCCACTCTGGCTGCTCTTAAATTGGAACTTGTACTCATTGAGTTAAACCAGTGGACACTTACTGTGCTGAAGAATGATGTGCCTTGCTCCAGCCTGACACTGGTGCTAATTAATTCAGCGTAAACAGAAATAACAATGATACAAAATACAGTAAAAGTATCCAGCTTGCAGTGATTTAATGAAATCAGTTCACACTCAGATAAAACCAGTGCAACGTAGCACACAGATAAACACTGAGGGAAACTGATTAAATGTCCAAACAAAGGAATGGAAACATGAAATCAGTTGGACAGAAAAGAGGGTCAATTGTAAAACAGATTATATAGTCCTAGCAAAATCACTCTTTTTCATTGTTTGGTTTGGTTTGGGTTTTTTGTGGTTTTTGTTTGTTTGTTTGTTTGTTTCGTGGTGGTTTTTTTTCTTTCTGATTTTTTATTGGTTTGGCTTGGTTTTGGTATGGTGCTACTCAGTGTCTCCACGTCAACCTCTCCATTCAATAGAAAAGTCTGGCGTATTTCCTTGTCCTTTGCCCTAGACACCATCACTCTGCATCAGCTGGTACCACCTGCTTAGAAGCAAGCAAATATTAGAGAAAAATCGAACACTCCATGGGCAAACTGTGTTTCTTTGTTTATAAGGCTCTGCCAAGCACATCATGAAAGGTAGAGGTTTCTTTTTTTGCAGTTTTGTTTGTTTGTTTGGACTGTTGCTTTTTTGGGGGGAGGTTGAGAAGGGGGGTTTTGGTCTTTTTTAGTTACTGTGAGTTTTTGTTTGTTGGATTGTGGTTTTTGTTTCATTGGCAGGGTGTATTTGTTTGCTGTTTATTTGTTTTTCTTTTAAATGGCTCTAGAGGCAAGAACCTCTAAGATTTCCAAAGGGTTTAGTCAAACTACATCTGACTTCCATCCAGTTCCAAACTGTGTCTAACTTCTGTGATTGCAGCCGCCTTCTCTGAAGACATTACAGGCTTCCGTGGTGTGCTGTGCAGACAGATGCTAAACCACTGATGGATGCAAACAGAAAATTTGGGTTAAGAGATGGGGGTGAGAGTGACCTAGAATGGCTGGGAAGCTGAGTTTCCCAGATAAGTCAATATATGGACTGCAGCATTAGCAGGATGAGCACAAGTAAGTGTATGCAGATTGCTCCTGTACCTTTCACCAGACTGGAGATTTCCACGGGGAAAAGGAAGAGGTGGCATCTCTGATGCCACAGGGAGGGTGGCACGGTGACATGCTGTGCATTCACAGCACAGTGCTTGGGCTGCCAGCCCACAAATCCACTCCTCTGTGGAAGGTGGTGAATGTGGAGCCCAGAGTCAAGAAGAGTCAGATGCTCCCCTGAGCCCTCATCACAGCACAGTGACCTGTGCATCTGTGAGGGCAGGTCAGAGCTCTGTAGGTGATCCAAGAGGGTGAAGCAGTTCTTGCTCCTTTTACCCACACAATGTTACCCCATTGCACCTGGAAAACTACTTTGCCCTAATCAGCTTCAGCTACTGGATGATTTTTACCTTTCAGTATCCAGTGTGTTGTCTTTGACTCTTTTGCCCTTTCTAGGCATCTTTTCAAGGACTGGCAGACTGGATCCCAAGTGTTGCTTTTGAAGCACTTTGAGGAGAGGAGAAAAAAACTACTTTATGTATTTCAGCATACTTATACCACAATTACCACTGAGAGAATTAAAATATATATCTTGGCCTCTTAGACTTCAGCTTTGTAGCTAAGACTTTAGACTATTTTTAGACTACATTGATTGTTTTACCCAGGTTCTCATCTTGCCCACCAGACCTAGCATGGCTGGGTATCTTATGAACCATTATGGATCCTTCTTGACTTATTCTGCTCATGAATCTGTATTGCATGGGCTACGCTTATTCTCTGTGCAGATCTTTGGTGATACAATGTGAGTTTTGCACACATAGAGATCATGGCATTCACTGGTAATCCACAGAAAATTTTTTTTAATGTGGTATGGAAAAAACTCTTCTTATGAAAACAGATAACATCAGCTGCCTGAGGCCTTTGCCCTAGGTGTCTCAAAGGGAAAGGCACTTAAAAAATGTGCAAAACAGCAGCTCAAACCTCCCACAGTGCTGAAAAGAAGACTAAATATTCTTAAGGAAATGCTGGGTTTGTTCCAGTTTCTCCAGAAACATTTACCAAACCCACTTCCACATTTTTGGGCACTGCTTCTGGGAACTCAGCATTTAGGTACTTTGAAAGAAAACAGCATGGTCAGCTGGACCACCTTATGTGAACATTAATTTCTATTCACTGAACCTGAATCTATTTTCCCTGTGAAAAAAACTGGAGCAGCTCCACAGGATCCATGTGGAGTCACAGTGGTCTAAAGCCAGAGGACACTCCAGCCTCTAAGATGCACTTCACTTTGCAAAGCATATGCTATTAATTAACAAGAGAAACGGCTGCTCATTTACTTTTCAGCTACATGGAGATTAAATATTTCCTAACTCAGCATCAGTCTCAGCTATCTTTCTTCAAGTTTGCTCCATGAGGTTGTCCACACAGGCCAGGGAAAATGGTGGGTGACTGTGGGCAGCAGAAACAACAGCAAAAGACTGAGCCGTGCAGAAGAGACCTGAAATGTTAGCAGAAATATGTCACAGGAACGAAGTCCATCATCTTTCTTTAATTCTGAGTAGGTAATATTCAAAGAGAAGAAAGTAAAATGGATTATTATTTTGCAGACACAGAGACCATGGCATTCACTGATAATCCACAGAAGCACTTTTTTGTTGTTGTTGTTGTTTTTTGTTTGTTTGTTTGTTTTGGTGTGGAAGAGACCAGCAGCACAGCAGAGGCAATCATACATGGGGAGGATTTAGATACCTGCAGACCAAAGGGATTCTGATTTCTCACTCTGCCAATTGTTCATCCTTCAAGCCTGTATGACTTTCTATCACACCTTCTTATCAGTAGTCTTTACATACTTCTTCAGTGAAATGCTGATTATTTGACAGGAGCATCTCAGGAAATGGAAATAGGAGACCTGATATGCAGTAGTTTGTAAAAGCCTCATGTCTTGGATAAGTTTTTTCTAAGAAAGAGACAGATTTTTTTTTCTTGGAGCCACCCTAAGTAATAAATTGATACAAACAGCACAAATGAGTTTTTGTGTGGTTTGGAAACCGTAAAGACTCTCAACCACTAGACTGGTCCAGTTCCTCCTGTTCTTTGCTTTTGGTCTAGTAAATTGAAAGGCCACCACAGATGTTAGTACCACAAATATTCATGTTCTAGTCAGAAATGGAACAAACTTTTTTATTTGATGATTTCTTCAAATGAACATGGCTTTTCACATGGAAGAGGGAGCATATCAAGCAGTTGGGAAAGGTTATCAGCTTTTTCAGATGGACTTCCAACAGAAAATTTGCTCTTTTCCTAGTAAAATGTCTCTCCCTTTTTATTCTCTCCTTTTTTTAAACATTGTTCACATTTTACCAAACCTCTCTCTCAAGGCTGGAAATTTTTCAGGTACAGCTATTTCCTGCTTTCTTAATCTATTTTCACATTTTAGCTTTTCTGTATTTTCACTGTGCCGCACTAGGTCCACGTGGCACCTATTAGAGCTAGTTCCTCCAGTTGCCTTACGGGCATTGTACCCAATTATGACATGACCAAAGGTCACATTATCTCCTTAGATATTCACGTGCAGCTCTTCTGTTGCTAAACTCTACTGTCTGTGGCAGAACTTGGCTTTAAATGTAGAATAGAAGAAGACACACAGCTATGGAGAAAAGAGATCCACAGGGACCATTGCAACATCTCTCAGAAGAATTATATATACATTAAATCTTAACTAGAATAACTTCCAATGCAAGGAACAAGGTTTTTCTTAAGCAGACATAGCGTAAGCACCTTGGATCCCTCTGGGTTTTTGAATTGTCTTCATTTCTGAGTTGCATCTGCAAGCTAATGGTTAACTTCATCTTATTTTTAGCATTTGAGGAGTTGTAGATCCTCACCACATTATTGCATATTCTATCAAGGAAAATGACTGGAGGTAGCAGCTTCTATGAGTAGAACCTACAACAGAAATCTGGAGGTCCAGGAACCATTAGAATGGACTTTAAAGCAACCTGATTTAACAGTGCTTCACCTGACACAGGAAAATTGTATAATTTTATGTGCTCTTGCTGTATGTGGTGAAGTGTTTATGCCCTTAGTTCATTTCTCAGGAAATAAACTGAGGAGTTCAAAATCTCCTGGAATCAGGCTAGCAGCAGTCAATTGGCAAGATCCCATGAGGTCCATAATCATGTGTTGGGAGAAACCTCCACAGCCCTGCATGAAGATCTGCTGTTTGTTTTATGCACTGCTTCCAAAATTTGAGTGTTTTCAGTTGCCATTGGCTTTGGTGGTAAACAAGGGTGTTTGTGATCACCCAGCAGCAGGTTGGCTGAAAGCAGATAGCAGTACCTATGTAACTTGCAGCCTTTCTGAAGATAAATAAGCATCCATTACCAGTTATGTGGAAAACAAATTGTCCAGCTCTGCAAATAGCTAAGTCTCCTGCAATCAGCACAGTAAGAGAGTTACTCAAAGGGTAAGATGATCTATTTATGTTTTGGGTCCTGCTTTTTGGATTTGAATCTCTGAATGACTGTGAAAACTAATCTCTGAAAAATGACAGCCACAAAATGAACAAAACCATCATAACAATTCTAATCCTTCTGTTTAATATGCACACCAGAGGATGCTGTGCTGTGGGTCTGAACAGGAGTATTAGCTAGTCTAAACTACATTTAGTTTGCCAACAAGAAAATAAAAGGCAAAATGTCTTCATGTAGAGTCCTGCCTCCTTTTAAAAGGAAGAAAACATCATAATTCTAGAACTGCAGCTGAGCAAAAGGGGGGAATAAAAGTTTAAAAAAAAAAAAAAAAAAAACAGTGAATTATGTGATGGGGGGTTTTTGCCAACTGTCTAAATAAAGGTTTAGTGAGTCACTGTGGAAAACAGAAAATCTTTCTTTATTTTAAGAGCTGCAGTTGAAGAGTTCTGTATGAAAAAGCTTCCCTCAGGTTTGTAACTTAAACATTGCCCATCTGCTCTTTCCTCCCTTGTCTGCATTTACAGTAAATCTGAGATTTCCTTTTTCAAAAAATACATTAAAAAAATAAAAAAGTACAGATTTGGTCAACAGTGTATGTAGAGATACAGTGAAATCTATTTTAAGATACCAATATCTAAAATGAAGTTTTTCCTTTGGTGCACACTATAGGCAAGAAGTTTTCTGTTCTGGGCTCAGTGTTGACTTCAGGTTCCCTGCAAGAGTTTCTGGAAGGGGAGGTGACATGGGAGCTTGAACTCCAATTAGGTAATGTACCTATTTGCCAAATTTTACAGAAAGAAAGATGACTCTTCCTGAGGTCAGGACCAGAATCCACTGAAGCTGAGCGGAAGATTCCAGGTGCCTATGGAGTCAGCCGTGGAGCAGTGAGACCCTTTGCCACGTGTCCTCCCGTTAGTTCATTTCCAAAGCAGGTGTCTTGCTTGCAGTTACCACAGCTGAAGAGCAATGCCAGTCCCTCAGTACAAAGGGTGTGATGCATTGCTCATTAGTTCATGAGTATAATAAAACTTTTTTTTAAAATTTTTTTAATATACTCTCACTGTGTGAAAGAGACTTCAGGTCAAGGTTTTGAATTAAATCCAGAGCAACTGCACTGAAGACAATTTTTCTCCAGGTGCAAAACCAGGTAGAAATGATAATCAGGCCTTTCAGTTCTACCCCTGAGAGAAAGGGTAGCTTACAACACAGCAACACTGGGTATGTTATCAGGGTCTATCCATGCCCAGTTTTCTGTATGGAGGCAGAAGCGACTTACTCTTTGAGGATAACCAGTAAGGAAGTGATGTAAAGACAGGATATTTCACCAGCTCCCAACTTATATTTCTGTCTCTGACTCTCATTATTAATGAACTCATTCACTTTCATAAAAACAACTACACAAGAGCTTCTAACCATATCTATAAAACTATTTAATGCTTTTTTCGAAACAAGGCATCTTACAGCCATCGTAATTGCAGTTTTACTAGACCTTTAAATGAGAAGCAGCTACTTATTAAGTTTTGATATGGTGAGCTGATTAGACAAGTTAAACATAAAGGCACAATTTACGCATACCCTATAACTACATGTGCATGTAGTGCAGTTCTTACACTGGTGTTTGGCACTCACTGCAATAGGAAATCCTGCTAGGTACAGTTTTATGCCACTTACAGGTTACAAGTAGTAAAGCGAAAAAATGCTGGGTTTTACTGGAAAATAATATTCATAAATCTCCAGCAGTGAATTACAGTATAACTCCGAGCTGTCTTTGTTTTGCTGCTGCTGTGAATTCAATTCTGTTGCTCGTGCAGAAACAATAAACACAAAGACCAAAGTGGAAACCACTCCCCTTGCATTTGCCAAGTGCTTATATCCAATTTACAGCTGGACTCTGGAAACAGCTTCTGAAACAGTACTAATAACAAAGAAGTTCCCACATATGCCCATTTTTTTTCTCCTAGTGAACTCAAGCAGCCCATAGTGTTGCTAATAGTCCAAGTTGAAGATTTCTTCTAATGGCCCACCTGGCTTTCCCCGTTTGTCTATCTTTGTTTTGTACCTCTTTTGATGTGAACCATATTTATTTGCCTTTTGTCTTATTAGGCATCTCACTCAGTGTGTTGTGTTTTAAAGAGCTCTCCCTTTTACAGGGAGTCAATCTGCTGCCTAAACAGTCCTCTGAACTTTATTTTTCCTGATCTGGAGTAACTGTGCATTACCATATTTTTGCCGGTTGATTTGGTTATGTGCCAAATTCAGGATCAGTGCTCTGCTCTGTTACAGTACAGTAATTTTGTTATTTTAAGTATGTAGGTTTTCATCATCAGTGTCATTAGAGGAATGATTACAGGGAAATCAAAATTATTAATTTGTTGAGATGCATCACCCAAGGGTAAAATGGTCAGTACAACCATGTTTCATCTGATCTTGGTTCATTACAAAATTACACATCAAGAAAAAAGTTGACATATTCTTTCATTGCACTGTATTTGTATGGCCCATATTGTGTGGTGACATTAAGTTGCTATATGGGGATTTCCACTAAGACCTTTAAAACTGAATTCAAAAGAAACTAAAAAACTGATTCTGTGAAGATCTCATGCATGCAGAATATTAGAAACTTCAGCAGCAGCAGTGTGGACTGCTCATGTGCTTAAGTACCTTGCTAATTCAGGACCATAATGACTGGAAGAGTCAGGAAATATGTGAGGGGAAAATGGTTATTGAAGATTAATCATATAGTCTGCCTCTGACATACGAGGATTACCATGGGAAACTAGAAGGAATTTGTCTCCCCCCGCGCAGCATTGAACAAACCACAGTTTTCTTCTAACACAACAAGAATTTGCCAATATTCAGCACCAGACACAGGCTGTGGTAATCTTATCTGGCATGACAAACCCTACCTGTGATTTATTGGTATGAGTGTGATGGTACAACCACGTTTTTGCACCATTCAGTAGAGGTTTGGGACCTTTACAGTGGATTTAAATCTCCTGACAGCTGATTTGCTTTTCTCCCATATCTTCGAAAGTCTCTTTGGAAATAGTTCACAAACCCCAGATGTCCATGGACATGATTTTGTTTTTAAAGCATCAGAAAGTCTCTAGGAAGAACAAGTGAGCTGTCAGGAGCTCATATGGACAATAAAGACTTTGAATATTCTTATAAATATTTTGAATAACATGCCAACATAAAAAAAAAATTGAATTGAAAGCAGGAACTCCTGTCTTGAAATAATAAAAGATTTCTACAAACTGTAAAGTTCCAATATGCACAAGAGAAATGGTTGTATTTTCTTTAAATATGATATGCTGGGTATTGCCTTGCGTTTTGCTACTTACAGTCTTTCTCAGAAGAATAGAATGTAATAGCAAAATGTACCAGAGTGATACTTTGAAGGCAAGCACATTTTTTCTTTATTTCTTAGTTCTAACATGGTCTCAATTTTATAGTTTTCCACTTACTAGCTTATATCTGGACACAGAAAACTCCAAACACAATCAAGTTGAATATGAAATAAACATATAAACTGCTATGCATATGATAAATGCAACTGTTTGAATGATATCATTTATTCATGACATTTTTCTAGTTAGCTAAATAAGCTCCTTAATTAGTGTGAGCTGAAGCCCAGGTGAAACAAAGGGACTGATGGAAGATCTCATTCCATCTGTATTCAGCTCTGTGCCATTCAGACATTCAAAGCATTGCTGCTGAGAAGAGAGTCCACAAATGTCCAGCAGAAATGAAAGTTACTCATATGAGACTGGCCTGTTGGGACCTCTAAGGTATTAAAATTGTTATTCCCTTCCACCTTGTTTATATGAGCGTGATTAGTCAGTATGCCACTGCTAGGGGGAGAAAGGCTGGAAATAACCCTTCCACCTACTAGTATTGTGAGCCATTCTGCCTGATCCTGTCCCTATGGTTTACTAAGAAGTCCCATGGACTCGACTTCTGTCACATCCACAGTTGAAGATTTTTGCCCTGCAAGGAATGTCTTGCTTTCTAATTGATTTTCAGGTTCATTTACAGTTGTCAATACTGATCTGTAAACACCAGCATGAGTTAGCATTTGTCTGTTTGCAATTATTTATTTTTTTCCCTTCATTTACTTTTGATAGTAGAGATTGTCAGAAGTCCTTTTAAGATCATTCTTCTAACAGGGCATTTGGGGTCTGGATAAGACAGTGTTGCTTACCATTTTTCTCCTTTTTGTATGTTCACCACCAATACCCAAAACATTGTGAGACTGCCTCTTCACCCAAATATTTTATTAGTTGATGAAAATGTGAGTAAGGGATTTGTCCTGGTAAGATCTCCTGGGATTGACTTACAGATATAAATCATATCTGTTGTATTAAAAAACAGTCTGTGCAGTTAGAGGTTGTCACATCAACTCATTTTATGAAGTATGTCTGCTGGTACTCTGTAGAGTTACTTCTTTAATTTGAACTTCAGTAAATGTGCTCATTGGATTTTCTGTAGTTTAAATGCAGAAGGAGTCCCACTGTGGTTGTTAAAATCATGAAACCATTCTGGGAAGACCCTTGTCTTCAGTGAAAATAGTAAATATTGTCCACAGTTTTCCAAGGGAGGCTTGTTTGGAGGGGTTTACATCAGTAGGAAGACAAAGTAGGGTAATGACAAAGCATCACTGACAAACATCGTCTGTGAATACACATTGTATGTGTGGCTGGTAGAGTTTAAAGATTCCCCCATTTCAGTGGGTTGATCTTAAGAAGTGATCACAGAAAGATAAGATAAAAAGCAGGCGGAAGCAATTTTCAGTGCCAGCAGAGATTTAAACAAAAAATAACAGAAATAATGATATAATGCACTGTCTCTGACCAGATGAAGAGTTTTCTTCCATCCCTCAAGGCAGAACTGAAAACACAGGAATAGTCAGTTCTCTGCATCTCTAAACATTACCCAGTATACTGGGGAAATCTGATTATTAAACAGACCTGACCAGACCTCTCATATAGTATAAGAGAACAATGGATCTTCTAGACCTTCTGGTGATGCTGGACTGTCCCTTTGGATTTCCGGGCATGGTCCATTTGTGGCTAGTTAAGATTCCTTAGGGATTCGGTAATTATCTAACCCATCAAATCACCATTTCCAACAAAAACCATTTCAAACTTGCCCTCCCATCTTTCTTGAAATTTGTGCATACAATTCTGCTTGGCTACTGTGCTGACTTTCTTTTTATCCTTTAGCTACATGCCCTTTCCAAAATTAGAACTTACTCTTAAGAAAAGCGTGGTAGTATCAGGTACACTGAACTCCATGCATACCTACATGCATACATGTGTAAAATTCAGATACACTTCACAGCAAGTAACAAACTGTGGATAACAGAAATATTTTTTGATAGAAACCAAGCTGGATATAAGGAGTGCATACTGTCGTGCCTGAAAGTATGGTATTAATAATTAAGCCATGCAATCATTACCTCAGGATATTATTTCTTAAATATCTCTTGCAAAGGCAATACGATTACATATGAATTATATCAATTTTCTACCAACAAAAAAAAGTCCACAGAAATAGGAATTGAATTACACTGTCCAATTTGCTGTAAAGTTCACTGTACGTGAAGAAATTAATCAAAGCTACCACCACCCATTTTTATGGGAACATAAAATGATGTGAACTTCCATTTTTAATAAAGATGCATAGCTCTTTTATGAAGACTGACTAATAACACTGTAATGAACTGAAATGCTACTGATACATTAAGCATGAAAATTTTGAGGGATGTGTTTACTGAGTCTCCTGTTTCAAGTCAGGAAATACTTCCATTTGAATCTGCCTATAGAGAAAGAAAAAAATCCAAAAATAAAGTTCATGTGAAATCTGGGTAAATTCATCTCCCACATATATAAATGGTCAGCAATATTCTTTTTATCTGGCTACTTCCACCTAAATGATCCTTCAGACAGATGTGGTCTGTGCAATCCAGCAAGCTGAGATCTTGTCCAGACATCTCTGTGTTGCCACAAATGCCCATGAGTGGATATTTCTAACCTAATTCAAAGGACTAAAAGGCAATAAAGGAATTTTCTTGGTCCCCAAATTCACGAGGATTGTGAGTAGTGACATGCCTATACATTTTCTGTGCAGGATAAAGGCTTTCAATCAGGGAGGTTGTCTCTCCTTCCCACAGAAGAATGCTAATTAATTAATTTGATACTAATTGAATAATCAGTAAGCTAATTTATTTTGACTGTGTTCACATAGCTTTTGCTTTTAGGATTTTTTGTTTTGGTTTGGTTTTTTTTAACAGTCTAAGAAATGATGCAACTGTCTGGAATATTTGCTGAAACAGTGCTTAAGCATGTAGTGGGAAGCAAGTGGGAATACCTCAATCACAGCAGAGAGTTCTCAGAGTGCTGTTTATCTGTTTATCTGGCCTGAAAGTAAGTACTGTTTTCCTTTCTTTTGGACAACTGAATTGAAACAGAGACAAAATATGTGGTAAGGCAAGTTTTCTGTGGTTGGATTTTTTTTTGCTGTTCTTCTGAACAGTCACTCAGACAGTTCACCAGGTGTTTTTTCATTTCTCTCAAATGATTGTATAAATTAGAAACTGTCAGAAGTATTCTTAGTTGCTAGAATTCATCTGGAGGAAATCTTCAAAGCCTTTTATCATGGGTGGTCCTTTGCTTTGCCTCTTCTTAACCCTTGTTCTAGTCAATATTTTTTTAAAAAACAACTACAGACAATGTTTCATAACTGCCAGAGGTAAAGAGCTAATGAAGAATAGAATTGCTAGTAATAGACAAAGGTGGGCTTCTTGATTATACTTACTAGATTAACTTACTCATTAGCATTTGATATGATGCTCAGAGGTATCATATGATGAGTCAGGGAATTGACTCGTTTACTTGTCTTTCTCAGCTCTGTGAATATAAACATCAATCAAATGCTAGAAAATTGTTTAGCTGGAATGGTGATTACCCACTTGATCCACTCTTTAGGATCACTCCTGCAGAGGAATAGTATTTCAGGAGTATCACCTTCTCCTTTCTTGCCCCTACCTCCAACTGCTTCATTCTAAAAATGTCCTTTCTGTGGATCCTAAGAGGGACCACACGGCTCATCTTAAAACCACTAAACTGCAGAGATGGCAAGAAGAGAGAAACACAATATTCCAGCTGGATAACCACCAAGCAGTCTGATTCACTTAGTCTAATGTTCCCAGTCAGATCCTGGCATGAAATAAGCATGTAGAAGGTTGCAAACAGATTAGTTTTAATTAAAATAATAAAAAGGTCCAAGCTATGGACCTCAGATTTGAGGTTCTTGTTTGTTTGTGGTTTTTTTTGTTTGTTTGTTTGTTTGTTTATTTTTATTTCCACAGGAAAGACAAGCTGATCAAATCTAACTCTGAACCTGTCCCTCAGGTTTTTAGGCTGATTTGAATTCAAAGTCATATGGACTTCTTTGGCTGCTTCTAAAAAACTACTTTGCAAATGCTTGTCATTTTGTCAGTCCAGACCTACAGTACATCTTCAAAACTCTACAGCTCTGGACTTAATAATGTCCCAGTCTACCTCTGGGACAACCTCCATCTTGGTCTTCATTGCAACATTATTCCCATTATTGCATAGTCAATTTTAGAGGTCTGGTCTTATGTCACTGTTCCATGAAGGCAGGACCTCAACATTCTGGGATATCCCAACTACAAAAGGTCCATTTTCCCCATCAGGGAGCAAAGGATTCTGTAAACAATACTGGCAGAATTTGGGGTCTGCAATAAGGAGCCAATTATTGTTATAATACTAATTATCATTTTGGGGTCTCCTGAATCAGGATTAAGGCTCTGCAGGTGCTGAACAGCATTTCTGTACAGAACCTCGGTGGCAGCTGGCACCAGCTGGAATCCCATTTCCTGCTCATCAGAGCTTCAAAATATGTCATTACATGTAGAGAAAAGAGGGCGAAATGTTGTTTGTCTTTTAATTTCTCTTAAAATCTTCTGCATTTGTCTATAATCCACCATTGACAAAACTACTACTGATTTAAATAAAAAACAAGCAAATAAAATCCAACAGACAAAAATCATGCCTACATGTGCATAGAAGCATCTATCAGATTGGCCCATATATTAAGAGGTCTTTTTTTTTTTTTTCAGTTGAGCTGTGAGTGAAGTATTTTTAAAGGTTTGTTTTGTAAATAGAAAATCCATTATTTAAATTAATGATTTATTCCTTTAAAGACAGTGTGGAATCTATCACTGGCATGATAAGATGCACATTGTCTTCTATCTGCATATAGCCATATAACAGTGCAATATCTGGCAATGAATATGAAAAAAAGTATCAATTTTGCCTGGTTTCAAGCATATCTCCCAAGTCTGAGATCTGTCTCCCTTGTTTTTCAAATATCGCTACAAGTAATTTAAACTCTGTGTTCAGAGAAAGAATTTGTCCCCGTGTGGGTGCACACATATGTATTACCTGATGGGTGTTAATTTTTACCTATTTTAGACAGAAAGATGGAATTTCTCCTTCAGCAATTTTCCCCCCAAGGACAAAACAATCATTAAGAGTCTCCCTGATTCAAAGCTCAAAGAAGTCAATGTTCAGTCTCAAATCATGGTGAATTGTTGGTCACACTCCAAGGCCAAAATTCTTGAAGGGTTTAAAGTTCAGTTTTCTCTGAAGATTTGTGCAGACTCAAAAGTCTGGGTATTAACACTGAAGGTCTCAGTTATGTATGAGTGATGAATATTTAGCTTTCAGAGACTCTGCCAAAAGTCACCACCACATGCTGGTCTAGATCAATATTGTATCTGATGTAAATTTGTATTTTTTGTGCTCCTGAAAAGCAGGAGTGACATGCAAGTTAGAAGATCACAGTACAGCTCAGGCTGGAAGACACTTCTGGAAACCATGTATTCCAACCCCCTGCTCAAACCGGGTCAGCTACAGGAGGCGACTCAGGGTCATGTCCCCTGGAGTTCTGAGTTCTAAGACTGCAGACCCAACAACCTCTCTCAGTAACTTGTACCAATGTTTGACGGCCCTCACAGGAAGGAAAAAAAAAAAAGTTTTTTCTTATGTTTAGGTGAAATTTCCTGTATTTCAGTTTGTCCCATTCCATCTTGTCCCACTACTGGACACATCAAGAGGAGCCTAGCTCTGTCTGCTTTAATCCCAGTGCTGGCTATTTATACATATTGATAAGATTCCCCTGAGTCTCCTCTCTGGGCTGAACAGAACAACCTATCTCAGCCTCTACTCACATGCCAGATGCTTTAAGCCCTTAATCATGTTAATGACCCTCCATGTGCTTACTACGTTTATGTCTTTCTTTCACCGGGGAGCCCAAGACTGGACCAAGCACTGCAGATGATGTCTTCTCACTGGTGCTCAGTAGATGCACATGGGAAGGGATCACCTCCTGTATACCTGCTGGCTAAGCTCTTCCTGGTGCATCCCAGGATGCTGTTGGCCTTCTTTGCTGCAAGAATGCACTACTGGCTCATAGTGAATTTGTTCACCAGGGCACCCTGGACCTTGTCTGCCAAGCTGCTTTCTAGATGGTCTGTCCCCAGGGTGTAGTAGTGCATGTAGTTGTTCCTTCCCCAGTGCAGGACTTTGCTTTTCCCTTAGCTGAACTTCATGAGTTTGCTGTTGGCCCATTTCTACAGCCTGTCAAGGCACCTCTGAATGGCAGCACAACCCTTCAGTCTCTCAAATAATTCTACTACTTATGTGCCGTCTGTGAATTCACTGAGTTGCATCATCTCAGTTGTTAAGGAGGAGGCTACACAGTGCTGGACCCAGTATCAGCCCTGGAGCTGGCCAGTGACTGACTTCAAGACAAACTTCAAGCTGCTGATCACATGTCTCTCGAGTCCAGCACTTCAATCAGTTTTAAATTCACCTCACTGCCTCACATATTTAACTCATATTTCACCAAGTGTTCAGTGAGGATGTTAAAAAGAGACAATGTCAAAAGTCTTACTAAGATAAACCACATTCACTGCTCTCCTCTCACCCACCAAGCTTTCCATCTCATAATGGAAGGCTATCAGGGTGGTTAGACACATTTCCCTTGGATAAATCTGTGCTGACTGGCTGCTGATCACCTGTCTTTCAAGTGTCTGGAAACAGTTTCCAGGATTAGTTGCTCCCTCTCCTTTCCAGGGATCAACATAGGGCAGCCTGCCTGTAGTTGCTTCGATTCGTCTTGGCCTTCTTGCCACGGAAGTGACATTTGCTCTCTTCCTGTGCCCAGAAACCTCCTTCAGTCACCATGACCTTTCCAAGATAAGAGTGGCTTTGCAAAGACATCAGGCAACTCTTTGGTGCATCCCATGAGGGCCCATGCACTTGTGTCTCACCAATTTGTTTAAATGTTCCCTAAACTGCACCGAGTAGTTCCTAAGCTACACTAAGCTTCCTTGTTCTGGATATTCTGGTAAAAAGTGAGGAGAAGAAGACGTTGGTCACCTTCGCCTTTTTGCTGTTCTTTGTTACATGGGCCCTGTCTCATGGAGCAGCAGGTCCCCATTTCCCCCCCTATCTCTCTAGCAGCTGATGTGCCCTGTGCGACAGCAAAGCGTGGCCCAGCGTGCCATGACACAGTACTTTTTCCAGTTACCCATGAATACAACTTATGGAAATAAACAGGACATGGCAGAAGCCAGGGCTGGGCTCTGTGCTGCCTTCTGCACCATGGGATTTCAAGCAGCATGTGCAAAAGCGCACCAAAAGCTGCAGAGGCTGACTTTGAAAGTCCAGCTGTGAATTTAAAGTGGTATGAGCTCTAGCTTAATGAAACTGTATTTTCTCCTCTCTGACAGATACTTTACCTTTCCCTTTGTCTGCCCTATTGCCTGCCCTAAACCCAACTTGCTCCTATGGGATGTATCCTCAGCCAGTCAGTCATTCCCTCAGGCAGGGTGAGCTTCTGTTGCTCCATTTCTGGCAAAATCGGCAGAACAGATTTCTAAATGTCTTGTATTTATTTTATTGCATTTTTTTGTGTCTGTGCATGAAACCTTATGTTTGGTGGGTAAACATTTCTCATAAAGACATTTTGTTTTTTAATAAACAGTAATTTTCACAAATAGTTCTTTTCTTACTCTTCTTTATAATATTCAGAGGAAATAGATGGTCTGTTTCAACATCAGGGAACTGGAGGGATAAGAATAGAGACAGCAGTGTGGAAGCAATGGGTCCCTCTTCTGCCCATATGGTTCAGGTTTGCATTTTGGCTGGCACGATAATGTGATTGCTGGCAGATCGAATGTTTAGTCTCCAGAGCAAATAGCAGCCAATGAGTTGGGGTGTAATGTACATGTGGAGATGTTCATAATATTCCACACAGGCTGAACCTACAGCAGGAGTGAATTCAGCTGCAGTGAAAACAGAGATGCTGCATGAATCCTTCTGTCAGCACAGCAATGGCATTTCCAGGCTTTTGCATTTGGGAAAAGGAGAAATGTGCCTCTGGGGATGAAGAATGCCACCACTCTCCGAGTCTCCTGTGGCAGGAATTTCTGACTTGCCACATAGAAGGTGGTGTATTCTGATGAGCCTGAAAGTTACATTTCATCACTGTTTTATCACCCTATGAATCATTACAGCAGATGAATGTTAATTGTAGCTAAACAAATGGGCATGTCCTCTCTACCCCCAGACAGCTGCTACTGCTGTAAGACATTAGGCAGAGGGTGCAAAGTGCTTCTGGATGGAAGGGAAGGGCTATCCATGCCTCTGGAGCTACGTATCTGCAGTGCAACGAAATGCCAGGTGTGCAAGAGTGTTTGGATAGGAGCAATTTCCATTTGCTCTGTGGTTTGCAGTGCTCTGGGAACACACACAGTGCTGAGTTTCCTTAAGTGATTGGTCACAGGCAGGAAGGTCTGCATGGGAAAAGAGCTGGCTTAGTTGTACACCATTATATTGGTGTCCCTGGTGCTGTGAGGGTACCTGGTATCACTGGATAAGGTGCCACTGGAATCACCTGAGAGCCTGCTGAACCTGGAGATAGGGCAGAATGGTGCTGGCAACAGTCCTTGGTTTAAGGGTTCTTTGTCCATAGAAAACAAACTGATAGCGCAGACTGGAATGCTATCTTCCAGCAACTGCCCCTCTTGGCTGACCAAGTGACAAATATTCTGCAGCTAAGTCACTGAGGCCACAGGACAGGGTTTTCTGATAATGGCTTGAATTCTCTTGCTGCTCTTACAGGAGCCAAAGCAAAACGTATAGGGGTGGCCCATTTTAATTAGTTCCAGTTTCTGCTTGACAGAACATACCCTGGTAGGCAGTAACTTGCAAAAATGACACTTCCATGCCATTCTCATTCTTCCGTCACAAGACTGTTTTGAGGAATGCAGGCAAAAGAGAGAGGTAATCAGGTAACTGGATGGGATGCTAAGATCTCAGTCCTGTCCTTCCTGCAGGACATTTTAATATATGTGAAGTTGTATGGCTGGAACAGAAGGAAACAAGTCAGAAAAAGAAAGTGATAAAAGCTAGGGACAGTTCAGGATAAAATTTAGCCACCTGAAGGTTAGATACAGGTATTTCAGTGTGTGAGAGCAAACACCTCGTTTAAAAAACATACAAAAATGCAAAATCTAAGTGTTCATTCTGTAGAGTTGAAATAGAACTCTGCCAGTTACAGAGGCACATTGCCGTCAATGTAATTCAGGTGGCAGCAAACACATAACATGGGGTCTCATTCTCAGTATGTGGGCTTGTCTCCACAGGATTCCCCACCTGAACAGATTTCCTGGAGATCCCAGTTATGCTGTGGGGAGCTGTTCACTGCCTTAGAGACTTCGTCTTGCTGGCTCAGCTTGTCTGGCAGGTATCTCCTCGGCTCAGCTGCTGATGGCAAGTGTGAGGAGGGAAGCGAGGAGATCCTCACAGACAGTTCAAACATAGACTAAGAGGCATGTGTTGAAATGTCGTCAAAGTAGCAGGAATTCATTTTATTGAGGAATACATAAAATAAAGATAGAACAAAGGGACTGAAATGGTGAACAGATGGGTGGTGTTCTTCGGTGGCTCAGGAGCTGTGTGAACATGCTGGTTTTTGCCCTCCCCCTCTCTCTGCCTTTTTTTTTTTTTTTTTTTTTAGCTTGGTTTGGTTTGCTTTAGTTTTGATGCATCAGGGTAGAATGTGAGATGATATGCCAGTATATGTCAGAAACTTGGGGAAAATGAAACCCCTTTCTCTAACATCAAACTACTGCTATCAATAGGAACAGCAACTGCTCAAAATTTGTTTCAGAGCTGCCAAGAAGTGAACATTCATAGGAGAGAGAGAAAGGGAGAGAGAGAAGGGAAAAAATATTTTTCCCTGCTGTTTGCAAGGTGGACACAAATGCAAGCGGTAGGAGGCTGACAACTTGACACATGTCTAATAAATCTAAAGCATGGAAAAAAGTCAACAATTCACTGTACAAGAAAGCATTACTGGGATAAAAAGGTACAACCCAACAAACCTCTCACTTAAAAATATGTTTATTCCCAAATCTCTGTGGAACGTATGTATTAGAGCCTCAATTTCTCTTCTCCTCCCCTCCCGACATTCCTTCTGAATTTCTTTTTTCAAACTGGGGCTGCATTAACTCCTGTGCTGAGGAAGCTGAGGTCTGCAGCATTATAAATGAACAAGGTGCAAAAGCTGAGTCCAGCGAGCAGATGTTGGGAGATCAGTGTGCTGGTGACAAAGGGCTAGAGTGCAAGAAGCTTCCATTGCACGTCTGTTTTTCAGTGCAGAGCAGGCAAGGTTTTAATTTGACAAGTTGGTTGGATGCAGAGAATTCACAGATCTCAGTGAAAGCCAAACATATTTGGCCACCTACTGCATGGCCACATTCAGCTAAAAGGATAGCAGTTGTGGAAATGTCTCCTGCTCCAGCCACCTGACACCACACACACAACGGGGAGACTTGAGGAGGCTTGTTTACCACAGGCGACAAATTCCTTTAAAAGGGAAGAAGGAGAGAAAAAAGAAGTGGGAAAGAAAAAAAAAATCATGCTTATGTTATCAAAATAATTAAGTATTTTTATTTCAGGTGTCTGGTTGTCTATTTTTTAAAGCTCTTCACCCTCTTGTTTTTTAATAGTTGTTATGTTATGAAATGCAAGAATGAAAATGAATGCCAAAACTAAGGGAAATTCTTCTACAAACCTCATGTAAACAGAAACATCAGCATTAAAGTTATGAATCTTAATTTGTGCCACTGAGCTAAAATTTGTATCTAACTGCATTAAAGGAATATAGACATACAGCACTGTGTAGTGTCTATGTGCAATACAGAAAACTGACATGGTCTCTCCAATTTATGGGGAAATTGACATAATTTTGCAAAAAAAAATAATAAAAAAAGAAAAACCACTTGTGAACTGGATTTTGCATAATGGGATTAATTTGGTTGACTGTCACATCAACTGTGCTGCAGAATGCAAGTTAATCACAACATCAGTCTGATTTAAAAGAAGAACGAAAGAAAGAAAAGGAAAAGAAAAAAAGAAAAAATTATTTTCTTCCTCTTTTCAATTATTGTTTCATTTTAAAATGCTCCTTTTTCTTTGTAGCTATGGCAAGCTATCTGGCAAACAAGGCTTATGTATATTTGTAATGCCCACCTGAATGGTCTTTTTTTCCCTCCCCCATGTACTATCCAGGGTAAAGGGGGGAAAAAAAAGTCTGTAGCTTTACAAGCTCATGCAAAACTGCCTCCATGGCATGGCACAACTGTGCGCATTTGATCAACACTTGAGCCGATCAACAGAGCCAAAGCAACTTTAAATATTTTGTCATATGGACCTCACTAACTATGTTTTCTTCTACTTACCTCCATCCCTCTGAAAGCCACACTCAGCATTGAGCTTTCCGCTAAACCAGTCCCACTAAAACCCTTTTCCTGCCTCCAACCCCACTCGTGACAGAAGTAGCCCTGTTCCTTTGGCAGATCTGCATAAGTTCAGAGACAGAAGTAAGCATATATCAGTTATTTCCTGTCTGATTTCTGTCTGTCTTTAAAGAGGTATGGGATGAAGGAATTAAATCAACCTTCTTACAAGCTTTCACATTGTATTCTTGGCAAAGGTACTGAAAACAGAGACAGCACATGTACATGACATATCACTTAAGTCCTCTGGTTTCTATGGTTGCAGTAGATTCTGCTTTCAGGGGGTATCCTAGGAAGGAGATAATGCTGCACAGCGCTTTGGGCACGGTGTGGTTGAAGAATTAGCTCTGGGAATTGATCGTACTGTGATAGCAGTGACAGAGAACAAGGAATCGGGGCTGCTGGGATGTCAGAGCAACTCGTGCTTCCAGGGGACAGTGTCGTGTCAGCAATTCCTGAAGGCCCTCACACCACACTGCAGCCTGTGACTGCTCCTTCATCTCTGCCTCACTTGCAATGAGTACACTCTTCTACCCAGTGCAGTGTGCTGACTAGGTTAAACAATTACACTACACTAATTGGCCTGTGTCGGTCCTGATGAGAAAGTAAACAAATACTGCAGAGAAAAGCTGAGACAAATTGTATCTAATTAAATTGACGAAAAAAAAAGTGACAATATTTTTCTCCAGGAAAAAAAAGGCAACTTGTAGCATGACAAATACTGCATGCTTGCAGCCATGTACCTCACCTGCTGAATTTCACACTTTGAACTTTGCTGTGGCTGTGCCAAGCAGGGGAGAACAGAAGTGCCCTGTAGTCTCCACTAGTGCTAAAACTACTGGAATACCTTGCAGGTCAGATGTTGCTCTTTGTATGCAGGGGGAAGGTTGGCTGCCACCACTTAGTTATTCCACTGACCCTGCTTGCATGCATGTATGCCTGCATGTGTGTGTGTTTCTGGAGCATAAGCCTTCTTGCACCTAAAGTTTGTGATGGCTTATCAGCCACCAAATTCCCTTTCTTGTGACAGACATCACCTTCTCTGATCCTGAAAGTGGAAATCCCTGACCACAGAGCTGAAAGCATAAGGCTCTACATATTGTGTGAGAGAACAATGCTCTCTGTCTGTAAGTAGCATCCACTTCAGTTTTCCTGTGTATCACAGCAACTGCTGGTGCACTACTCTAGCATGAAAGTCTGGGGACACAGGTGAATAAGTGGTAACCTTTTAGGGATGGATAAAAATCGTCTTTTCATTGATCAAAAGAGAAAAAGCTAAGATAAATACTGCACAGTTTAAGGCACTGCTGCCTCCCCTCTGGCTATCCTCCATGCTAATGGCCTCAGGGAAGCTGAAACCACAAAAAGTTACTAGTCTCATATGCACACAAAGCTAGGGCAGAAATTACAGGTAATATAAGCCATGCCTCCATTCATCCAAGTTAAAATCAAACCTGGAAAACTTTTTCTATCACTCTGCTTTGGTGAGTTGGTGAATAGGAAGACACACCCTTGATTCATCTGCAAAAGGATTATTTAAACTTAATGACTTGGTAGGATGTTAATACGTAGGTAACCTCTATTCTGGAGGTTGTGAACGTACAACACGTGAAAAACAGAAATCTAGGGCCACTAAAATCTCTTTCCTCTGAATCTCAGTGAAACCAGTGAAAAGGCACACGAGTATGTTCACTGGGTAGGAGATCCAGCCAGCCACAGAAGCAGCTACAAGAATGGTAGCTAAGCATGTAGTGTACAGCTGAGCATTTCCATCCTAATCCTCTGTTTCAAGTTGCTCTGAGCTTTCCAAGTGCTTTACTTATCGGGATAAAATGTTCCACGCCTGGTCTCTGGCAAAATGAATATTTTTAATAGTTCAAGATAAAAGTGATTCTGTTGTTCTTGTGTGGGAGAGGAGTCCAAGAATCAAGGAAACAGATTTTTTATTTGTGATTTATTTCCTAATAGTTCATCTACTAAGGTTTCTGAGGGACCAGTTTTGAAGACTGTCAGGAGGTTGCCCTTGCTGAGTGAGCCACTAGAGACTAGAACACGTTGCAGCTATTGACCAGCATGTTACAGGGAAATTTCTTTGTGATCCAAAAAGGGTTATGAGTCCTTGGAAATCATCCAGTGGACTTAAGCAATTTATTCAGGAAAACTGATCCTCCCATTCTCCACTCACACATACACTGTTTCTTCTAGTAATACTGGGAGCAAACATTTTCCCTCTTTGTGACTAATTTAGCTGTAGAGATCCCAATAGAGATTGGCAAGATGAACTAGATGACCTTCTTGGGATCCCCTCTAGCCTAATTTTCCTATTGTCTAGTCTAAAAGCCTATCTGATTCATGCCATAAGTCCCATATAAACCTTACATCACTTGTGTAAATCTGCTTATTGAAGTCCACTGGTGAGCTATAGCACATGATATTACAGAATTATGTTTGGTGTTTTCCCCTGTGGTTCTTCAAGTTGATGCATGCTGAGCAGCCCACATTATGCAGCACATGTACATTTTGTGTGTTGAAATTGCAGTAAATTCAAGGTGTGGTGTAACCCCTTCATACTTCCACAGCGTGATAGGACCAGAAGCACCATGCCCTGTGACAGCTGTGAATTGTGCTCTACATTAATGACACATTCATGTTGCCATGCTTTGACTCTACTCTGCAAGGCAGATGGAGGAACTGGAGGAAGTGTTGCACCTCTTCCAGACAGAAGGAGCATTCTGCAGCGAAAAATGGGCAACAGAGAAGATGATCTGGTTCCCCATGGCGCAGACAGGAGAACGCTAAAGTAAAGTCACTTGCCCTGGCCCAGCAGTACCCACAGGAGGCTCCTAGAGTTATGCTGCCTCTGTGAACAACGAATAGATCAATCAAAGCAGAAATACACACATGGCTTTTAGAGTGCAGTTGTGAGGGTTTCACACTAGTTCAGACAACGTGAGTGGTAATTAGTGCTCTTCATATTTAGTTCATACTGAACCTTCTCCAGTTGAAATCCTAGAAGTTTTTCACCGAATTTGGCAGTGGTCTTAGCAATCCAGATCAACTTAAAATATACCATAATAGTAATATATACAAACAAAACATACACCGACAAAGCAGGAGAAAAAAACAACAAATAGTGGAGAACATGAGAGTAGCATGCCCATTTTAAAGATGTGTATGTGAGTCACAGAGAGATGAGAATCTAAATTCCCAAAGGCCAGCAGGCAGGTAACTGAGGAGCAAGTACTTGCCCAAATTGGACAGAAAGTCAATAACAGGGCTTAACTTTGATCTCCTGACTTGCAATCATGTTATGATGCAACTATAAAATCAAGCCTTTCCCCAGGGTTTCTCAGAAAAGGTGAATTATTTCTGCCCCTTAGCAGACAGTTGTGAAGTTCACCTGGTCGGACATTGAAAAGCATCAGCACCGGCAGCATCCCTCAGTCCTTGGGATGGGGTAAGGAGGGTGCCAGGGGAGTGCTGCATCCCAGATTCACTTTGTGAGAAGGTTGGATGACTTCTGTGTAAATAACTGACTGACTTGTTGCTAGGGAACAGTTGGGAGGCATGCTTTTGATCTCCCATATGCTTACTACTAATAAATAAACAAATAACAATAATTACAACAAACCCCAAGCCTGTTGTAGCTCTAAGATTAATTAATTATGAAATACAGATGAAATTCTGTAAAAGAAGTCAGCAAGGTGGGTTAGATTTCATATTTTCCTGCTGAGTATGGAAATGATGGTTGAAATTAACATTTTTTTTTCCCCTTTAAAATTTACCTTAGCTGGATCAGGTTAGTGGGAGGAGTGGGGGAGTATTCCCTTTACAGACAGAGGATGAGCAGGCAGACAGTAAATCTCTCCATGCCAGTTTTACTTGCATCCAGTTTTTCCTGCCTAGTACAGTTAAGTTTTTTAGATACTTTACTTGCATTTCTAATTCAGTTATTCTTCTGAAATTTATTCAAAGGATTTATGCTTATGAAATTATAATATAATGCTGCCTATATGCCAATGAGCTGCAGGCAAAGAAAATAATTTTCTTCAATTTACAGTTATGAGGCTGGAAGAAAATGATGCCTTCTTATCACCTCTTTTTCTTTGTATGCCTCGGTATTTTTTTAAGTCTTCAGAAGGCAGGAGCTGATGATGAATTCTTAAGCAGATCACACTGATAATTGTATTTCAGAACTGTCAACTCAGTGAAGACTGTCCACGGAGGTGTCTCAGTTCACTTGAGCTATTTGTGTCACTGCTTCTCCAGGAACTCAGCCCTCAATAAAACCCAAATCACTGGGGATATTGTTAAGTCTTCTGAAAGGATTATTAGATCGAAGGAAAATTTATAGATGACACTCTGTAACAATTAATCAGGAACTGTTGATGAAGTTAAGTTGGTTCTTTATTCTGGAACAGAAAAAAAAAATATGCAGCCCCTGTAGAAATTGTCAAATGGCCTATTTTGTCACTCTGCTTGATTAATGGACTATTTGGAGTCCCCAAAAAGTCCTAGTACAAATAAAAAAGAATCATAAATATTGAATAAGCTCACAGCATGGTTAACCTTGACTATGTTTTGGAACATTCTTGAAGAAAACTTTGCTATTCAGAAAATAAATTGCTAAGGGGATTTTTAAAAAAATAAATAAAAAATTGGAGATTTTGGAAAATGTCACCCAGCCAACCTTGTCATCCTGATTACCCTGTCATGATAAATTAGCTATAGTTAGCTTTGCAATCAGGTCAGAAACTACTGGTACAGTAGTACATTTTGCAAGTGGGGCTATACCTGGTCCACAAAAGGGGCACAGGATGCCAAGGAAAACACTCCTGTTCTTGGTGCTTTGTATGTCACACAATGTTAGGACTGCTAACAGGTTATTATCATTTTGTACCATAATTTATGGAAATGGAGCCCAAGGAATGCTGAGAGCATGGGAGTCATGGTGCCATAAGGTTGTTTCTGAAAGGTTGGTTGAAAGATGTATGCTGATCTGTGTATATGCAAATAATAAGACCAAGGCTTTTCAGCTGCAGTGAACACACACACACACACACACACACACACACACACACAGACATGCGTATTTAGGACATGCAGTTTCCATCTTTTCCTCCTGCTCCTCTGTCTCTCTATTTGCATCTCAGGCCCTCTCCTCCTCCCAGATTCCTCCCCATTGCTTGATGCAGTTGTTTAGTCCTGACAGGTCTGACCAGTCATTTTTGCTAACCTCTGATAGCATCTAGGTCAGCATGATCCCAAACTGGCTTGCTTTTGTTCTCAGTGAACAAGAAATTCAATGCTATTAGTTTAGGCTGTGTTCCACAAGGCACTTAAACTATCCACCTACTTCACTCCAAGAATTCCTCTCCACTCCTTCAGCAGGGCACTTAGATGCTCCTTAAACTTAGGCATTTTGAGACACATTTGGGCTGAATCAGGCCCTCACTGAGGAGAAATAGAACTGTATTTTGTTTAGTTGACCCATTTTTCCGGCATGTGTCATATGCCAGCTCACTACTCCATCTAAGCTGGCACACATGCAATCACGAAATTCTAAGCAAGGCTCAGGAAGTGGAAGAGATTGAGAAATCAGTGCAACTATTTCCATGAGGGATGTAAGAAAGCTGTATATCGATAAATGGTCATTAGATTTTGTTGATTCTTTGAAAGTAACACATAAATTCAATCAAGGGAATTGTTTTTCATCTCATCACATTCCATTCAGAGCTCTAAATATTACTTTTTAATCCATTTTTAACCCCATAATCACAGGTAGCCCTCTGCCTCCCACTGAAGAATAGCACTTCAGGAAGAGAGAGGGTTGGGCTAGAGGGGGCACATGGTGCTTTGGGCATCTCTGCAGTCAAATCAAAGTGCTGGCTCTGATTGCTCCCTGCTGCCCTCCATAACCATTTGGTCAGTGCTGGCCAAAGGGAAATGCTTTTCCCAGAAAGGTTTGCCTCAAGCAAGTGAAGACAGAAAAGACACAGAGATGGTTTGGTCCATTTTCACACTTGTACTTCAAACTGGCCATGCAATATGTGGGAAAGAGAAGGGAAGCACAAAGTTCTCAAAGATTCTGGGTATTTCTTTGGGAAGTACAACTGAAAATCTTTTATAAAGTACTTTTATAATTATACAGTGCTATGGCCTGAGGTTAAAAAATCCTGAGGGCATTACTAGCCTGAACTGGGCTGGGATGAGGCAGGAGTTTTATGGGGAGGCTGACAGAGAACTTCTATTGAGGAGGGTGCAGGCCAGCCAGCAGGCAGGACTTCCCTGCACTGCTCTGCTCAGCCTGTACCACCTCCCTGGGCCAGGCACCTTGCTGCTTGCTGTTTTCCCAGCAAGGTGCAGAGCCAAGGTCCTGACTGGCAGTGATTGCTGAGAATGGGAAGGGATGCATCAAGCAGATGAAGCCAGGCTCTTCTTGTTGGTGCCAAGCAATCAGACAAGAGGCAATGGGCAGAATCACAGAATACTTAGGGTTAGAAAGGACCTCTAGAAATCACCTAGTCCAACCTCTCTGCCAAATCAGGGTCACCAGGAGCATGTTACACAGGAATGTGTTCAGATGGGTTTTGAATGTCTCCAGGTAGGGGGACTCCATGACCTCTTAGGACAGCCTGTTCCAGTGTTCTCCCATCCTCAATAAGTTCTTCCTCATGCTGAGGTGAAAGTTCTTGTGGTTTAATTTATGGCCATTGGTCCTTGTCCTGTCACTAGACACCACTGAAAAGAATTTGGCACCATCCTCTTGGCACTCACCTTTGAGATATTTATAAGCATTAATGAGATCCTCTCTCAGTTTTCTCTTGCCAAACAGGCACAGCTCCCTCCACTGACTATAGACCTCCAACTGGATTCTACTCCACTGATCACGAGCCTGTGAGTTCTGCCATTCAGCCAGTTCTTGATCCACTTCACTGTCCACTCATCTTACCCACAGTTCCTGAGATCACCTATGAGGATGTTACGGGAGACAATGTCAAAAGCCCTCCTGAAGTGTAGATAGACAACATCCACTGCTCTCCCCTTGTTGACCCATCCTGCCGTGGCATGATTTCCCCTTGGTGAATCCTTGATAACTACTCTTGATGACCTTCTTTTCTTCTACAAACTGAAGCACAGGAAGTTCCAACTGAACATGAGGAAGAGCTTTACTGTGCAAGTGACCATGCACTGGAACACATTTCCCAGACAGTTGTTGAGTCTCCCTCACTCAAGACCAGTCTGTACTCAATCCTGTGCAACGTGCTCTAGGGGACATTCCTGGAGCAGTGAAGTTGGACATGATGAACCACTCCCAGCCTTACCCATTCTGTGATTCTGTGAATTTTCACAGTAGCTGGCTGTTAATCCTAGTTAAATTCCAGCCCTGGTAATTGTACTCTTGCTGAAGGAGTTCCTGATGCTGATTTGCCTGTGAAAGCCACAGAGGACCCAGGAAAAGCCATCAAGGGTTGACATAACAGGCTATATAACTGGATTTGCGGTCGGGGTCATTCAGGGATTCCTGCTGATGTGTTTCCTACAGAACTTACAGACATTTACTAGTTCAGGGAGACTGAGTGAAGCTGAACAGACTGTTTACCTCAGTTGTTACCTCTGTCTCAGCAGAGAGAGGATACTTGTGCTCCATTTCCTGAGTAAATTAAGAATCTGGAGAAATCTAGGACCCAGAGCCTGCTCTGGAAGGTGAATAATACCTTCTGTGCCAAACACAGGTACTAAGACTGCTTAGATCCTGTTTGCTCTTGGAGATGCCCAGATGTAAAAGCTTAGGTGTTTTCAGGCAGTAGTATCAGAGTGGGAAATTGTGAATCAAATTCTGTGTTAATGGGACTTTGAGGCTGCAGAGCAGCACCTCTGCTCTTTGTTAAACAGAGATCTAGAAAATAAAGTAATGCACAGGAAAGCATTGCAGCTAATGAGAAAGGAAGTGATTTTAGGGTGTAGTGAGAGTCAGTCAAGAATAGTGTGTCTGTGTTCTCCTGTTATATTTAGTATTTTAAAACAGTCCCTACATTTTTCTGGTTAAGGCACTTCTAAAAAGTGTTGCATTTGAATCATCTTTGTGTTATATAACACCTTGTCCTGCAGGAAAGGGCACACACATGGAGAATTTGTTGCCTAGAAAACCTTACTTCTGCTGAAAGAAAAGCAGACACCTGATGTCATCTTGGTAGTTTGCTGGTGAGCAGAGGCTTGGAGATGTTGGAATTGGTGATTTGTCAGTAACTATCCAAGGTGTGCTTTTGTAGATATTGCAAGGAGTCTTTCAACATGTGACCTCATAAGAAGGCTTTTCTTTGCTCCTCTTTTGGAGAACATAAAAATACTTTGATTTCTAATATAAACTGTTCCTAGTGTCTCTGGTAAAGCTGACAAAGGAATAAGATCATCCACATTCTCTTATTCTAACTTTCCCAAACAGGCATTAAAACAAAATTCCCTTTACTAAGCATTAGGTAGGCTTTTTCCTTTGATGATACTTTGTTCCCAAAAGACTGCTCAAATCCATGAAACATGGAAGAAGATTCAATCACTTGAAGGATGCAGATTTCATTGTTATTATTTGCCAGCCAAAGAACAACAATACATAAGAAAATGTAGATACTAAATAAAACTAATTGCATTATAAGGAGCACCAGGCATCCTATAAAAACTTGGTACCTAAATGAGTCTGTGACAATTTATCAGCAAATGATTTTCATGTAAAGGATCAAAAGCAATTAGCTGGGGCTTGGCTGAGTTCTACACTCCTTTCACATACCCTGTAGTAAAACAGACCATCAAAAAAATGAAAATCCTATATATGTCAAAATGCTAGACCAGTGGTTCAGTTTCACCAGGGTCTTCTATATGTTAATTTGCCATATTCTGTAAAGCGTGTTATATACTATTAATTTTATTACTTTCTTTTCTTTCACTGTCCCTGCTATGGTTGGCCTATATGTTCTAAAGAGTAACCTGCTTGCAAAAGAATTTGTATCAGCTAGAACTGGGTGAGCAAATACGTTTCACCTGAAAGTGGACAGCTTTATTCTCCTGGTTAAGGCTGATTTTTATTTAGTTTTATTTTTACATTTCTTTGACCAACAGATAACTAAAAACCTAGACATGATAATGAAATTACATCCACCTAAACTGTACATTTGTTTGGGTTTTGTTTGTTTGTTTGTTGTGGTTTTAATTTAGGCTTTGATTTAATATAACCCTTACACCACAATTTAGAAATTGATTTTGAAGATATCTGTGCTGGTTTAGAGTTAAACTGGCAGGAGAAATCAATCCAACTCAGAAGGGGATTGCAAGTCAGAGTAACAATTTAATAAAAGATCACAAAATACACTGATACAGAAGGAAAATCTGTTTGTGTCACAAAAACAGATGTACAGCCCAGCACAGCAGGGCACGAGCAGAATGGGGTTCACCAATCCCTGTGCTGAGCACCACGTGGCCTGCCTGAGTTCAAAGTAAGAAGAAAGGAAGATGAAAATGATGGTTGCAGTCTGGTGGCAGTCTCAGTTCGGTAGAGGCTCTGGTCCTCCTCTGGATCTGAAGAGTGATCCCAGTCACAAAACCCCAAGCTTATATCTGTTTGGGCTCTGATGGGAACATCCAGTCCCTCCCCCAGGGTGGAGAGTTTCACAATGTGTGATTCACTCTGTGAGGTGAATAATGGCATATTTTTGGCATCCCTGATGGCCCATTAGCAGACACGACCCCTCAGGTGGGTGTGAAGGCAGGAAAAACTTCCTTATCCCACAGAAGTTCCTAAACATCCAGCTTATAGCCTGAGGGGTTGGGTGTGCCTTAGGCAGCTGCTGCAAATGAGCCGTTGTGAGCAGTTCATGAGAAAAATGACGTAGAGGGTTTAGAATACACACCCACACAGTGACAAACTGATCCTGGCTACTGTAACCAGGACAATATCAAAAGAATACTAAATGTAAGGTAAATGGTACCTTCCCTTTTAAGAGGTGTAATTTCATACACTAGGATAACACCTGTGGATCAAACCAGCTCTGAGCTTTCGGTAACTGTACACTAGGAGTATTGTGAAGATGTGACTTCAGATTTGCTTATACTTATCTTCTTTCCAAGAAAATGCATCTAAGTTATGGCGGCTGCTTTGTATTTTTATAGACTGTAACTGTGTTATTCATGGGATGTGGAATATAACACTGATTTTGTGTTTCGATACTTCTGTGAATGCAGAGAGAGGAGAAAACAAGTGGGCTCTTGCTCTTCACATGTGGGAAGATACGGTCTTTGATCTTGATACTAGAACTAGTAATCAAATGTTGGTTTCCTGGCTTTTAATGTGTGAATGAGTTGAAAGATGCTCTCAACTAGGCTAACAAGCCATGTGTAGTGGGTGAACGATGCTTCATGTAACTCATTCTTGACACATTTATGATATAAAACAAATGTAGAAAGGTCTTTTGATCTGTGAGTTAAGGCTGCCTGTGCTTACAGAGAGAAGGCTGGAGTATCAGGAGGCTTTCGAAAAGCCATGCATGGTTGTACCCTTGCCATTACCTTATTTTTGCTTATTTTTCTGCTTGCTGGCTACAGTGCTTTCTGTTAGAATAGTGTTAAGATTCTCTTTGTGTGAGCTTCACTATTACACCTTCCCTGAGTGGAAATAACATGGTGAAATCTTGTTAGACCTGTACTGTGTATGTTCGGGCTTGGGAAAGGACAGTGCAGCTCTTAGAACCACGCAGCTGCACAAAACCTGCTTGTTTACTCTTTATCAATGAACAGCACCAAGTGCTTAAGGAAGTCAACAGTTGTATTTAGCTTGGAATTATATGTGAAGGAGGATCCTCCTTCTTGTCATTTTATTTATCATTAACAGTCATTTTAATTTCTTCCCAGCGGCAATTACACTGATATCACCACATCTAAATCAGAAATGACACGAGTGGTTATATTATGTTGACTGGGCAGCACCTAATTTTTAAGTGACATTCTTACCCCATCATCGTGATTATATTGGGGTAAGTAACAAGTAATATAAGAAAAGATCTACATAATGGGAAAACATACATATTAATATATGCTATGACAAACATGTTAACTTTACAAATTAATCATGGTAAATAGAAGCCATGTTTTACATTTTTCCTCTTCAGTACACTGTTCTCTTGACAGCTTGCTTTCCCTCTGGTTTTATTCTTTCCAACCCTGATGTACATTCCACTGCCTCTGGTCACCTTGTGAGTTGCAGAAGGAGAAGGCAGGTCATATCCATCTGGTTAAATGAAAAAAAGGGAAAAAAACAATGTTACTGAAAAACGTAATATTGCTGCTCTCCCCATTGCATTCAGGTCTGCATGAAGGCACTTGGATATATGCAATAAACATATGTGTGTGATAATGAGATTGTTGGTGGAAAGTGATCTTGAAAAGACAAGGAGCAATTAAGCTTGCTTACGTATACAAGTTAGAATGACAAGATGCCAGTGCTGGCCCTGCTCATCCATATAATAGGGTTCTCCTACCCTGCCTAGCTGTATTGGGAGAAGCACTTCCTGTCAAATGTCTGCCATGACTCCACCATAAAGCAGTGTGCCTTTCTCCCTTTTATACACCATTCATTCTCACAGTCACGACACTGTCCTGATTTCAACTGAGTGCTTGCTAGCAAGCACGTGTATTAGAATAATTTAAGAATTCAATGCAAAGCCTTCATACAACTGAGTGTTTATTTGTAATGGTGTACTCCCTTGTCCAATTTTAATTGAATATTTAAAGATGTCAGTAGGGAGATGTGCAGGTTGCTCACAAATGTTTAATAATGCGATGTGTGGAGTCAACAAACAAAGCACCTTTCTTTTGCTATCTTGAAGATTTAGATAGGATATCTTGGATGCTATTGACAAAGAGAGAAGTGTGGAACAATAGGAACATATGATAGTGTTAGATAACAATAGCTATCCTTATGCATCTTGAATTGAATGATGAAGCCATCAATTAGAGAAATGGCCCTCTGAGTATGTAACATTGACAAGATGAATACCAGTACATTGCATTTCTGGATGGAGATCTCAGTGATCTGTAATTCAGAAAGGCAGTGAATAGTACACATACAGTCAACCTAATTCTATTATTTTGAAAATCAGAAACTTTTTGCACTCCCTATGTGTATTTGAGTGTAGGGTTTTTGTTTGGTTGGTTTTTTTAAGCTGTGAGATTCTTTCAGATACTGAAAGTATTTATACTTTATCCTAAATACTTAAATAATGCTTTCTCATTTAGTATTAAGATGCCATTCTTCTTCATATTCAGCATATTTAGCAGACACTTTCAGGGTTTCTAAGAGAATGAGGAGTAGTTCAGTCTAGTTGTTGCCTGGTCTCTTAATTTATTCTTAATACATGCATGGGGATCAATTCACACACTATAAACTCAGTAAGAGTCTCTCTCCATAGCAAGGAGCAGACTTGGCATACACTCCTTAGGTGGCATAACCTCTGTTTTCAACCTAAATTCTTCCATGTTCTCTTCGCAACGGCTGATTTTTTTTTTAGTGCTAATAGTCATTAAGTGTTATGCTTATCACAGAGAATGAACAAAAAGAAGTTAAAGAGACAGGAGTTGCATTACAATAAATAAGAAATTCTCAGCTCTTGCAGTTTCCTGTTAAGTGGTTTCATTTCTGTTACTTACATTTGAAAGTGAGTAAATATTCCATGGTCAGGACCAAAATTTATCCTTGGATCTGTACATAGGTCACCAAATGTACAGCAGCAGTGTTACACAGTGAAAATGGCTCTGTAGGAGAACAAAGAAAGAATATGAAGGACTCTAATTAACTCAGTGCTCAACTAGCTATAAAATACAATTTAAGAAATGGAAATAAGCATTCACGACCACTACCTGTATTACTATTATTTCTGGTTGAATTTTTTTACCATGAAGTCCTTTGTGTGAAATCAACTTTATGATCTAAATGTTTAGGTCCTCTTCATGTTTGTTAACTTGTATATAGGTCAATATATTAGAGAATGGATCTTACCAGGGATGCCAATGATTGTTGCAGTGAAGAATTTCTAGCGCTTTAGAGAAAAAAAAAATCAGTCACTGCCTTTCCCAGAAATAACTGAAAGGGTTAATGAAGTTTGAAGGATCTCAAAGGTGTTGACAATATATGGCCTGATGCAGGCAAGAAAAAACTCAGGTCTTTCAGGAAAACAGCAAGTAAAAGAAATTTCTGTAGCGTTCTCCCTTCTAAATCTAATCAAATGAAATCACCTACAGGCCAAGAAGATTCTTGAGTGCCCTTTGCCCTGGAAATAGTGTTGTATTGTCACCCAAAACATAAATAATGCAGTAAAAGAAAATGGTTGATATCTTCTTAATCAGCTATTGTTAAAGCACCCTTCTCTCATCTCCTTTCATAGCCTGATGCAAAGAGTGATCGCGAGTGTATTTTGAGTGTTGCTAGGAAAGTACAAATGAGAAAACAGACTTAATTACACTGTTTACTGCATCTAGAGGTCCATGTGGTTTGACCAGATACCCTGTAATTTGGACAAATTCTCTGTGCACTGGCACCATAAATGTACTGCTATCCAAAGGATGGTTAATAATCTAAAGTTGGCTGTTAACATTGCTGGAACTGGTGTCTATAATTTCAGCAAGTGACCTGACTGACTCTGCAATGAAAGACTGAAATGTCACTATCCTCCTTTACTTTGTTTGCCTTGAGCAAAGACTGCTCCAGATTGTGTACATCCACCGAGGTCCAAATGATGAAAGGGCAGTGCATAAGCACAGATTCATGGCTCTGCTAAACCTCCTTGTTCTGGATGAATAGTAGCAAACATAGGGAGGAGGGTACAGGAGAAAAAATAAAACAATCTCCTCTGCAACAGCTTCTACTGTGGCTATGTTTTCCTATCCCTGACCATGTAAAGGTGGGCCTGGCTATAGGGACTTGACTCTCCCATGCTCTCTAGCTGTCAGCCACAAGCAAATCAGACCTGATGCTGGTGGCTAAAGGCAAAGCAAATGGTATCCATTACTCAGATATTTCTTTTGCACTTGCTGCTGTGACATCTATGTAACAATGGTTATGTATGACAAAAAGTAGTCTGACCTGACTTTGAGGATTTCGTTGCTTCTTTTCATTATGCGGAGTGAGTGAGTGAGCAAGCAGACAACTCGTATTCTTCACAGGAGGTAGAATTGTTGAATCATTTAGGTTGGAAAAGACCTTTAAGATCATCAAGGTGTCACAGACCATCCAGCTGAGACAGCTCTGGAGTAGAAAGTGCAAAAACCTTAGCTATCAGGAATCTTAAACCCTTGTTTCCATTGTGCCTTGTTGGTACAGCTCAGGTGCAGTAAAGGAGTAAAAAACAGTCAGTAAATTTCAGAAAGTTCAGTATTTGCATTTCATTTGGAAACCTATGCCATTGTGGCATATTTTCACTGGAAGGCCAGAGCAAAGCTGATTGAAGATCAGTCTAGGCCTTAATACGTACAAGGTATGGAGAACTGGTGCACTTCAGAGCAAAGCCAGACTGCCAGGCACAGAACTAGGGCAACCACAGGACAAGGAATGGGACTGAGTGTCAGGGTTGGTGTTTTATTTTATTTTAAATACAGTGTTGAAAAAAGAGATTCGTTCACTCACAACACTCTGTATCTTCTTGGAGTATGAACATGTTTGTTTTCAGACCTTTGTGCATGTTGCCTGATGCACTCAACCTTTTGACTTACTGTGTGGAAGATAGAAAAGCACTGGAATAGCACCATTCTTTGTATTCCCTCTGGTACAGTACAGCTTGTTTTCAAGGACCGAGAAATTTTTCCGTCATTTGGATATGCGTGGATGTCAGTTGTACTCTGACAAAATTATGCTAGGAAGCTCCAACAAAACCTAAGCCTGAATGACCATGTTCATTCCCCAACAGCCATCATGAAGGCAATGCTAACATTTTGTTTAGTGAAAACATTAGGAGGTACTGCTGTGATTCATGTATGACTGGTAAAGTTCTGACTCTGTTTCTGGAAGCAATCGCCTTTCCACCTGCATTTGTCTCTAATTAGTTGAAAATGTGATATAATGCCAGGAAGGTGAAAGAAAATAACCTAGAATGCAAAGACACCAGCATTAGTGCTCACTGCAGTATATTTGTGAAGAACTTCTGTTAGATTTAGGACTGTACCTGATTTACATGGGAGGGAAAAAAGCCTGTTGCTACTTGTTGAACTCATCTGAGGTGAAGTACAAACTTTGGCTTTCATCCAGTCACCCGAACACACCACTATCAACATCTTTTTTTGCCCCTGCTAGATACAACCCTTGTCTCCAAAGCACCTTTTATACACAGCTTGCCACTCACCTTTTGGGGATTCTGGTTCATACCGTGCAAACCACTGCTGAACTGCTTTGTACTGCTAGAGTTTCAACTTTGTGGAAAAGGAGGAATATTTGGCTCTTTACTCTTCACATCATGATGTGTATTATGTGACTGCAGAACATGTCAGTTTTTCACAAACAAGAAAGAAAATAATGCAACAGAAGTTGCCTCATCAAATTAAATTATACTACTAGCAGAATGAAAGACACTGCAAATTAAATCACACAGGTGGAAAGAGTCCTTGGTGGGTTGTTTTGGTTTTTTTTTTCCTATGTAGCTAGAAAAGATCTCAAAGATTTAAAACAAAAATGTCAGTTTCTATGGTAAAATAGAAACTGGATATATTTGTCATAAATCTATTCAAGTTTTGTTGCAGAGTCTATAGGCAAAACTATGATCTTTGTTAGGTTTACTTGACCTACCCTCCCTGAAAAGGGAAAGGAAAGCCTGGAACACTTGCAGCAGCCTTCCCATCTATGATTATTTCATCCCTTACTCTTTTTTTTTTTTTTTTTTTTTTTTTGTGAGTAGAGAGGGAGGCAGAGAGAAAAAAGAAGGAAATGGAAAAATATCTATCAAGTAAGTCAGGCTTGTGACTTACAGGAGCAAGGGGAAGAGCTGTTTTTTTTTAAACTAAGATGGACAATAAGCTGTCCTTCACAGTCCAATTCATTTAGAGAAGAATAATACTTGAGAAGTGGAGGGTTCCTTTTTAGCAGTTCCTCTGGAGCAAGGCTTGCTTTGCTGCCACCCGTCATCAGAAATTGCAAAGCTCCTGCCATTGTGCCCATAGCTCTTACAACACTGTTGACTGTGAACACACCAAATTTCCCAAGACTTTGGGAGTTATCAGGAGGCCCTGGGAAATTTCACTACAACTTGAGGTAAGGCAGCTAGAACGAATTTTCCAGCAGCATGAACACACACATAGAAATAAAAGCCAGGTTCTTCACAGAATCTGTTTTTACACTGTTTCAAGAGTGTTATTCTTGTTCCTTATTTAGATTCCCAGGACAGGAAGCTGACTCAATATCTCTCTTATTTGTAGGCACTTGTGATAGTAGATTGAACTTTCCCACCTCAGTAAGAAATCAAATGATCCAGTAACTGACTCTGTATCTCCATTGATGAGGATACAGTAAAATAAGGTATTTTATCCACTTTCTTCTGGCTATTCTTGCCACACTGGGTGCAGGGAGCAAAGGTGCATTACACTGCCCGTATGCAGGGGTTATTTTGAAAGTAACACAACCCAAGGAGAAACTCTCACTGGGGCTTCAATGGGGGATTACACATATGTGTCAAGGGGCAAATAAGCCAGGCGTTATTCTTGTGTAACATTATGCAATGGCTTTCCAAACTCTGGATGCAAATAAAACTTTCCAATAAGCTGCCAGAAACAGTCATGCCAATTATGTTGTGCCAATGGGAATGAAGTCGGGGCGCTTTTTTTTGTAGCAATCAGACATGCCACACAATGCATTTCTGTGGAGTTCTCTTTCTTGGGTGGTTGAAATCACTTGGCTGCCAGCCTTGTGCCTCCCAGCTCACCTGAGGCATGCTGTAATCAGCCAGAACTGCACTGCATGTCATGTCTTACTGCTTCCAGAAAATATACAAATTTCCTTTCCTTCTATTCCCTTTGTGAATGAGTCCCTTAGGGGTATGGTTTTAAGACAGTGCACAAGAAGCCTGTGCACAGATCCTCATAACGCATAATGAGATTTGTGTCCCTGCCTACTAGCTCTGAAAATAAACCCTAGAACAGCAGAAGTGACTTGGTCTGGCTCTCGCTTGGTCCTTTTGACCTCCCTCTTGTGACAGAAGAAAAAGGCTTCCCTCTCCTTCTCTTACAGAAAGCCTGGAGGGTAGGTTTTTATGATGTGCTGTCTGGTCTTGCAGTAAACAGAGACATTTCTTGAGGTTTTTAGAGTCATCAGCTCCAGTTCTGAAGAAAGATACAGTTGTTCGACACTTCATGGGATAAACTTGTCTTAAGACTACAGGTGGAATGAGTCTACATGTCCTATGACAGAAGGCTCGAATGCAGACTTTATGCTTTGAAATGACATAAGAAAACACTGTAAGTCCAGGAGAGTAACTGCTTATGACAAGTAGAAAAGTCTCACCTGCAGAATAGGTGCTAAGAGTTCATCCTCTTTCTAAACCTTTATTCCTTATTACAGCACTGTGCAGGACTCAGTACAGTTTTCCCAGCTTATGTAGACTCACATAAGCTTCTCATACACAGCCCATTTGTAATGTTTTTTTGAAAAACCTACAAAAAAAAAGCCAGAAAGAGAACAGGCTATAAACCACCACCAAAACCTCTGGGCTATGATGTATTGTGGGAAGGTTTCTTGCTTGTTTCTTGCTGGTTTCTTTCTGTCAGGATGTCTGCTGAGTGCCTGGGGAGCTTGAAAACTGCTCTTGTCCTGTGATAAGGGCTTTACATGAAGCAGGCTCTGCTGGAGGCACAGCAACTTACAATTCATGTTGAACCAGCACTGCCAAAATGCCCCTTCTAACCAGT
Source organism: Formicarius rufipectus (assembly GCA_013399695.1). Classification (NCBI taxonomy): domain Eukaryota; kingdom Metazoa; phylum Chordata; class Aves; order Passeriformes; family Formicariidae; genus Formicarius; species Formicarius rufipectus. The sequence continues at coordinate 13,088 of VXAU01004092.1, read as the reverse complement.
GTCAATTGAAGTGATGTCAAAAATCCTCCTGCCCTGTAACCTAAAAAAGAATGTGAGTTTAAGGGGAGGGGGACAATATACATTAGAAATTATATCGAGATCAAGGTATTTTGTGCCTAGGCCATGTACACAGAATTCTGTTGTCTCTTACTGAGAATCAGAAGGCTGTACCTCAGTTTCTTGGGGTTTGCCTTGGGCCTGGTGTAGAGGTACTTTAGTACTAGTAAAATACACCAAGGGCAATAAAGTGTTTACCCTCACTGATGGTGCCATTCATCTGGTCTAATAAGATCCAGCTTTTATTTATGTGTATATCCATGCTAGTGAGAGGCAGGAAGAATGCACCAGCTGGGAAGGAAAAAGAGAAAAGAAAAAAAGAAAATATTCCTGAGTACCCAGCCAAGGAGTTAATGCAATGGGCATATGTGAAGGGGTTAAAACACTACACAGGTACAGATCCTGTGGCAATTACAAATGTTATTGAAATAAAAACCAGAAACAGGAAGCCAAAAAACAGGTCCCTAAGGCAGGCATCTGTCTTAAATGATATCATTTGTCAAGTTTCCAGCATTTTGTGGTTGTGAACACAAAAAGAAGTTCTGTGTTACACTAAGGACATTACATACTCATTAGTTGGAATGTTCCTGAAGTACATAATACAGGATTTTCATTTAATAAGAAGCAGCTACTTGCAACTGCACTGCACATAAAATAAATTCTGGGCATGCTAATTGCCATTCAAGGATGTTCTGCCTAATTTTTGACAGCTTTTTCTTATGCTCCTCCTTTAGACTACACTGTAAAAATTGTAAGCAGAATGTATTACTAAAGTTTTAAAATATTTTGAGAATATTTTCTTATTTCTGAAATCTGGATTCCTGCAATTAAGAATAATGAAGATTTTAATGTAGATATTAGAGAAAAAAAAATCAAACAAAAAAAATCCCCTAGGATTATTGTAGCAAGAATTGGAGTAGTAAGAAAGCAGAATACATACACATACATTTACATGCATGTCTCTTGGTACAGTAAGCCTTCAAGTCACCACCCCACATGCTCCGCCTTGAAGAACAAACTTATCTTTAATTAATTGGTATAGTTCCTCTGTTTGAACACTACTAGTGCATTAGTTTTAACTAATATATAAGCTTCCCCCTCACTGCCCTGCCAATGACCTTAAGCTTCACATGGTAGGAAAGCCACTTGCTGTAGAATAGAATAGTAATTTATCCACCATGATTGTTCAGCCCTGGCCCCTCTGTAAACCAGCAACTGACAATTGTGCTGTGTTATGGATGGTACATTTGTGGTGCGTGGAATAGTGTGCAGAGCATCAAACTCACCTCCCTGAACACTGCAAACAGGGTTTGAAAAGTGATCATAGAAAGAAGTGATCACTTGCTGAGCAATATCCTTCCATTTCCAAATCTTTTTTTTCCTCTCAAAATAACTCCCCTGATTTTTTTTCTCAAAAGAAAGATCAGTATTGTTTTCTCAGTTTAAGAAAGAGTAGTATGTAGTTTTCCATTCATAAAAGTATGTCACAGTAATAATAATGATGAAAAAAAAAGGTTACTTTGCTTTTATTTTACCTGGGATTTCCCTGCTTCTTTCCACATTTTAGGATTTAGCATATTCCCTCAAAACACAATAAATTTCTATTCTGTAGCTTAAGGGATCTATCAGTTAAAATGTTAGTCTTTCATCTTTATTACCCTCCCATTAAAATGAAAGAAACCGGGACACACTTCAGTTTAGAAGAAGCAATTTAGTTGGTAATGTCCTTACTACTCAAGTCTTTACAAAAAGAGAAAGTGCATTATTGCTTATATTTCACACATCTATCTGCATAAGAAGCAACTAAAGCTTTCAGACACATACGATATTAAATTTAATAATATTCTTTGATTAGATTATTTTATTACAACATTTTTCCATTACCAGTCATTTCCTGTACACATTTACATTCATAAAACCTGCAGGTTTTTCTTTGTTTGTATGTATTTATATGTATTCATAAAGCAAGGAAAAAATTTTCTGTTTTGCTACAGCTGTTAGATTCGAACAGAACAGATTAATAACTAGCCACCACGTAGGACTAGGTTTTCTTGTACACTGCATCAGTAACCCTTTGCTATAATGAGGACACAAAGAGGTTCACATCAGGCTGCTCCTCTTCTTCATAACTCAAAAGCGTCACAGTGGCAATAGCCTCTAGTGCTATTTGTCTTTAGTGCAGTTGTGACACTTCGGCATGATCCATAATTTGGCAGCTATTTACCGTGACATTTCCCTTCAGTGCAGCCATAACATTCAGTGAAGCCATTATTTGGTTCCATTTACCATATAAATTGTATTGTCGTGCATGCATGCTAGCAGCTACATTAGGTACCTGAAAATGAGTAAATCTTGTAAAATAGATACTAACAGCTATTCAGCAAAGAAATTTCTTTACTCCTCAGACAGAAGTAGGTATATAATATCTGCAAACACTACTGCAAACTTTTTCTGGAAAGACTGTAATTATTTGTATTTACATGACACAAGAGTTATTTGTATCCACTTACTAAATACATACATGTATACATACATATACACACACAGAGGCACATATACAAACACATGGCAAACTATTGGTTGGGAGAAACCTAACTTAATTCAAAAAGGTATTAGGAGATTCCAGCATAGCAATTAAGTAGGAAGCATATCTGTAAAATGTGCTGAGAGTTGCAGGCCAGGAGAGAGCGAATGAGTACGTGTGTGTCCGTGTGCGCGTGCGTATGCACACATGTGACAGACTCGGGGAAAAAAGCCAGCTCTTCATCTAGTTCTTTGTTGTTTTTTCCATGGAAGCATATGTGTGCAGGGAAGGGAAATTCAGTTATTAGCCTCAGCAAACAATGCCAGATTCCTCTGTAGCAAATTCATTTAGAAAGGTAAAATTAGGATGTAGTGCTAGCAACCACATCTCAATGAGCTGCTATTATTAATAGTATTATTATTTAAATCCCTGCTCTCTACATATAGTATACTTAGTACTTCCAAGGCAAATGTATTATTATTTTTAATCATTTAAGTCCCCACTGTGCACACAGCTTTTAATACACCTTTTTTGCAAGCATATTAAGTGTATTGTTATTAATCCCTTGCTGTGACTCTACAGTATTTCTTTTCCTTGTATGTTCAATGTCCTATCATCATTTAAACCTCTCAGTGTGTGCATGCCATATATATTCTCCTAGCCATCTAATATTTAAACATTATTTAAATCCATCATAGCTTACTTATTCAAAGTCAGCCCTTCTCCCACAACTGTAAGTTTGCAGAATACACTCTTAAATAAAGAGATGTTTTGTTTTTTTATTTCCTCCCTGCAACCTATAGTTTACTATGAAGCTCATCAGAAAAGCTTTATCTGCATGTTTCAGAAATGCTTTTCACCCTCTCTCCATCGATAATGCTCTCATTCAGCAATGTAAAGTCTAGAAACTGTATCTTTAAAACCAAAAAAAATTACTTCTTCATTTCAGATTTATTCATGGAAGAGCAATCTCATTCATCCTGAGTTACCCTTTCAGTTTAGCATAGGCATTTGATGAAAAAGACCAGTCCAGCAACCACAGCCTAACCTAAACACCCAAAGAGCTATGAAATCTGTAGTGGTCATATAAGTTCTGCATATAGCAAACATAATCCTTTTATTAACACTGTGATCATATGAAAGTGCTAAACAATAACCCTGAATACAAAATTAAAACCAACCCCAGATCATATCTGAACATATATGTGTGAAACTTCCAAAGGTTCCCCTCTTCCCTTATTTTGATTAGTGGAAGAGCCTGGGGCAGTTGCATTACACAACATTATATACAGAGTAACCTATTAAAAAGAAAGTAGAATCTTGTATGTCCAAAGTGAATTCTGTTACATAAAGAATCTTTTATGACAAAAACATATGGAATTCACTGCCCCAGAAACACTAAATCTATCGAAATGACTGTGATCGACACATCTGAAAATTGGGCCACTTGGATGGATTTTGACATCAGACTGCAGGAATTTGAAAAAATGCTACCTGTGCAAGTCTCCTGTATGTACCACAGATGTAAACAATTTTATTCTTTTTATTTTGCCATAGTACATCCCAAACCCCGTATTTTTTTAAGATGCATTTATTGTCCAAGGACATTGACTTGTCTCTGACCAAGAAAAGACACCATGTGCCAGGGAATAAAATAGTGAGAACTTTGCGTGCTCTGATCTTGTATGGTACTTGAGTGCTTGCATCTTTCTAGTATCCAGTTAGAAGGTCAATAATTATGCAAAACACAAACCCAACACAATATTTGTAATATTAGAGATGAAAGAGGGAGTAGGTTTCTAACAGCAGATTTTGGCAAAAACAAAAATTGTAGTGGATTGATGCTTACCTTGACTAAAAGAGAAATGGTAACAAAGGCTCAAGCCATTCTGCCATTCCCCAAAATCCACCAAAGTGAGAATAAACCTAGTAGTCAGGTATGGCCCCAAAAAGGGACAGTTCTCCAATGTACACAATCTTTATGATGCTAATGATATATGGACTGAAAAAGTTCAGTAAAAATGCACTGAATCAAAATTAGAAATACTTTTTCTACTGTCTGTACTGCTGAATAAAATATAAGTTTTCCTATGTTACTTTTAAAAATATGTGTACAGTCAGTCCTGAATAATGCCCTAAAATTAAGTTTACCCTGGATTTTTTCCTTCAAGCCCTAGACATTATTGGTCTATCATTATGTTTATTATGAGGTGTATGATCTTAGGAAATTTCCATCTTTCCAACTGCATACAAATCAATATAATTTCAAAAGATATGGCAAAATTTGCCTTTAAGATTTTAAACATTTGCAATGGAAAAAAAAAATGTGGAGCAAGCAGTTTCAAGTATTTTATTGTTCTGGAAAATATTACACTTCAAGCTGGAATTCCCACTGTATGTACCATTAATAATATCTATTAAGTGAGGAAGAATTTTCAAAACTTTACAAAACCTTTTAACTGCACCCACTAGATTATGGCTGAGCATTAGTACATGTACGAGGTTCTGAGCCTGTAGGTTTAAAATGGTCTTGCAGTTTGTAAAAGGGCTTCTGCAGAAGCAATATTTGGTAAAAGCTGAAGTAAGAGTCTGATTATGTGAAGTCACTTCAAGAACAAGCAGTCAAAGAACTCTGCAAAACAGAGAATATCTACAAAAGAGCTAGTCAGCAAGAAGCATATAAATATGAATAAATGCCAGGAATATTTAAATAGTTTTTAAAACTTTATTTAATCTTCAAAAATTTACAGCACCTGAACACACATGAACATGGCTCAAAATCCCACTCCAACAATCTCGCAATACTGACTGAAGGGGAGAGTGGACAGTAAACAGTAGTAATAGAAGATGAAATGGCAAGAAAATGCGACTATGTTGCAACTTGTACTTAAAGCTTTAAAAGAAAATTGCACAGTTGTTTACAGTTACGAAAGCTATGATTGGAAAAAAAAAAAGTCAAGTTGCTTAATATTACTGACATGTCAGCATTGGAGGATAAATTTCCCTGTGTAGCCCGTTCAAGGAGTATTACAATGATCCATGATGTAAATGAATTATGATTATCATGTTTGTGACAAAAAATCAAGAGCGCTTTTTTCCCAGACACTTCAAGAGATTAACAGAGCAACCCAAAAATACAACTCTTTATTTAGTCTTGTTCTAACAATTTTATTTTTAAATCAGGGAATCAAAATTGCCAAAAGTTTGTTGGTTTTTGTTTGTTTGTTTTTTTCCTGAGCTGAACTAAAGTCTTATCAAATCAGTCTGACAGACTAAATCTGCCTCTGCATCAAAAGTTATTCTGTCAAGAACAATGTTCTTGTCTCATGCTAACCTAAGTGACAGAATCAAACACAGGCCCAATAAGACCATGCTACAGCCACTGATTTACGCACTTCTATGAAAAAAAAAAAAAAAACCAACAAAAAACCCACCCTTTTTTATTAACACCTTAGTGTTGTTTTTTAATATCCATTACTAAGCTTAAAAAAAGAAATTGTTTCTAGTAAATCTGGGGCATAAAGTGCCCATTTTCTCTCTTCTGATTTATATCATTGTTCTGTTTTTACAGCTTACTGTTGACAGAGTGAGGTAATTCAACTACTATTTTTCCAATGTTTTTTCCCATGTACATGTAATCTACAGCACGGAATACAGACTCCAAGCCAATGAATTTGCCCTCTGGAGACATGTCTCCAAAGTCCACCTCACAAACCAGGTCTCCTCTTTCATACATCTCGAGCAAATGCTTCAGAGCCATTTTGTATTCAGAAAGGTAATGGTTCAAGAAGAAACCCCGGATGCTGGCAGACTTCTTCAACAGTTTTGCTGGCAATAACTCCGCTTTAATGGGCTGGAGGCCAGTCGGGTTTTGGTAGCCAGCAATAAACCCAATAACTATCAGGCGCCCTTTGATAGCCAAGGAATTGAGAGCCAAGTCAAACATCTTTCCCCCAACAGATTCATACACCACATCCACACCTTCAGGGTAGTCCTTCCTAAGCACAGACTCGACATTTTCAGTTTTATAGTTGATTGTACGGTCACAGCCAATGGATTTCAGAAAACCACCCTTTTCATCACTAGAGCAGGTTCCAATTACATGGCATTTTGCATTCTTTGCAAGCTGCACAGCAAACTGGCCCGTTCCTCCAGCCGCTGCTGTCACCAGCACCTTCTTGCCTTCAGACAGGTCTCCCAGCTCTTTCAAACTGATGTATGCAGTAGCACCACTTACCATTAAAGTAAGAAACTCAGGTGTCGCTGAGGGTAGAGGAACTGCTTGTCTGGCAGGCACAACTGTGTATTCAGCAAAGGAGCCTGCTTTCAAGTAGGCCACAGCTTGACCCACTGTATAATCTGCACTAGCACTGAGTCCTAACGCTACCACTTCACCGACACCTTCAAAACCTATATCAAATGGAGGTTTAACTGATGCATCATATCGACCAGCTGAGTAGTTTATGTCAGATGCATTAATGCCGACAAATCTAGAAGAAAACAAAAATGTATTAACGAGATTTACTCCTTGCCAAGTTTTCATCGTTTGAGAAACCTTCAATTTAAATCTTTGAGAGAAATACAAGATTTGTTCTGATTATTGGTATATTTGAACAATGAGTACACTCTAGAGACTACTTTCATCAGACTTCAATGGTTTACTTTCTATTACTCTAGAATTATAGACACATTTTCTAAACAAAAAAAATGACAAAAAGCCCCAAAACCCAAACACAAACAAACAAAAAAAAATCCCTTATATTTTCCTTAGGTCCACTTGATCAAGCTAAGCAAGCTAAAAATAATTCCGTAAAAGATTAAAGAGTGAAAATTAATTGACCACTTTAGACAGGATGTGAAAGCACTGAAGAATAAAACATGCAGAGCGGTAAATATGTGGATTCTGGCAACAAATTTACATTTTTGAATATAATAATACTGTTAATGACTAATGATCATATTAACTATCGATGTCATTTGCAAGGTCATGTTACTGTAGGCAAGTACTTTTTAATTGATGGAGTCACTACAGCAAATTTGCCTTTTGATGTAGCTAATGTCAACGTTAAAATATTTTTCTTTATATAAATTACTTGCAACACATCAAAACAACCTTGCACAGAAGGACTAAAATTGTAAAACTGAATATCAAGTCCTACTGACCTCTAACAGGTGAAAATGGATGGCAAATTTTTATTTTTATTTTTTTAGAGAAAGAGGCATTCTCACAACTTGATTACGCACTAAGAGATAATGTGTAAAACAAAGTTATAATCTAGCTTAATTGCAAGTAATATCTAAGTTTACCGTTTTTAAAGTAACAATATCTTTACCTAGGCAAGAGAAGAGAGACTGGGAAAGGTTCTGCTAACTGGAAAATGTGAAAAAGATACACATGCAACAACAATGCCAGGACTGTTCCTACATGTGGATGTGACAGCTCGAAAGGCGTACTTGACACCACGTAAAACCTGCAGAAGTAGGCAAACAGTGCACTTTTAAATGTTGCAGTTACCAACAAGCTCAAATCGTGTGTGTGTAGTTTTGAATAGCTTGCATACAGAGAGAGAACTAAACCTGCTTTTCTCCTTTTGCTTTCCTTCATTCTTTACAGCATAGAGAGCTTCAAACTTTCACCAACGTTATATATAAAAAGACACGTATGCGTATGCGTAAACATATCCATGCATAAAATAGGTGAAAGCGACTGTTGCTCTTGGTAATCCTGCCCTTAACTCACTGCTCTGCCGCAACAAAAAATGCTTATGTCTTGTTCACAGATACAAAAAAATCTTTTATTATCCTGCTTAAGAGTGACTCCCATACAGGCCTGCTAAAAGACGTATAAAAATTGGTAACGGACTTGTAGCTTTCGAGGCAGACAGTGTCCCTCGGGCTCGAGGCAGAAGGGCTTGGAGCACCGAGGCGAGACGTGTCGGCGCTGCCCCGGCCTCCTCCCGCCTCTACACCCCAACTTCTGCGGAATGCAGCGGAGGGTGAGGGTGCTCGCCCCCTCCCCGGTCCCGTCGCTTCTCTCAGCCGGGGCTCTGGGCAGATGCGAAGGCGGCCCCAGGGCGCTCCCTGCCTCCAGCCCCGACCCGGAAAGCAGCTCCTGGCTCCCCGCTGGGCTCAGCCTGCTTCCTCACACTCCCGGCGTGGCAGGGAGCGGAGCAGCCGTGCCCTCGGCTGGGGCAGTGCACCCAGGGAAGGGCAGGCAGCACACCACCAAAAGCAACAAGACCCCGTCTCTCCGGGAGCTTCCCCTCTCCGGAGCTGCGCGGCAGCGCGGAGAGCACAAAGGCAGGTAGAAAGAACAACCCTCCGAGGACAAAAACTTTGCGTGCGGGGAAGGGGCAAGTCGTGCGGGGGGCCAGGCGCCTGCCGAGCGGGGCTCCAGCGCACCCACCGCTGCTGTTGTTCGGCAGCCAGAGAGGAGGCGAACCCGTCCCCGCCCGGGCCGCACCGCAACTAGTGCGTGCGGCTGTGCAGAGGCATCGGCGCCCAACTTGGTGCTGCCCGGGCCGCGTCGCGCAAGGGATGCGGGGCTCCCCGAGGGGCTACAGCGGCCGGGCAGGGGATGCCGGGCGCCCGCGGAGAGGGGCGGCCCTGCCCGCCGCTGCCCGCGCTGGCAGGGGCTGGGGTGGACAAAGCCGTGTGCGCTGCCCCGCTGCGCGGGGGGCTCGTCCCCGCCGCCCGCCCCCTGCAAACACACGTGTGCACACACACACGCACACGCGTGCACACCCACCCGCGCCCTCCCCATCTCGGCGGGGCTGCTGGGCCACGGGAAATGATCCTCCCCGGGCTCCTGGGTTCATCATTATTAATCAACACAGCCTGCTGTCCAACCCTCCCCCCCTAATTTTTTAAAACTCTTTTTTACTGTGAGCAAACTAAAAACTCCTGTTCCCATTGCACGGGTTTGTTTGGGGGAGGGGGGAATTTCCAGTTTTGTGGTGTTTTTTGTTTGGTTGGTTTGTTGTTTTTTTTTTTTTTACAAGATTGTTTAATCTCTTAGATTCCTTGCATATTAAAAGATTCACACGCGCGGTCTGGATTAAAACACAGTGTCTAATTTGCCTTGTCATTTCAGCTGACGGAAGTGTGGTGGGTAAGGACGTATCTGCTGTTTCTTAGATTATTTTGCTTTTAAAAGTAGGAAAAAGCATGAATTACAACTTGAAGATCAGTTTACTAACTTCTGAGACTGAGGAAATGAGAGAGCACAGAAGTAATGATTACTTGGGGTGCTGATGGTTTTTTAAGACCCCTTCCAGATCTTTTATATTGCCTTGATTTACTTTCTAATTTTAAACCTATTGTTTAAATTAGAAGTTTCTAATTGAGGTTTGTTCCTTACATTTCAAGATGCAAACAAGAAGGGGGAGGTGAAAAAACCTTGAGATTGGCTTTTCTCAAAATAATTACGCACATTGAGTCACCCGTTTTATTTATACTTAACAGTGTTGAACCTCCTCGTACTGTTTATTACAGAAAACAGGAGAACACCGCCGAGGGGAAGAAATGCTGCTTTTCGTACCACAACAAAGCTTGAGACACTGAAAACCAGCACCACAGCCTTAAGCACAGACAAAACAAAGTCATTCAAACCAGTACTATGCAAGAAAAACATTATTTAAACCAAACACTCAGCAGGAATAGTCCTCCACTTTTCCCACTGTTATCCATTAGTCCCCTGGTTCAAGAAAACTTTCCCAACCCCCCCTTACTCCCTTTCCTATAAACTTTGTTGCCGTCTTCAAGCCCAACAGTAAATCCTTACAAGTATTTTGGAAATTAACTATGTCACTTCCTCAAGAAAATCTCGAAAAATCTCCCAACGACAATAAGAAGGACCAAATCTTCACAGCCTTTGGGTCCTTCTTCTGCTATAAACAGAGAACGCTTGCATCCTCACCTGCCCTCCCCCCCTAACAAAGGACAAATGGACATATGAAACTTTAATGGCTTCATTAACAAATTTTTATCACCTTTTCCCCACCTCGTCCTCTCCTACAGAGAATCAAAGTAAAAAAATTGTTTAAATTGATTTGCAGTTTTGAAGGATTTTTAAATAAAAGATGGATTTTTTTTCTGTATAAAAGAGCAGAAATAAGGGTTGCTGGTGCAGTCCTCTAGAGGAGGAGAGAGTTGCCCCTAACTGCATCTTATTTTAAAATATCTATCTATACAAAGATTTTAATTTCCCTTTCCCATAAATCCCAAACCAGATTTTATTGTGGTGAATGAGGATTGTTTTGCATGAAAAGCTCAAAGCAATTAATACTATTCATGGGCGTGACTGGGACTAAAATGAACAAATCTGCAAATGCCCCCTTGGAACTCAAGTCCTTTATTGTTTTGATATTAATTGTATGGTTCTACATATTAGAAAATGTATAGTTGCATTTAGGGCTTCATTGGTTTTGGGATTGTTTTTTGTTTTTTAAAACTAAATAGTCAGGGACTCATCCTTTTGGGATGGGATAATGCTTCCGTGGAATGACAAGTGAAAACATTCAGACCTTGCCTCCTGCTGCAGCTTGCATATTGCAAATATTTTAAAGTAACATGATCCAGTGTCTTCTGTGATATAATCCACAAAATAATAGTAAATAGAGAAGAAATTACATAAAAAATAAAAAGTAGAAACTCTAAATCTAGACTTCATCATTTACCTCTCCCTTCCCTCCATCCTCACTCATGTATGTGTGCCAGCACAGGAACATGCGTGTAACAGGCTGATTTGTTAAAACCCAGTAATTGCCAGCCTGAATCTGTGGACCAGCTCCTGCCTTGAGTCTGGCACAAGCCCTTTTACTATGAGATGTGGACGACCCACAAGCACCCAGGGAACCCACCCAGCAAAGGGAGGGAAAAGAGGGAGAAAGGAAGAGTTACACTGGAAGCTGTATAAGAAAAAAAAATGAATAAATTTTAAAAATTTACAGAAGGGCAGGGGTGGGATGAGTAAGAGTCCAAGTGCATATGACGGGGGGAGGGGATTCGAGAAACAAGGATGTGGCTCAGCCTTGTATTACCGGAGACTTGCTACTTGTATCTCAAGTCTTTCGACCTCTTCCACAAAAAGGAATTTAACTCCAGCTGGATGGCTGTTTCATGCCATTACTGTTTCACGGTCATTAGTGGATGCAGCAACACAATGTTTTAGACTTTGAGGCTTGGAGGGAATTTTGGTCTCAGAAATCCTAGTGGGAGATGTCAGAATTGAATTAAAGTGCCACAGCAGCTTTCTCATCTGCTCCTGGAGGAGTCCCCGTTCTTCTTCATCCTTACCCCTTCTTCACTACGTATTTATGTGTTATATACGGACACATACATGTATGTTACACATACACACATAGTCTCACACTGCCTTAATAGAACTTGCAACATTGTTCTCAAGGCAACTTAATGCTTCTTCACACCCTTAAGCTCCCACGGAGAGCATGGCAAACTACGTGTTACTACGATTTCCTTGCTTGACAAGAACCTCAGAGCGCTGCTCTCTCCAGTGCCAGCCACGCAGTCTGCTCCGAAGTTCCCAGAGTTTCAGCTTCCCCTCGTGAGCAAAGAAACCTTTGAACTCTAAAACGCTTAGTCTTAGCGCAAGGAACAACGGCGTCCAGGAAGGAGCCACCGAGAACGAACAGGTTTTTATGGAGACAGCTGCGGGGAGGCACGTTTTGTCCTCGGAGCCTTCATTTCAAGGCGAGTTGGTCACCGCGTGCCGCGCGTGGGATTTACAGCACATTATGCTAACCAAAAATGTCACCTCCTCACTCTTCCCCCGATCCGGCTGCACTTTAAAAAGCCGCCAAGAACCGCTCTCGTCCCTCCGAGGGCCGCCCTTCCCCCTCCCGCTGGGCGCGCAGGGGCGGAGGTGGCGCCGGGGCGGGCCGGGCTCCGGCCCGCGGCCTCCCGGTGAGTCACGGCGAGATGGATGGATGGATGCGGACTAGCGGTGTGCGGGGCAGCGCCGAGGCAAGGGCGGCTGGTGCGGGCCCGCAGGCATACAGCGATGCCGGGGCGCTGTGTTGTCAGCGTCCCCAATGGAATGGTGCGGGAGCGAGGGGGACACGTGCGTGTAAACGAGCGCAGGCAGGGACCGGGGAGGGGCTCCGCGAACACTTCCCGGCGCCTGGGTCCCTCCTCGGCGCTCACCGAACGCAACATTCTGCCCTCTTCTCCCGTAGCCCCCCCCGCTCTGGCACAGGGGCCCTGGGTGTTTCTCTTGCTTCGGCAGGCGCACGGCGGGAGCAGACACAGAAACAGACAGACACACCCCCCCGCCAGAGAAAGAGGAGGAAGTGTCACCCCCACACACGTGGATAGGGCGACCGGGCTGTAGCACCCGCCGTTCAAAACAACAACAACAACAATAAAATGAAATTAACAGTCGCCAGATGGCGGCTGGTACAACTTTGGAGCCGGTCTCTCAAGTGAGGCAGCATGTGGGACGGACGGAGCAGGCCACAAGGTGCCCGAGGCCACCGCCGGGCCGGGA
>VXAU01004088.1:46679-76758 GCA_013399695.1 Formicarius rufipectus | reverse complement strand
ACTTTCCCCGGGGCCGCCCACCTTCACCTGCGCGGTGCAGACTCGCCCCGCTCCCACCGAAGCCTTTTATGATCCCCGCGAGTTGGTTATTTAATTTCCACTCCTGCACGGAATTTTAAGAAAGGCGGTGTTACATTCCGTATCTCTCTGTATATACATATACATATATCTATATATATCTCTCTACACACGCACAGACACACAGACATCTACAGCGGCATCCCCGCCGGCTCTGCGCTCCCCACGCCGCTGCCCCCAGCCCCACACGCCGCGCTGTGCTGCGCTGCCGGGGCGGGCCCCCCCTCCCCGAGCCGGGACAGACACGTATTGATCTGTGCTCAGAAGTCACCGCACAGTTCGGAGACTCTGACCAAACAAGATTTCCCTCCGTCGCCGCCGCCGCCGCTTCTCTAACTTGGCCCATTTAAACAGCAGAGGCGCTTGGAAGCGCCGCGCCGGCGGCAGCCAAGGGGGTGAGCGACGGACGGCGGGGCCAGCGCCGGCTGCTGCCAGCCCGGGGGGGACCCGGCGCTCCCCTGGCCCCGGAGGGGACACGGACACCCTCTCGGGTGCTGCCCATCCCTCTGCATTCTCGGGTGCGTTCCCATGCAGGAATATCCGCCGCTCGCTCTCTCGTTGGGACAGGCTATACCTTGGGAAGGCAGGCTGCAGCCTTCTCTGTCCCAGGTAGGGATGGAGAAGGACTTAGGAGACGCGGGGTGGATTTGTTTTCCATCACAAGCTGTGGCGGACGTGGCACAAGGTCCGTGTGGAAGTGCCCCGAGAGGACGACGCGGCCCAAAATGAAGTTGTGTGGTTGTTATGGAGATTTGTCACATCGAAAAGGTGGAGCTCCCTACCTTTGGATGCTGCGTAGGATCGACTGGGCAGGAGGAATCCTACCTAGAAGGAAAATAAAAATAAATTATCCCTTTAAACACAGGACAAGAAATATGGCCCACAAGTCTTACTAGGTGGCAAAACTGAGAGTTCCATGAGAGCTCTGCCTCAAAGTTCCCAGAACAACAAGAAGTTCTCAACCTTGTCCCAAGCTTGTCTCATGATTTGCCTTCTTGCACATGAGGAGGTGATGGCAAGTTGGACTTGCCTTCCAGACAGTGAGAAATGGATTTGCTTTGTGCCAACCAGCCAGTGGCAGAGTTGGCAGGGTCGTTTCTGAGCAGTAAGTGCCCCTGCCTCTTCAGCACCATCTCCCAGATGATTTCCAACACTCACAGACCAGGAGAAAGAACACCACATGGGTTATTTTCTGTGCACCCCTCCAGCTCTCAGCTGACAGGTAATCCTCTCTTTGTCCAAAAAGGCCCCGATGGACCATTTGTGGGACAGTTACTGCTTCCTACCAGCGAAGGCAGAGAAACTGCTTCTCTGGGGTTTGGCAGATCTGGGGATGGAATCTGAGCCCCAAAGCTCAGTCTTCTGTGGACACTACTTGACTGTGATCCTTGTTTCTTGCCTATTTATTCTCAAGAAACACAGACTGGGATCCATCCTTGCTTCTTGCTGTAGTGAAGGAGGCAGCTACACATATCCATCAAACCCTCTCATTTAGGCTTTCAGGCTTAGGCTCTTATTCTTAATGCTTCTGATTGCTCAAGATTACAGGGGGAAAATCACTTTCTATTATCACCTAATGAACCAAGGAAAATGCCTGGAAGAGGCTCTGGGAGACACAGATATTCTCTGTGAAAGTAAGAGGATTCTGGATGGAGGTCAGGTGAGAAGAACATGCCCAGGAACCTTCATGCCTGGCACACCTAGAACTGCACTGGACTCTGCAAAGCCTTGAGATCTACTTCAGACTTCCCTTGACTCCATCTTCTTTGTAACTTGGCTTCATGGGCCTAATTTCTTTCCACTTTTTACAGGGGAGTCAGTATTTTCTCTCAAAGCCTTCTTTTTTCTTCAGAGCCACAAGGGTTACTGTTCTCCACCTGCAGTCCTAATGGCATTTTCACCTCCAAGTGTAGGGAGAGCTTGGCCACAGCCCTCTCCAAAGGCAAGTCTCCATGCTTCCCCTAGGAGTGCTCACAGGAGAGCAGGACAAGGATGGCCTTCATCCTCCAGGGACACCTTTCTCACACACACAGGGGTTCTGGCAGAACTCTGTGAAGTTTTGGGGGGGGTTCAAGAGGCACAGATTCAGACTGACCCCATCAGCCTCTTACAAGCACTAAAGTTACCAACAAGTCCTCCCTGTAATAAAGAGGAGGAGCTGTGTCTGGATGTCTGAGTTCAACAGCAGAAGTCTGAAGTTGCTCAGCTCCAGTCTCTTAATAATGGAGCTTTTGGGATTAGTGTAAACAGATTCACCACTGGGGAGCAGATCAGAGAGCACTAAGCAAATCCACACACATGTGGTTAGAGAGAGAAGCAGGTATGCTTTGCAAGTTCCTCACTGAGGGATGGGAACAGGTTTTTGGGTCTGGGGGCACAAATCACCCTGTCTCCTTGTTGGGTGTTTCCACAGCACACAGCGAAGGGAAAGCATGGATCTCAATTTGCTCACAGAGGCACTACCACAGTAAACATAGTAAATAGTGATCATTTTCCAGTGTTTAGTTCTCCACCTCTGGAATACATCATGCTGGATTGAAACAAAATATGGATGGTTTTATTTCTCTCAGATCAAATGTGTCAACAAGTGCCAAGAGCTACCTGTGCTGTAAAGCGTTTTCTGAGTAGATAAAATGCTTCGAGCACAGGCCTTAAACTTAAGAGAGAAAGATTTTCCTCTGTATTCAATGACCAGTTCCATGGGCAGATTACTTAACCTGGATACTCCTCCACTATTCAACCCATAAAAGAAGGGAAAACTTCCTAGATGTAACGTGTTATTCACATGTGTTTCAGTAAACCTCTGAGTTCCTAACTGAGATCAAAGGTCCTTTGAGCTAAGTGTTTTAAAAACTCATTGCAGATGCAGGCCCTGCCCCTTTACAGGAAAGACAGGTTGAGGTTGGGAGGAGAGAGACACCCAGGTACCTGTGGAATGGCCAGCCTGAGTTCAGACACTGATCCAGAGCTTCTGTCTTCACAGGAATCCAGCAGAGATGCCACACATGCCATCTCTGGCACCACTGTGCCTCTGCCTGAACTAAACTAAATAAAGGTCCAACATTCTGTCAGCACAGCTGCACCTACAGCTCTGGCCTTGCTGACCTTGTCATAGCAGGTCTGGAGCATGAGCTTCTCACAGTCCACAACTGTGTCAGCACAGTTCTGTCCTGCACCCTGGAAGAGTTCACATAATAAACCAGCTTTTTCAACAATTGGTGTCGTATCCAGTGAATTGGGTTGTTTTCCCCCCCCAAGGAAGTTGGGGTGTTTAACCTTTTAAGACTGCAAGTTAACAGCTCCTCTCCCCACTTCCCCGTCTTTCCACAGAACTCCCTGACACCGTCACACCAGTGAGGAAAAGCAACAATCCTCTCCCTACCAAACCACTGCACCTACCAAAACACAGGGAAGGAGACCACAGAGCCACACCACCACCTCCTGAGCCAGCCTTCCTCAGCCTCTCCCAGTCTCAGAGGACATCAGGACTGTCTAACAGCCAGGATTCAGTGCTTTCTGTCTTTTATTCCTTGCCAGGTGCAGCCCAGCTCTGTGCTCTCTGCCTTCCAGCACCAGAGTCACGCTCGGCAGGACTGGGATGGGAGGTAATAGTAGCCTCGGGCCAGACTGCTTCATTAGGAGAGAGATTTTGACAGCCCAGCAGCAAGAGCAACAGCAGGGAGGGCACAGGTGGGTGTTCAGGGGAGGAGGGTTGGGAAGGAGGCCACTGGAAAAAGGGCTGTGCCTCTGAAAAAAAGGCGTTCTCAGAAAGTGCTGGGCTGTACCCTGTGAATCCCACTGGCAGAGGACACTGCCTTGTGTTGGAGTGAAAGTGGAGCACCAGGGAACTGAGGGGTTTCTGCTTCTGCAGAAAGCAGTGTCACAGCAGGATGGGCTTGCCCACAAAGCAGAGCTGTAAACTGCATGCATCTCTATCTAATGCAGGCATTTTGTCTGCTTCCAGGAGAATGGCCTGGGACAGTCAGTGGTGGCTTCAGAAACTCTGTCCTTATCAAACTATTTTCACAAAATGCCTCTTCCAAATCACCTTCCCTACCAGTTGTCTGAAGAGATGTGTGACCAGTGTGAGTAGATCAGAACACAAAAAACGTGGAGAAATTCAATGTCTGTTGGGGAGGAGTGAAGGAAGTTTTATTTGGGGACAAGGACTCCAATGCTAAAGTAGCTGCTCCATTCTCCTAAATAATGAATAACTTCCCGTGCAGGGAACACACTGTTCTGTCTGAGCTGGTGCAGGGGTTAAGCTGTGCTGTCAAACAATCACCTGGCCTGTGGCTCAGAGACCTTTGTATGCTGCTACACACACTCTACAACAAGGAGTTTAAATTAAAAGGGCACAAACCTATTTCCAAATCCAATGGCAGTTTTTTACTGACTTCACTCTTCAGTGTCTAGTCCCCCATAACACAGCACAAGATTGCCCTTTTCACCAAGGGTTTTGGAAAACAAGTTTAGTTGCATTCAACTGATGCCTCCATGATGTAAAAAAATAAAAATAAAATCACTTACAGAAATCACCAGTGGAATAAGCCTTAAGTATCAAACCTGCTGTTGCAGTCACTATTGTCTGACCCTTTACTGCTAAGGCAGGTGATGCCTTCTTTGCAGCTCCAGTCTTTAGACAGTTCCCCATCCTTCTCTCTGCATTAACTACACTTTTTTGTGTATACTTCAATTAAAAATGCATCTTTCCCCTTGTCTATTCCTCTCTCCTCAGAGATTATTTATTCCTAATTCATAACTGTTGGGAAATACTTAAGACATCAGAGCTGTAAGGCAGAAGAAAGCATCCACCAGACTCTGCTTTTTCCTAAAGCCTTTGTGCTCCTCTGCTCCACTGCTAAGACAAGCTCACTGTATCAAAATATGCTGAAATGATGGTCAGATTGTATTCATCTAAAGCTTGGCTGTGTCCCAGAACTCCTTCCTACTCCACTTCCCCAACTTCCTGCCCGCCTTTCCTCCTACATTCATAGTAACAAAAAGATACACTGAAAAACTAACTATGTCTATGGCTGGAATCTATTGCTGGGTAACAACGATAAAAAATCGGTGACCATTGAAAAGCAGATAACATTAGGTGTGCCTTCCTAACATCAAACAGTGCCATAAAAAAGATTAGCCCTGGGTGTCTCCCTTAATTCACAGGTTTACACAAACTCGTGTGCACAGAGCACCTTTTTTAGGTGAGACAGAAGAACCTTTGGAAGTGATGTGTCACAAGAGTCAAGTGCCATCAAGGTGTGACTGCTCTTAATACAGGCTAGGAAGGTCAAATTAAAGACTAGAACCTGCCTTCACCAATTTAGGAGGTGCTGGAGTGCACACTACCTGAGCTGGCTTAGAGCTTCCAAACATGTTAATTAGAGCCAATGTGTTCTAAAGTCTTGAAATCATTGGATATCTCTGCAGAGAGGTTTCATCTGGTTCTAATTCTCCTCCTTTCTAGAAGCTGGTCTAGCCAATGCAGTGTGTTTGTGGACAGAGAAGCTGCTGCTGCAACTATTTACCACCGGGTTTTATTTGTTTGTCAGATTTCCAGGCTTGAACTCTTCTACGTGTGGAGTCAGGCACTTCTGCTTCTGCCTCGTTTGCTTTACTGTGTGTCTGCAGCAATTCACTCAGTGCCTTCAAATTCAGGTCCTTCACTCACAAACCAGAGCAAACATCTCTGTAAAACAGAGCTGGGCAGCACAACTCCTCAGGTGCTCCTCGGTCATTTCATCTCATGCTATAGATTTCCAGAGCTCTGTTTTTCTCAAGTTCAATAACTCAATCACTGAGCAAAACCAGGTAATTGTGAGCCATAACACACCACTACTGGCAAATGCAGAAATGCCAGAGCAAGCAGTTTACAAGTAATTTTAATGCCTGATGCCTAAAATTGTTCATCTAAACTCTTTGACAAATATTTACAAATAACTATTTTGTTCACAGCAGGAGAGAAGGATATTGTTTGTGGTACATCTTGCCTTATTCAAAACTGCTCTGTATCCAGCCATGGCACAAGCTGTTTCCACTCCCTGTTCCCACCCACTCAGAGGCACACAGAGGAGTTGCCAGCACACACCTGGAAGACTCCTCTGCACTCTGTCACAAGCTTTAAAGTTTTGCAGCAAGAGGAAAGGACAAAAAGGCCTTTTGAACACTGCAGTGCTCCTTTCATCTGTTGTGTGTAGCCCAGAGTTATCCATAGCTGGGCATAAACCGATGGGAACAGCTCCAGCCCTGCAGCAACTGACACAGCAGTGGTGACAGCCTGGCACTGAGGGTCATCCATTGTCACACACAGAGAAGTGCCCTCAGAAAACACAATCTGGGTAAACAAGAGAGCTATTTTTTCTTTGGTTTGTGCCCCGAGAAAGACAGGAAGAACTAAAATACCCAAGTGAGGGTCTGTGCACATCAGTGGGTAGGAGACACGCTGCTGGAGCAGTTTCAGTCTGACATTGCAGCCATATGGAAGTCCAGGCTCAGCCCCAGCAGACCAACAGATGTGCCAGTAGCTGAAGGGGCAAAACCCGGGGTTCCAACACACACTTCATTTCTGACTAACCAGGAAAGACTTGGGAGGAAGTTGGGGACAATTACTGAGGATGAGTAGTGGAGGAGAGGGATTTTTTTCAGTTCCTGTCTCCCCTTTTAAGTACATGAAGCATGCAGACATTTCTCACACGTGCTTTGCACCCAGGAGCAGTGCTGGCATTAGCCATAAACCACTGCACAGAGGTCAAAGCTGCACTGACCCTAAAATGAAAAAGCCTAATCCAGTGTAAATATCCAGAAGACCCTCAAGTCTATTACAACCCAGTTTTTAAGGAGTCTCTCTCTGAGGTATGGTCTGTAAGCACAATTACAGCAAAAGGCTGATCAGGATGCTCATGGGAGGGGCATAGGAAACAAACATCAAATTGTCCTAGCAAAGTAACTGAATGCATTTATAAGGATGGTATTGCTTTTAATTAGCCTTGATTTCCAAATAATTATTGCTTGCTTAAAAAAAATCTTTATGGATCCATGAATTATTGAGTACAAGAGTCTCCCCCTCTCTCCTGCTGATACCCGAGAGAGCAGACCCAGCATAACTCACCAGGGAATTTTCTGAATTTGACTGCAAGAATGTTGCTTATTGTTCCAATATATTCAGTATTTTTGTTATAACTCCCGAGATTGTCTCAGTTCTTGCTGAGTGAATATGGAAAACAAGTCCCCAGTCTGGATTAACCTTCAGATCACCACAAACATGTTGCATTTCATAGATCTGGGTGTTTGTACACATAAATACACATACACATTGGAAGTATACACCTCTGGCATTTTATACCTAATTTTAATCAGGTTTATCATTTGCTTCTTGAAATACAGTCATGCAAATCAAGCCATTTATTTCTCCATTTATAAAACTAATGTGACCCTATTAGTGTCAAATTTGAGAATTTCAGGAGGCAGTGCAAACCCAGGAAAATTGACTTCTTTAGGGATGTTATATCCACATGATTCTGGGTTGAGCCTCCCATTTTTTTGTCCTCCCTTCCTGCAACCATAAAACCAGCCCCAAATTTCAGCTCCAAAAGCAACAGAGAATCTGTCCTTGGTTATGGAGATTAGCACAGCAATGTGTCTGCTTAACTTGCAGCCATACATGTTTGAAATTCCTCAATATTTGCTTTCTGCCATATTCTCTGGGAAGCAGAGCTCCTATCCAGGGGGTTGAGGAGTGTGGTGCCTGGAGTGCATTCACAGTGGGAACGACTTCTGGATTCCACCAGCCCCCCCCCGAACTGTAATTCCACACTGTTGGCTCAGGGTTGAGGGTTGTCCTGGGCATATCAGCACTTCCAGAGGCATCAGCTTTGGTACCCCTTGCTGAGGATTCTCCTGTGCATTTTAACCTTTATCTCAGGAGGAATCACAACCTTTTATAGAGGACAAAGACTCTCCCTTTCTGTGCTTTTGTTCTGTCTCATGAGGACCTGGGGGGTTGGTTCCCAGTCTCCTGGAAGGGGACACAGCTTCCTAGAGCGCTCACCAGCTTTTCCTCCCATCTGGAGCCTTCAGGGTAAGTGTGTGACTGGGTGTTTCAATTCCTAAGGAGATTCTCAAGAGGTTGTTAGAGGGAGTAGCTGGCACATCCCATGGATCTGTGTCGCTATGGGCACTGTTATCTCAGATTATAGCTGATTATGGAAAACATGCTGGTCCTTTACTAATGCCCAATTCTGGGACATTCCTGAGACTTTTAAAGGAGCAGGGTTTGTCTGAATTGAGAACTTTACCATTGAAGTTGTAGAGCTATAACCCCCCCTTGGGAAGCTTTTCTGAGAGCACTACTTTTCTGATCTTATTTGCATTATTCAACTGGGGAGAGGCACTATTATCTGGAATAATAGAGGCCATACTGTTAGACCTGCAGTACTGTAACTACACTGACACTTTTGTAACCTTTTAAAGCAAACAGACCTTCTTTCTCAGTCCCTGTCATTCTCCATTCTCCTGGTACTGTGCCATCAGAGAAATTCTTCTGGAAATACTAAGGAAACCTGCAGTGCAATGAGAATTTGTAACCAGAGCTTCTGTGAGATCAGGTGTTTCCAGACTGGATTTGTTTCCTCATGGAAGATACAGGAAATATCCTCCCCAGCTGATTTCTGCTAATATCTTAATCTGCTAGTAAACAACTTATTGCCAAAATTACATCCTTACATGTCAAGTTGTTTTGCTTAGGTTGGATGTACTGTCTATGAAAAGATCCACCTGCCAGAATCAGGCTTTAAACATGCAATGGCAAATTAAAAGTTCCCTTTCCATTGATGTTCTTGGGGCTTCAGATTTGCTGCTGCAGTAGGTAGCACTAAATGCTACTAAATCAGTAAATCTCTGTATTGGAATAGTCATACAGAACTGCAGCAATGAGACATAAACATAATCCAATCCAAACCTCCTCAGAGCACAAGGAAATAAACCTTCAGCTCTGATCTCCATGAAACCTGAGCAAAGAGAGAAAACCTGAGGGGTGTATATGGTAAAGAACAGGCCATTCAGGAGACAAGACAAATAAATCTTAGCAATAACTCAACGGGGACAGGAAGGTGAAGGGGATTGTCCAAGGCCCTTGATTCAAGACACATCTTTCCATCAGCTCCCTAAAACGCTCAGTAGCAACATCTGGAACCCGCATCCAATTATAAGATGAAATGCAGGAGGATCAAAGAGAGTTTCCCAGCTCTCATGAGAACAAGCTGGAGCGTGGGATAATTAGCAGCTCTGAGTGCTCCCAACCACCTCTCCCTCGTTAGCATTTTCCCTGGCTCCCCACCTGCATGTGCAGTCGGTCCCCTTTGCCTCCAGAGTATTGAGTTCCCCTCCACGTGGTCTCTCTTCACCTGCCTGTACCAACAGCTGCCCTGACACATCCTACAAGATCTTAGGGCCCTCTAGCCTTTTGGGACATAGTTTCACTGCTTGGCAGTGGGGATGAGGGGAGAGAAACAAGACTTCAGGAGCTCTGGGGATTCCAGACATGCAGATAAGCAGGGGGACACTAAGAGAGAAATACTGCTAAATCATAATTAATATTACCAGGATGAGAGAGGCGTAATTAACTGTGAGGAGAACATTTGCTTGCTAGTTCCCACTTTTTTTGACCTGGCTAATATACCCTGGAAGCAGCACAGAAGTTTCAAGTCTCAAAGGCACCTTAACAATCCCGGGGATCGAGCTGTCAGGAGCGAGATTGAATCATGAGTTGTTTGTCCTTGCAGACCAAATGTGGGTTGTTTGTCTGCCACTTGTGGGGACCCTGGAGTTGCATCAATGGATTGGGTTGGAGTGCCTGTTCTTTCCAGGAAGAACAGCAGGCAACCTCTATCCAAAGGACAGACCAGTCCAGAAGGTGTAGAAGGCAAAGCTTAGCCTGGAATCCCCATCACAAACAGGAGCAAGGCCTTTTCCCCCACATGCCATACAATTCCCCACAAATCAGGGCATTTTCTTCTGACAAGTCAACCAACTAATCCCTGGTGCCTGTTCCTGTCCCAACACTTCAAGCAGGCTCATGTCACAATCCCAGAGGCAAAATCCATGGGGGGACCCTGGTCACACTGGCCACTGCCAAAGGAAACAAACTAATTGGGCATACAAGAAATCTGCATGCAAGGAAACAAGTGGGCTGAAATAAGGGAGAAATGTTAATGAAGGTCTGGAAGGCACTAGGAAATCCTTAGATTAAAGGTATCCTAGGAACATAACACAGCCAGTAACAGCAGATAAGGTCAGCCCAGGGTCTGAGTTCAATTTTATCTTAAAAAACCCAACTTTACATACAGTGACTCAACAAAAATATAATAAATGTAAATCTTGTAACAGCGTTGTCCTGTGGATTTTGAGTGATTCTGCATCAGAACCAGTGTGGTTGGCAGGATGCCACAGCTCTGACCCCACTCCCTTGCCCAGGATGTGCACTACTCGAGCTTGTGGAGAGGAGCACACACGCCAGAGCTTTCCAAAGGCTTTCCCAGGCAAACTGTCTCCCTCCGACCATCTGCCCTGCAGGTATGACCTAGAGCTGAGGGGAGCTACAGCCCCATCCTTTCGCAATCCACCTTCAGAGCAACTCTGCCAAACGACAGAGCCTGAGAGGCCGCAGTGCTCATGAAGTGAAGGCTCTGGGAGCCCTGTGAAGGCATCAGCTGCAGCCACCGAGGAGTCAGCAAAACCCGATTTTCCCCAGTGCTTGAGCTCTGAGCTCACCGAAAAGAGCACGTTTAGGGTCCCAGGAGTTTCAGCCGAATGAAGCACTGCCCAGGATGCTCTGCTGTACCGGTCCCTCCACCAAATCCAATCACGACCAGAAACACATTGGACTCCCTTCCCTCTAACTCAGCTCCAGAGTGCTTTTCAACATCAGCTTTCAGAAAAGCCTTTTCCCCGCGAGTTCTCCGGGAGCCTCCGGCCCCGGGCGGACAGCGAGCTGGGCACAGACACAGGGCACATCCCGACGAGGAGCAGCGCTGCCGGCCGGCCCGTCGCTGCTCGGGAACCCCCCGGTCGGGTCCCCTCCCGTCCGCCGCCGCCGCCGCGGGTTGCTGGCAGCGGCCCCGGAGCCGCAGCGCTGCCGCCGGGGAGAGGGAGGTAATAAATAACCCGGGGAGCGCGGCGCGGAGCCCGGCGGGCGGCGCAGACTCTGACCTGAGACAAATACCCACTGGAAAATCNAATACCCACTGGAAAATCATCCCCTCCCGCCCCCGGGAGCCTTGGAGCCAGCCCCGGGCCGGCCCCAGGCAGGGGGGCGGCAGGAGCCAGGCGGGCCCCGCTGCGGATGCAGGGGAAGGAGGGGATGGAGGGCAGGGCAGGGCAAAGCGGGGGGAGCCCGCGGCCCCCGGCACCACACACACATTGAGCGTCCCGAGCCTCCCCCGCGGTCGGGTTGTGGTGGCTCCGCGCTGCCGAGCTCGCCCCGGGATGATGGGGGGGATGTCGCTGCCCCTACTCCGGGATGCGGGGATGTCAGTGCCTCTATCACGGGTTCGGGGGTGTCACTGCCTCTACCTTGGGATGGGAGGATGTCGCTGTCCCTATCCCAAGATAGGGGGATGTCACTGCCCCTACCCCGGGACGTCCGTAGCGATTGGGAGCGGGACCCCTCCCGTACCCGTCCCGCACATCGACGGGGGCTGGAGGGGTTCCTGCGCCCGCTCTGCCCGCTGAGCGGAGCTCCTCCGGCTCCAGGGACACCCTGTCCCGCTGGTGCATATTCAGCCTCCTCTCTCCTGCTCCAAGAGGAGGCAGCACCCAATTTCCCAGGGGTAGCGAAGAGGAAAAGTGAGTGTGTGGGGGCTGAGTAAGGGGGGAATGGAGAGATAGTTGCTTTATTTTCCACTCTATGCAATAAAGTGTGATTATAAAGAATATAACAGGGAGCACAGCTTGAATTCCAATTGGTGGAGAGCCTGTTGTTAACCATCAGGGAACTATTTATTCTCTAGCCTTACTGGTGCTCCTTGGTCAATAATGATAAAGGGGGGAAAGGAGAAGAAGTTGAAGCCATTACAAAGGAGCAATCACATTACAGAGAAGCAGCAGCAACAGCCCCCCCAGAATCTATGATTCCCTCAGGTCATGTCTCGTGTGCTCAGACCACTGGCCACTGTCAGTATTTACCCTGCATCATTAACCCACCAAACAGGTTTTTTTGCTTGCCAGAAATGACTGATTTCTCCAGCCTGATGGCAATCATCATCCGGGAGACAGAGCAGCGCTCCCCTGCTGCTCAACTATCTCCAGTGATATTTAATAAATAAATAAAAGAGCTGGATGCTTGACCAGCTCCTCAGGAAAAGGGAAGACAATGAGTCTATTTATTGTGATTAAATATTTGCTGCTCCCTAGTTCTGACACTTACTCATGCACACAGGCACGGGGCACACATGTATGCTTGTCTAAGCCCACATCAACTCACACAACGTTATTAATCATTGTCACTGCTGTTCCACCCCAGACCCAGGACCAGACTGCACAAGGTGCTGCACAAAGGACAAGAGACAGTCCCTGTCCCAAAGAGCTGCTGATGCACTCCAAGACTCTGCTCTTTTTTTTTTGCATTACTGAATTCCACGTGAGCTTTGCCAACGTTTCAAATAGGATCCGAGTCACTCCAGGCCAGCTTCAGAAACTTCTGGCATCCAAACTGGATGCCAGATCAAAAAACCCAAACTCAGCGCAGAAACCTAAGCCCAGGGTTTGTTTCCTTTGCTCTGCCACAGGGGAGATGGCTGTATTTGAAGGTTTTGGTTCACTTTACTCCTCACTGGCACTGCTCCATCACAGGGGCTCCACAAGCCACACCGGGCTGCACACAGAGCTGAACACTCAGCAAAGATGATTTATGCCATATTACAATGCACAGCCCGTGCAGAAAAGGGAGCTGCCCTGTCATCCAACCACACTCCACACCACTCTCTGCTGGATTCCCAGCCCCAGAATGGTTCTCACCAGTTTTTCCTCTCTGCCTTAAACCCATTTTCCCAATGGAGATTCTGCCTTGCTGTCTCCATCACCATCATCATCTCCACCATGGCCAGTGAGGGAGTGGGAGGGTGAGGCAGTGTTGTTCTTAGGGTTGTCATGGGTTTCCCATAACACACCAGATCTGACCCTCCCTGCCATGAACAACATCAGCTCCGGGAAATCCCTCTTTGCTCACAGTTTTGCCACCTCCCATGTGCATTCAGGGGAAAGTCCTGGAAGCACAGTAACGGGTGAGGGGCAAGGTTGTAGAGACGGTGGCTGTGGCAGAGGATGGGATTTTTGTGGGGCTGAGCCTCCACACCGGGTCACAGACTGGACAAGAATCAACAGAGAAAGCAAACAAGGGGGATAACAAGAACAATCAGTCACCTCAAAGAAAACAGCAACATTTTCTTAAGGAAAGGCCATGGGTTCCTTATTCATATGGTCTTGTATCTCCCCTCTTTCCTCTCTGTCACCTGCTGGGGCTCCCCAGAAACTTAGCCCTGCAAGTCTCATTCTGAGACAGCTCCAGTCTCCTTTACATTTCTTTGAAGATTCTAAACTTAGCCTGCAGAGCAGGTTCCCTCTTCCAGTTTTCTGGCTTGGGGAACTGAGTTATCCTGTTACCAAAGAGAGAAGAAAATTTCCAGGGTTCTGGAGACATGGACACTTCACTTCTTTAGGTCTTTCAACCAAGTAACACAATGAACAAACCAGCATCTTGTTGTTCAAAAAAGCAAAAAATCTTTTGCTCTGGTAGGCTAAGGTTCCTTCAGGTGAACACTGAAACATCACAGCCAACTTAGAAAGCATTATGCACTTGATCCTTCTGACTTACACATATGTACCCAAATTTAATGCTGCCTCTCAGGATGTTTGAAGCTGTGGAAATGCCCCTCAGTTGTGACTGGTTTTAAGAGTAGCACTGAGTAAAGCTGTTGTTCCTCCCCAAACAGAGCAAAGATCAGCCTGCTTCAAGGACAATCCTTAAATGAATCTCTTTTAATGGGCAAGATGAAAATCAAGGTGTACAAAAATAAGCAGGAGGAGGGAGGGACAACAACAAGGAGCTCCTATAGACACTGTTGGCCATTATTCACACTCAGCAGCGAAGGAATTGGGGACCACGAGTTTGGATAAAAGCTTGACTTGTACACTTGGTACAACTAAAACCAAATCCTTTTATGGAAGCCCAGGAATGAGGTTCTTTATGGCTTAGAAGAAAAATTAGAGCTGCTGCTTAGGGAGAAAGCCATGTTTCTTCCCCTGTACAGGGATGCTGTCTTTGCTATGTGATGCCTTCCGTAAGCTCTTTTGGGGACAGGGGTATAAATCATAATAAAGCCATGGCATGGCATATAAATCATAATAAAGAATAATGATATGTAATAAGGATGAATAATATTAAGAGGAGAATTGTGTGAGAGAGCCTGCACACATATATACACACAGCTGTACAAATACAGATAGGAAAGCTGGTTGTTACTGTCAACACACTGATCCCACCCTCCTTGCACCTTCTTTCCCCACATTCCCTGCCCTGCTGCAGATGGAAGGCCAGTGAATAAACATGTGCAGGTATTTTACTGCTCAGAGGGCCACAAACTGGCATTAGAGTGGGAGTTGGAAGCCCTCCAGCTCCTGTGTCTGGCTGCACACAAAGCCCTCCCCCTGCTTTGGGTGGAATTGTGTCACCTGAAGAAATCAAGGAGCAGGTCTTACACCAACTGCAACACACACCTGTCCTCTTCCCTCTCCTGGAGCTTCCCAGCAGCAGGATAACTCTGCCTGCCCTCCACCCCTCCACCACAGAGTGACAGAGATGCTCACCTGCCTGGCTCTTTAAGGAAGGTGTGGTGAAGGCTACAAGAAACTGCAGATTTTCTGTGACCTCACCTTTTCTGAGCAGTTCTAATGAAAGGAACTCAAAAATCTGCCACCTTGATAGCACTAAATATCCAACCTCGTGCTGCTGAGGAAAGAGAACTGGAGAAGAGAATCACAAATGGAGAGAAAAAATTACTTCAAGGAACACATGGAAGCTGTACCAAGAAAACAGGAAAAAAACCCCTCGATGTCCAGCAGAATGCCCTGCTCCTCATGGAAACCCAAAGCATTTCTCCATAGGAGAGGCAGAAGGGCAGGCCCAGGGCTGTCTGCTGGGGTAGAACCAGGAAGGATGAACTGGTGAAGCACAAAGAGAGTGGGAGGTGAAAGAGTTCAGATGCAGGTAGGAGCCTCCTTTCCTGGCTTGTCTAAAGCACCAGGCAGATTGTTGGAGCTATTCAGAAAGTCACAAGAACAGCAGACAGTAGCACCAGGCATCTGAGCTTGTTTTAATACCATCCAGAGTTTGATATACTTCTCAAATCCCAGGATTTATTAAGCATGGCTCTGCTGCTTCTGCTTCTAGAGCAACAAAGCTGAAAATGCCAGAGAAAGAGGTTCCTAGGTTTATCTCCTTTGTTTTGTGGCACCTCTTTAACCTGAAGCTGAATGTAGGAGAGGTTATGCAGATGGTTCTACCACCTGATCCACGAATTTGGGAGGGTTTTCTTCTCCTCATTTTTTCATGCTGGCTGCACAAAAGTGACAAAGCAAAACTGTGCTCAGCCAAGTGGAATCCCTTTGTCCCACACCCTGCCAGGCCTCTGGCACTCCCCCAGAACCACCCGTAACCTCTGTGCATTGCTGTGTCTTTTTTTTAACTCAATTTAAAACCAGAGGTGGGTCAAACTGGTTTGGTGGGAGTCTGTAAAATTCTTTAATTACAACAGTATGAATGAGCCTTGTAAAAACTGGGAGAAACCTGACACAAAGGAGAAGCTGGGAAGCCAGAGCCCCCACTACAGGAAATCCAAACACAGAGCTGGAACCCACAGGCATCTGCCAACGCTCCCTGGGCAGCAACACGAGGGGTTCTTCCCCTGGAAAATCGCCCTGCCCGTTTATCTGCACTGGGGGAGAGTAATCACAATTTTAACATGGATTTAGTGTGCCTGCACACATATATACTAGTCCTTACACTCTGTCCCCAAGGCTGGAGAACTTGGGGCCCCTCCTGAACCCTCAGAGTTAGGGGAGCAAAATTGCAAAGTTACCCCCAGCACTGTCCTGCCTTCGGGGTGTCACCACTCAGGTGTTGAGAACAGGGACATTTGTTACCCATCACACACGTCTGCCCCTCTCTAATGAGGCAGGAGATAGAAGTGGGAGCTCTAATTTCCAATTCTGCTAATTGCAGACCTGGATTAGTGTTCCAGTTTTGCTCTGTACAGATGTGTTTGCCAATTTGCAGGGAAAGAGGGAAATAAATAGATGTTTGAGATCTTCAGGGCTAGATGCTCAGAGCAGACTAAGCACTCAGTTCCCCAGAGTTAAAGAGCACAGCAATCCAACCTCCTTTCCATGGAAGGTAGACCTGGACTGCTCAGCTCCTTGCACAAATTGATTCATTTATTACCAGCAGGTTAGCCTAAAGTTGGGTGGGTTTTGTGTGTTTGTGTCAACTGATTCTCCAGAAGAGACAATCCCAGGGATAACTGCATTGCCAGTGTATCTGATAAAGCAAAGGAAACAGGGGGGGTGGGTTGGTACAACTTTACAGAACTGACTAAACTGGGGCTGCTGGTCAAGATCCATCCAAAATTATTTGCTGGCTGAGTCAGCCAGTTCCATTTTGGGTATGAGGAAACAGAGTTCCCAGTCAATGAATATCAGCAGCAGAAACAGCACAAAGATTGCTCCACCAGTTAAATGTGTATTTAAAACGCTGATAGCCCACACTGAGATCCAAGAAAAAATGTATTTATCATTGTTATTAACAGTAATAGAAATAAAACCAGTTCTAATAGCATGCAGGGTTTGATGCATTTCCCAAATAAAAGGATTTATTAGTTTAAAGCCTGGGTATTTATTTGTTTCCCTCTCCCCAGTCCTGCCCCCCTCCCAGCTGTGTTGAATTTTTAATGCCCCCTGTTTCTAATGTCAGCCGTTCTTCTTGTAAAGGTTTTTTTGACATAACTTTATATTGCTACATCCTTTTGCTGTTGCCATTGCCCATCCTTGTTAGAGACTCCACTCCCCTAATGAAGCTCATCTCCTGCCAGGATAATAAAAGAAAATAGATCCAGAACTGAAGTGAACCAGGGAGAGGGTGGGAGGTGTGATTGGAAACAAGAGTGGCACAGAGGAAATGCCCCAGCAGTGTGTTCTCTGGAGACTCCTGAGGCTCCCCAGGACCTGAGGGTGTTTCTGCACACAGGGATGGACACACACACTTTGCACAGGTCTACATGCACACTGACTGTGTGTGGGTCTCATTTCATAGACACACACTGCCAGGGTGGAAGGACACAGCTGGGAGATGTGCCCTGCAGGTGCCAGAAGTTGGGGACACTCTGCCAAATTAAAAAAATAGGACTCGAAATAGTCCAGTGACTCCCCAGTCCCAAATTTTGGGGGTATCCCTTCAGTGTTCCACAGTAACAGGCTGCTGCTGAAGCCTGTTGCAGCTCTGTGGCCATTGCCTCTCTTTTATTCTTCCCCCCATCCATCTTCATGAGTGTCTAACAAATGAGAAGGCACCTTCCTCCTGTTGTCATTCCAAAGAACAAACAGGACTATTTGCACAACCAGGAAAACCAAAATATCTCTGTTATCCTGCCTGTAACCCTCCTTTCTCCTTCCCAGCACTGAGCTTCCACAAAAGGTCTGTTAGTGACAGTGGCAGCTGCTGCAGAAAACATCCTGTATCCTGGAGCAGAGCCCCAACAACTCCTTAGGCTTAGGAACAACTGGTTTTGGGGGCAACTCATGGTCTCACTATGAGCTGTGAAAAAAAGTTCATCAAACTCTACAATGCTTCTTTCATTTATGTCCATTGAGAATAAGAAGTTTAATGGGTTTTTTATCTTCCCTGGGACTTTTAACTACTTTTATAGGTCCTTGGCAACTCAGTCTCACAGTTTCACTGGGATGGAGGAGGTCAGTGATTGCACTTGTCTTACACTCTGACAACAGAGAACTGAAATGAGGCTCTTGAGGAATGGCAGAGCCATCACAAACCTGAGGTGTTGTGATCCCCAGTGCCTCCCCCTCCTGACACACAGCAGCTTCTTCCCAATGTTAATACCTGCTAAAGGCTCTGCAGGGCCTCTGTGGCTACTGGAACTTCTCAGAAGGACCCTCCAAAGCACTCTGAGAAGCTCAGTCACTATGGGACAGTGTATGGGACAGTGATAATTAGACCAGACCTGTAACATTTCCAGTAAAAGAAAAGAAATTTTCAGAAGGCAACGTAACCCAAAGCCATTTCAGTTCCCCCTTGGGGGCAGAACATCAGCAATGTTATTTTTCTGTTTCCACAGTGGTGCCTCAAACAGCTGCTTTGCAGTGCTGAAGGCCCAGGAGGTGTGAGCTCTGCCTGCTGCTGTTACAGGGGTCTCCACAAAGCTCCTGGGAATTAGGCTCGTGTGCTTCAGCTGAAAATTCCAGTTTTCCAGCCCCACAATCACTGGGACGCAGCCATCCTGTTAGCCCAGGGTGACAAGCAGGTCTGGGGCTTCAAAAATAACAGGAAAACAGGACCAGCAAAGCTGTTCCAGCCTGCAGGGTCCTGCCTCTCCCCTCAGAGCTGCTTTAGACACTCAGCAGCAGCCCTGTTTAGTCTGTACCAGCAGGGATGCTGAGGGCTGGCCAGGGCTCCCCCTCCTTCCCATGAAACACAGCAGGCAGGGAAAAGCAGTAACAGGTGAATCACAGCTCCTCTGCAGGGAATGTCTCTTCCCATGATCAGTCAGAAGTTTTGAGGAGGCTCCAGCAATGCACACATACAAACCTGGAGCCCAGTCCCATCCCAGTCCTCTTGGATGCTCCGGAGAGCCACATACCCATCAACTACACGTGCAGCAGCATTATCTTGGGGTCTGGCTCAGTGCAAACTCGGGCACAGAGAGGACTGGGGCTCTGGTTGAAGCAACAACAATTTGGAGATATATTTTTTGACTTGTTTCCAGTGGGATCTCCAGCTTTTAAGCACATCAGACACATTAACATGAGGAGAACCTCTACATAGTTGTGGCTTTCAACATCTGAAATATTTACAGCCATCCACGGCCCTGCTCAGCTTCTGCAGCAGTGCCACAGGCTTTGGAACTCAGGAAAACTCTACTCCTTCCTCCCAGACTAATTCTAAAATTCAGACCCCAGAGTCATCATGTCTAGGCTTGGCTTACACGCTAATTCTGCACTGAAAAGCTTAATTGAAATTTCAGGTAGAAATTAATCCAGCCACCTCTTGCTCCCTAATGGATTTTGATCTACTTCTCCACACTGTGACAATTTCTGGCACAGTAAGTGATGTCTGTTTTGAAAAAGGCCATAATTATGAAGTCTACAGGGAACTGTAGGTCAGGACAGAGACGCAATCACAAAGCTCTGACTAGACCAGAAAAACAGGAATGACGAGGACTCCTGACATACTGCAGGAACAGTGACAGATCAGTAGGGAAAATACTTGCAGCAATGCCAGGTCTGGCCCTATTTTGTCCTTTTCAAGCCATTTTTTGAGAGCTGTGGAAAAAAAAATTGTCTAATTTTTCTAGCTAGAGCACCATTCACTGTCCTCCTTCCAAAATGCTGTCTGGAAACCCCCACGGCAGTCCCAAACCAGGAAAACAACACTTGCAAACGGATGGGGTGATCTAACCAGAACCTTTCAGTCCGCAGATTGATCACCAGACTGGAGTAGAAGCAAAGGGCAGCTGAATTTAGGCAAGCCCTTAAGGAAAAATAAAGTGTTTGCATGTCTCTACATACGTGTGAGCAAGTCTTGCAGCCAGCCCACGACTGACACCAGGGATGGCTGGGCACTGGGAATGGCCAAGTGCTGTTGATCCTGGTAAAGGACAGGTCACAGCTCCATGAAGTGCAACCACTTTTGAGAGAGCAGAGTCATCAGCCAGATCACTGGAGTGAGGAATCCAGGCTCCAGGAGGGATGTGGCTCCTGGAGCAGAAACATCCCAAGAAGGGAAGCCCTTGGCTGATTTTCTGCTGAATTTGCTAATGCCAGGCATTAGCAACACAAGCTGTCCCTCGAACTCAAACAGGCATCATGTTCCCAAAAGGTGGCAGGACTCTAGATTTGAATTCTTCTGAATAATGAAAATATTCAAACATTTGTGCACGCTCAGCTCAGCAATTTTCTTCCTCTACTGACTTTGCACAGGAACCCTGAAGACCATAAACCATAAACTTTGGAGATTGGGAGACCCCAAGAGGACCTCAAAGTTTTAAGTGCGATCTCCCTTGTGTCTAAAGCACAACTCTCCCCTTTGTAACACAACTGCAGGTTTGGTGTCGTGGACAGCAGTGTGCAATCATCTCCTGGTGACAGTAATCACAGCAAGAGCTGCCCTGGGGGCCTCACACACAGCAGGTGCAGCTGTGACCAGGCTCCTAAAAGCCTTTTTGGGCATCAAGACCTACAGAGACCTCTTCCAAATCAAACCCAATATGCCTGTGCCAAAGCAAGTTTTGATCAAGGAGAAGAGTCATGAAAACCACAACGAGAGTAAGACAAAACCATTGGTTTCACACAGGCCCCTGGGTGGCAAGATGAAGCCAAGGAAAGAAGGAGGAGGCCTCTCAGGAGTGGATGGATCAAGAGGAATATGCTACACAACCAGCTGTTCCAAAGGAAGGATGATATTTTCCCTTTGGGTGTTCTGAGCAGGCAATGGGATCAGCAGTGTTGGGATCTGAGACAGGCAACGGACACAACACACAGCACAGCAGCTCTTTAAATGGAGACAATCCACACAAATATATCTTTTTGGAGGGAGGAATTTGTTGTCGTTGTTGATTTTAATTGAATTCCACCAGGAAGGCAAAACTCGACCTCAGTGGCAGAGCTGCTAAAGGCCAGCCAGCAGGTTCACAGCCACGGTGTAGCACAGCCCAGCCAGCCACAGTCTGAGTGCTTAGGAGGTGCAGTCTGTGCTGTATTAATATGCAAAGTGTGCCTGCCTTCCCAATTAAATGGAAAATGCTATGATTAAAGGCAGTCAGAAGATATTAGATGGATAGTGCTGAACTAGGGGCTTTATTTCCCATGCACAGAAGCCCCACAGGAGTGGTGATGGAGTGTGTGCGGGGGAGATCACTGATGGTGAGCAGAGCAGGGGAAGGAAAAACACCCAGAGAAAATGGAAGGGGAGACAATGAGCAACCAGTTTACGGGAGGACTGAATTAACACAGTTCCTCATCCTGGTCTCTGACACGGGGGCCCTCTGGGCCACACTTATCTGGAGAGACACTGAGCATCACTGCTCACAGGAGCCAAATTCTGGCACATCATTTGGAGGGAAGAAGGCCTTGGAAGCTGAGTGAGCCCCAGCAAAAGGCCCAGAGAGCATCACGGTTCCGAGCTGCACAGCCCTGAGGCAAAGCTCAGAGGGACAGACCCTTCCTCTGCCCCTCCTGCCCTGTTGGCACCAGCATCTTCTCTTTTACCACCTCTCCAGGCTGAGAGAAGGAGACACAGCGGAGAAGTGCAGCACGCTGGAGAATTTACAATTAAAGCCATGAAGATGAGAAGATACAACAGGAAACATTAATAACTGAGTGTGGAGTTCCCTCTGCCTCGCTCTAAATCACCCTCCTGGCTCTGCTCCCCCCAGCCCCAGGACACACAGCCAGTCCCCCCGTGCTCTGCCTCCTGTCTCTGCTCCTCCCTGTCACCAACACACTCCCTGCCCGTGTTTCATGACTTGCATGTAATTAAAAGAGATGGCAAAGTCAGGTGTATTTATGGGGACTTGTAACCTCACACTCCCATTTCCAGTTGCTATGGGTTTCCTTCCAGAGTTGGTTCTTTCTCCCCCACCCCCACCAGGCAGGATAAAGTCTAATAAATTCTGCTGTGTAATTGGCTGTACATTTTAGGGGTCCATCTATCCCAGTGCTGTGAAAACAGAGGCCTTCAAAAAAATCACTGTAAGGACAGAAAACCCTGGGGGAAGGAGTCCAAAGTGCTTTATTTCCTCAAATGACTGTGGCTAAATTGTTCCAGGTACGAGGTGGGAGTGCTGAGTGGAGCTGAGCCAGAGTCAGTGGCTGCACCTGAAGGAAGGCACTTGCCAGAAGTTGCACCTCTAAACAAAAGCAGAGTTTGCTGTCCTGCTTTGCCTCTCTGGGAGCAAGAGAACCACCCCAGGGGCTGAGCAGAGGGCACTCCCTGCCTGCCCAGTGGGCAGGTCAAGGCAGGTACAGCTGCCTGATGCGTATTAATGCAATAACTCTCCAGGTGCTCGTGCTGCTCTCACCTCCTGATGCTCCACAGACACTGAAAAGCACATGATGCTCTTTAAATGAGCCACTTCCACCATGGACTCCCCTAGAAAAGCTCTCCACATTTTGAGGAATGCAGAATTTTAGCTGTTCTTTGTCTTCAGGGAGGGATTTCTTTCAGCAGCAATGTGCCCCCCAAGGTGAAGCCAACACTGAGAAGAGGGTGGACATCTCTGCATGCAGCAAAAATTATCTGCATTTAGGATGCCACTTCTCTGCTGAGGACAACAGGAATTGTCCACATGCAATGCCAGCACTCACAGGTGGGTCTGCAGCACCACTGAACATCCTTAGCAGGATTTACTGCCTGTAAACTTTTATCCCACGGGGAAACCCTTCTGCACGAGGACCTGCACCTGCTGTCAGCGTAGCAGAGCCTCCCCTCCCATCCACACTCCCACTGACATTTCAAACCCTCATTCACAGCTGAATCCAAAGAAAACACAGTGGGAACAAGAGGGAGGGAGAAACCAGATTTCCTCCGGTTTGTTAATTTAGGTGAAAGAACAAAAAGACTTCAGAAAAGTGGAAGGAGTTCTAAGATGGGGTCACATATGTGCCTGCCCCTTCTGCACACACAGAACCCTGGCCTGCCTGCATGGCACTGCACAAACTCTGCTCTTCTTCTGTCATTTCTCCATTGTGCCAGCAGAAACCAACACCCCTTAATTCACAGGCTTCCACATTCTAAGTTGATGTCTAATGTTAATGTTATTTAAAAGTCACCTTACTTTTTTTTTTTCTTCTCTCTCCCACAAATTTCATGATGAGTTTCTTATTTCCCTCCATTTTTTTGAAAGAATAGTTTATTAAGAAAAGCTTGACTGTACCTCCACCCTGTCTGCTGGAACAGCAGTGCTGAATAAAAAACCCACCTCGCAGGAGACAGTTTTATTCTGTTGATCGGAAGTCTGCCAGCCCAATTTATGATTGGACATAAGATCTCCAAATCTGAATTTATGTGTTGCAGTATAACGACAGGTCAATGAGATTAAAGGTATGTTCATGAGAGAGCTGTAAGGCAATTTGAGTTTCATGGTTCTGTGGTGATTGGGCATTCAGTCTAAGAAAACCTGTGTTAATAAAACACTTGCAGTCCCCGGGAACAATCTGCACATTATTCATTATTGCAGCCCGGCTGTGGTCGCCCTCACCAACACCCCCTCACCATAAAAGCAGAGAGAGAGAGGGAAGGCAATTCTCCCCCTCCTCCCTATTCAGATGAAGCCATCAGGGAGATGGTGCCACTGATAACGAATGGGCTGAATTAACAATAGAAACACTTTTCTTTCTTATCATATGGTTCACATAATCAAACCAGGGAGGGGAGAAGAAAAGTCTGAGCCTCGCATATGGGTCTCCCCCACCAACTGACAAATACACGGACTAAAGGCAGACCAGCAGCTTCTAATCACACACAGAGGAACTCCCCTGCCTTCAAGTTCCTGTTTATTGAAGAAACATCACCCTACAAACCTTAAACACAGGGCTTAAACGAGCTTAAGCCACATCACACTGGCTTGTGGAGGTCACCTGAATCAGAGCAAACCTCAGAAATTGTAGACATGGGCCTCCAGTTGCCTTTGGATCCAGGGCCAAACAGCCACGCTGTTCACAGGCTTGGGCTTCCAAACAGGGCTGGTTTGGCGCTCAGGCTGGATGCAGCAAGTCCTGCAAACTTTAGGTTCAAATTCGAGTATCTCCCATGCTGGAAGCCAGACCAAGATTTAGGTTCAGTACGTTATCATGGTAAGTTTCAAGTGGTGCTCACGCCCTGATCCGAAGTTACCTGTGGGCTCAAAGTCGCTTGCTTTGACCATTCTAGTTCATCCTCTATCTCTCTGCAAATAACTGCCATTTCAAGCCCAAATCACAGAATGGTTGGGGTTGGAAGGGACCTGACAGATCATCTGGTTCTAACCCAATCAATCAAATTCTTCATCTTGCTTTGGCATCACACCCAAACTCCTAAACTGCTCCCACATGGCACAGGAACCCTGTCACCCCCCAGAGTACACTAAAAGCACCACAGAACCAGAGGGGAACCTGCAGCAAACCCAAAAGTCATCAACTTTCCTCTTTAAGACATTTTATTCTTCATCAATTTCTTCATCATCACAAGAAAGGCTTTAATTCAACGAAGATCACAGGATGCAATCATTTTGGTGGTAGGGAAAATGTTCCATGTTTTGTTTCCACGTGGACTCTGTCCCAGTAAAGCAACTCCTCATGTTCCTTTCCCCATGCAAGTACAAGGGCCAAATTCACCTTGGCCTGGTTTAAGTAGGTCTGATAACCCACAATTCCTGTACACTTCAGGAACTGTTGAAGGTGCCCAGCACTTCTGAACCTCAAGCACAAAAGCTGAAAACCCAGAGCAGGAGCATGTGGAATGGAAGAGCAGCAGCCCAAGGACAAAGGAAGGAGGTGGAGAAAGGAGCCTGAAAAGGGACAGGGCCAAGAGGAGGTACTGGGGAGCTGTTACTTATGTCTGACTATTCCAAGCATCGTGCAATGGAGCCCCAAATCAGAGAGCCCTCTGTACCTACAGAGCTGTTACTGCTGAAGGGGCCAGAAAATGTTTGTGGAGTAAACCCATCTCTGATAGGCAACGAGATACCAGGACGTTCCTGTTTCATCCTTGTTTAATCTGTTCCTGTTGTCAGGCAGGGCACTGGGCCAGTGCAAGTTCCCGTTGCCTCAGCTTCAGGGGTGGACTGGCTTCAGGATTTATACAAATAAAAGGAGAAACCAAGAGCGCCAGCAGCACCAATCTGATTACAGAGTCATTTATTTTCTGGTCGTTAATAATTTGTGCAATAAAAGATTGCGTGCCGTTCTGAGTTAGTAGGAGTTATTGGCATGAATTTCCCTCCACACTGGTGTGAGTCTGTGCTTGGAACATAAATTATTAGTTTCTTATCGCACTCCTCCTCATTTTTCATGCTGCCACAGCTCGATCGCCAGGAGCCAGCCCCTCAGTCTCAGTCCTATTTTATGCTGCACGAGAAAGGCAGCAAAGATGCCGATTCCATCCTTAATTACAGCAGCTCCTTCCTGCACTGCCTCCCTCCCAGCCCTCCTCCCCACCTGAGCACTGGAAGGGGTGCCCCGTGTTGTGGCTGTGTGGAGCCACGGGTGGTGACAGGCAGGTCCTCTGCCACTTGCCAGCACCATTTCCAGGGAAAACACTGTTCTTTGACAACAGCCAGAGTCAGGAAATGCCAGGCTTCCACCATCCTGCCAGCTCCTGTCACAGAGTTGTTTGGAAGCAAATTGCATGTGTGGATCTCAGTGCAAGGATAAAAGGAGGCTGGAATTTGTAACATCCTTGAAAGGAGAGGAGGGAAGTCCTGGCACGGAACTGGGTCATGCACAAGATGGTTGGATCTCCAGATGCAGAAGTTTGAGTCTTGGCTGTGGCTGAGGAATTTCCTGGCCTTTCTCCTCCTAGAGCATTAAGCAGGTGGATTACAGGAACACCTCAGTGCTCCTCTGTGAAATGGATGCTTCACTCACATTTCCAAATTATTTGAAGTTCAGTGAGGGAAACACATGAAGAATTAAAACTCATTTAAAAGCCATCAAAACACCCTTCTTGTTTCTGTGACACACAGCACTGAAACGCTCTTTAATGATGCTAATTGTCTTGTTAAATGCAGCAATGTGCATTTAAACCACGCCAAGACTCTTGGCCCTTTCCATGTGTCAGCCTCATGGTCTTCTCCATTCAATGTGTCTCTTCCAATTGTGCCCAGGAACATTTGCACCAACATCTGCTAAATTTCACAAGAAGCACTGACAGATTTGGGCGACAGAGCACATCTGGCAGCTGCAAATGTACTTGCCAAGGGCTGTGCAAACCATGAGCTTCTACAGAGAAGTGAAGCAGGAGGTGCAGGAGCAGCTTTGCCTTCTCCTCATCAAAAGAGAAGTACCCACCAGCTGAGAGAGCTTCTCTCTGCAGCACCCATTCACATCAGGCTTGGCTCCACAGCCCCTGGCTCTCTCCTTGGTCCACTGGCAGCTCCAATTGCTCCCCTGGTCACAAAGGCCAAAGCCCAGCACTCTCCCTCCCAGATTCCTGCAGTGTGACATGCCCAGGGCAGCCCTGTTACAAAGGAACACATGTTCTTCCACTCCAAGAGGATTTATAACCCGGGTCCTGGGCAGGCACAGCACACACTGAGGGTGTTGTCAGTGCCAGAGTGATTGATGGCTCAGTGTTGGACACGTCCCTGGTGACCACACTGCATTGGTGACTCACTGGTCATTTCAAAACCATGCTCATGTTGACAGGGTAACATCCAACACACCCAGGGCTCACATTATGTTCCAGATGTCCACCCTGAGCTCATGGTCTGCTGAAGGAGCATCACCAGGGCTCTGTTTCACTGGGCAATTCCTGTCAGGAACATCCCCCAGACTGCTCTCAGACAAGTACTGCTCAAACATAAACCCCCAGCCCTCCTCTCACTGAGTTCCTGTGTTCGAGTTCCCCCTGCTCACCCCACCCAGGAAAGGAGTGAATCCATGCTGAAAATACCAACACAGCAGGGACTAGAGCTGCAGTCATGTTATAGCTGTAATAGGGATATTTAAAACAAAACATAACCAAAATATTTACATTCTTTATCCCTCAACAGATCTGTCTTTGAAAAAAAAAAAAATGAAATCAAAGACAGGAACACCAGCACCACAGAATTCCTTCAGGACACAGATTTATAGAACACAGGAGCAACCTCTGGTCTGTCACAAAATTACACTAAGGGACAGAGGAGAGAATCTTTACATTAGCAAAAGCAATCACTGTGCACGTGCTCCTGGTCACTGGACACAAATCCTGGGGTTTGCCCTCATTCCCTCACTCCCACAATCACAAATCCCATGCTGTTTGCCATCATGACTCTGTTTGCCATCACTGCTCTCATCTGAGAGTCCAGTTTGGACTCTCCAGTTTGTAGCTACAGACTAGGCTAGAAAAAAATCATCTAGTTCCTTTTAAAATCAAGGACTGAGATGACTGGAAGGAGATACTGAAAAAAAAGAGTGAGCAGAAGATTACTTGGCTGCAGAAAGACCCAGAAATAAGGATCAAACCCAGATCAGCTGAGAGGGGACCTGAAATCGGGGTCTCTGATTCTCTGTATTTAGAAGAAAGGCCAACTGTCCCTTCAGGACTCAGGGACCCAAAACCACAGGAAATTTGTTGTAAGTCCTTGGTAGAGGCAAATTTCTATCCTTGGAGAGAAAAGTACTGAAAAAAAGACCCTTAACACAAATCTTGGGCCCAGGCCCCCAGTGTCTCACAACATTTGGCACACTGGAGGACAGTTCCTGAGTGCTCCAACAAGCACATCTTCCCGCTTCCTGTGATCCAACAGTTTGAAGATATTTATCATCCCTTTTTCCCAAGCTCCAAGAGAGCTCCCTTTATCACAACCTATTTCAGATTTGTTTTGCTGCCATCAACACCTGCCAAGGCCATGCTTTCTGTAAAATAAGCTGGCTGGATGCCACGGGCAGGATTTGTCAGACTCTGTCTCCACGCTGCCTCTTGGAGGACCCCCCCAACCTGGTGACATTTCCATGCCCTCCCAACTCCTTCATCCCACCCCTCATGGGGACACTTGGCTGAAAACAGAAAAGACAAAGCCAAACTGCTGAAGTGTTTAAAATTTCTGTTGAAGCAATGACAGGACGTTGAGGGGAGGGTGCGATGGGACTTGTACAGCAGAGTTTTCCGCGGATTTAAAAGCAGCAGACGGACACCTCAAGAATCACTTGACAGCCATCATGGACTTCAGTGTCCAGTTAAAGGTTAAAGGCAGGCTGACAACTCTCACTTGTATCCTGGTTGCAAACCACTCTCAAACAAGCCCCTGGAAATCCGGTCTGCATCACTTGCTCAAACCTTGCCAGCTTAATCTGAATAATAACAGAGAAATGGTCCTGCAAGGCCAAAAGCTATCAGGGCAGGAGCAGTCAGGGAGATAAATTAAGCAGCACGCGCGGCTGAGACCCTTTAAAAGGAACATTGCACTTCCTATTTTCACATCTTGAAGTCTCCACACTGTAGCAGCAACTCTGGCACGAGTTCCTCAGTCAGCCCCTTCCTGAGAGAGCAGCACTCCCAGCAGATGTCCTGCTCCAGATCCCTTTCTCTCCTTGTCCCTGTGTACAGGATGCTGTGGATAGAATTCAGAATGCTGCTTTGCACAGCAATACCAACCATCACCTGAAGCTCATGAAACACTTGGCAAACAGTCCTGACTCAGCTTCTTGATAGTGCTGTGGGGAGCCAGGGAAGCACCAGGCACAGGCAAATATCACTGTGATTTCTGGGGTGCATGGCAGTAACATAAAAAAACCCACCCAACACTAACACCCAAGCCCGTGCTTTAGGAGCAGTGCCTCAAAGTACCAAGGACCTCATCAAAACATTTTGCTACTCAATATTCTTGAATATTTCAATACATGCTTGAATTGCCAAATCAATTTCTTCTATCTATTTGGCTTTAGTTTTTACTTCAGTGTTCAACTCGATGGATATTTGTTGCCTTTTAATTCTGTGCACAAAGATTTGGAGAAATCAGTTTATTCCCCTCAACTTGTCTGTGGAAAAACAAAGGCACAGAGCAAGCATTTGACATTTTGGGATCAAGAGGCAGGAAGAGCAGACAATTCTGTTTCCTTAGACACAGGCAGCTCTATATGACCAGACTGGTCCAAAATGGATGATGCAGGTTACCTACTAAGCATAAAATAAATCAATTATCTTCCTTATATATGATACTTTACTTCAGTGTTTCTGGAAGGGGGACTGTTTTCCATCATTTCTCCCACCCTTCCCTGTCTGAGCTTTGCAGAGATCTCCTGAAAACCCCACCACTGTGCAAGCACAAGCTGTACTGCACTAAATGAGGCACTTCAGGTTCAATGAGGTCCTTCATCGTTCCAGTTCTAGCTCTGTGCTTCTCCCTTCCAGGCATCTAAGTTGGCTCCTGCACCATCTTCATTATGGTACTGCTTTTTCCCTAAGTTATGGCTCTGTGATTCCCTCCCCTCCTGCCTGAGGCAAGAGGCTCAGGGCTTGGAACTCCTGGTTCTGTTTCCAGATGTGTCACGAGCTGCTGTGACCTTGAAAACAAGTCAGGAAGGTGGCAATTTTCAAACTTGGGTGCTTTAATTTAGGCACTGACACAACCTTATTTACTGAGAAGATAAGCATCCATAGCTCCTGTGAAAAAAATGAGCAATAAAAATAACAATATCCAGCATCTCATCCTTCTGACTCTCCTCTCTCTTTCGTATTTCATTCATCCCAAATCTGCATCTTCCCCTTCCTTTAATAGCCACACCTAATGCCGTCCCTATCTTCAAACCCAGTCTAACCTATACGCCCAGTTGCTTTGGAAGCCACACTCTACTGTCAACAAAACCCTCCCATTTATGCCTAAAGGAGAGCCATAGGTAGGAGTTTCTGATAAAGAGCAATGCACTGACACACCTTCCCTAAATTTTTCACGGGAAAACCATCACTTTAATTTTTCTTCTTGGGACCTACAATGCACATTCTCAGCAATACAACCAGGAAGAATAATACACATTCTTG
>VXAU01004088.1:0-46277 GCA_013399695.1 Formicarius rufipectus | reverse complement strand
GTAGTGCCCGTGAACGGCCCTACACCAGAGCGCCTTGGCGAGTAATGCGATTATCTCTCCCACGAAATCAAACCCGCACAGCGGAGAGGTTTTCCCCTAATCCCAGCGCCATCTCCGGGAACGGCTCCGCGGCGCACAACTCCTTAACAACAACGGGGCTGGGAATGGGGGGAGNAGCCCCCGCGGGCTCTGCCCGGGCTGGCGCCGCTCGTCCCCCCCCGAGGGCTGCGGTGCCGCCGCCGCCGCGGTCGGAGCGGCCCCGGCAGCGGAGCCGAGACGCTCCAAGAGCCGCCGACACGTCCCAATTAGCGCTGCCGCCCCGGGGGCGCGTCCCGCCCGCCGCCCCCGCGATCCCCGGGCGGCCGCAGCTCGACGGGAGGGGGAGGATTAAAAGGGCCAGAGCCTGGAAAGGAACGGCCTTGCCACGAAGGGAAAGGGAAAGGGAAAGGGAAAGGGAAAGGGAAAGGGAAAGGGAAAGGAACGGCCGTGCCACGAAGGGAAAGGGAAAGGGAAAGGGAAGAGAAAGGGCCAGAGCCTGGAAAGGAACGGCCGTGCCACGAAGGGAAAGGGAAGAGAAGGCAAACGAGGCAGCTGCGCCGCCGGGAGCCCTCGGGGCGCGCACCGAGCGGGCAGCGCGGGGATGCGCGGACACGGGAAAAGCTGCCCGCAAGATGCTCAGCCCAGCCGAGGTGGGACGGTGTGCCACGGCGGGGACCGGGGGGAGAGCCAGGCACGCGGGTGTGGTGGGAGACACCCGTGGGCGCCTCACAGGAGCGCCAGAAGCAAAGCCGAAGTTGTCCCTGCAGACGCAGCGGCTGCCGGCGCACAAACACAGACAACCCACCGAGCTCCGGCGCTGGGCTTTGGCCGCCTCTGCCCACGGGGCATCCCAGGACAACAAGGGGATAGTGGCACACGGGGCAGCTCCTATCCCCGGGCCATCGGGTGTGATGCTGCCACGGACAGTGCTCGAGCGGTGCCAGCACAAAATTGGCATTTTGCACATCAATATCGGTGCTTTCCTGAGTATTTCAGCAGTGAAAGGCTTCC
The DNA here is from genome assembly GCA_013399695.1 of Formicarius rufipectus. NCBI lineage: Eukaryota > Metazoa > Chordata > Aves > Passeriformes > Formicariidae > Formicarius > Formicarius rufipectus. Next base: position 45,227 of record VXAU01004088.1, on the reverse strand, counting down.
ATCCTGAGCTTTCCACATTCCTGTTTTGACCCCTGGACACACAGGTGCAGGTGTTAGGAAAAGTCTTCTAAACCATCACATGCCATGCTCCGGGGACATGCTCAGGGAATCTTTGCTCCCTTGGAGCAGCAGAGATTCTCCAGGCACTTGGTGGTGTGGGAAAAGGATGAAGTCACTATCCCTTCAAGCCACATCTGCCAGATGATTCTCCACACCTAGCAAGACCTTTCACAGAGACAGGTTTTGGCACCAAGCAGGCAGTTTCATGGTTCAATTTCCGCCCTGTTTATCCCCCAAACCCCAGTGACCTCTGCCCATGCCTCTGCTTTCAGCAGGATGGACCAGCCTTAGGAGAGATGGGCCCCCACTGCACAGGAGGTGAAAGTGGGGCAAGCATTTTATCCTCCAGTTCCCTCACACAGAGATCAGTTGTTTCCTGGGAAAGCAAGGAAGATGATGGCAGTTGTTTCCCCTGTGCAGGTTCCTTTTTCCCTCTGTCAGCATTTCCCTTAATCAGCAGATCTGATGCAATCCCACAAAAGCCAGCTAGTTAAAAACTCCATTAGGACTAGGAGCGTGTTTTAATCACCACCTTGTCTGACCTGACAGGTTTCCCTCCTTCTGGCTTCATTTTCAAACAGTTAAAAATATTTCCTGTGTAAGGGGAAGGGCTTTTTGTATTTCAACAAGACAGTTAAAAATCTCACTCATTTATCATCATGGTCCCACTTTCAATTTTGCCTTCCTGGAAATCATTTTGGGATAGGAAAGATGTTGTATCTCAAGACATGACATTTCAGTACAATGCCATCACTTCCCATCATAAAATGATGGTGTTTTGTGCCCCATATCATCTAGTCATATATTGAGAGGACTTTTTTATTTCCCCTCTGGAATTTGCATTGCATAAAAATTAAGCACAGCAGCAATATACAAAATATCTGACTAGACTCAACACTGATCCAAAAATGGGACAAAACTTGTCAGGGATATCAAAGTACCCTTCTACTGGATATTACAAGGACTGGGAAAAGAAGCACAATGTCCCAAGGAATATTCAGCTCCAGCGTGAAGATGACCCTACTGACATGGAACTGTGTCCACTTGGATGCAGGACAGTGCTGGACCTTGTTATGCCATACATAGGATTTATGTGGCCTGGAAGGAGCTGTTATGCCTGAAATATTCAACCTCTAAATATATATCCTGACTTCAAACTGTTCCAAGCCACTGCTTCAAGAAAGACTCTCTTTAGAATAAAGCTAATTTTCAAAATCAGGTACTTTTTGAGGATAAAAGTGAGCTATTTGACATCTGATTTTGTGAGCTGCAGAGCCTTTCCACAGGTTCCCATCGACTTCTGCTGGAGTTACTGAGGTGTCTGGAGAAGGACTTGCAGGCTGTACTTGTTTCCATGCCAACACCCACAAAAAAAGAGAGTTATTCCAGATACAGAGTAGCTAATTTTCAAATGACAAAACTATCTGCCATTTAAATTATGTTTGCTTCTCCTAAGCAGCTAAGCAGGGCCTAATCCATATCGTGGGGTGAATACCTGCAGTATTTTATTATTAAAATGTAAGCTGTTTTGGCATTATAGAAAAATGAGAAAGGGGCTTTTGTGTTGATCCTGCAGACCCGAGGCAGGCAAACTTTCCAGCAGACTGGGAGGTAATTTTACCTGAGCACATCCCAGTGCAAGAACGTGTTGGCCAGGGACAGGATGCCAAAAGAGGTGAGCAAAAAATGACACTGAGATTAAAGTGTGCAGAATTTTAGTCATAGAAGCCAGGAGGGAGCAAGAGTCCTGACAGATCTTATCCATGGCAAAGCTCTCGACTTCTGTGAGCATTTTGGCTGAGAAGGGGTGACAAACTTCACACCTCCTAGCGAAAGTCACCTGCTCAGTTGTCCCACAACTCACCCAGAGGTGGCCCTAAAGCAGCAGGGGAGAATTCCCCACAACTCTGGTGTGTAACCAGTGCACTCCCTGCACACTGGCCCCAGGATCCCAACCCTCAGAAGCTCAGAAATCCCCCAAAGCTCAGAAATACTGAAAATCAGGGGATGGGAACTAGGTGGCAACACCTTTAACTCAGGTGTGGCCTTCCAAAGCTTTCTTAGTTTAGCAATATGATATTTGGGAAGAGAGAGAAGAATTCAGTTCTGTCAGTACAGCCCTTAAAAGGATGCAGCTCCACCATCATGACACAGCCTTTATTCCAGCAGAGCTTAGTGCAGTTATATGGCTTCAATTACATCGGTGCAGTCAGTGAGTAAAACCCTTAAGTAAACAGGGTTATTTTCTGATCTAAAATGGAAATTAATTGTCTTAAAGGCATTTTTGTGGGCCCTTGTCAGACATGATTTAACTAACATGTAGGTCATGGGTACAAAGGGCACAGCACTGCAGAAATCTCTGTTCAAGCCTTTGCACTGTTTGTGCATTTGTTTCAGGCAAGAAAATCCTGAGAAACCATCCTTTTTGTTTGTTGTTTTTTTCTTTCCCCCAGAAAAAATGCTGGGATGCAGCTCCCAGTGGGAGAAAAAAAAAAGGCAGAGCTCAGAGCTCTCAGGAGCAATTGCTCACTGGGAAACTCTACCAGGAATTACAACTTTGGGAGTGGAGGTCGAGGAGGGGTGTTGTTGACAGTGCAGAGCAGAAGAGGTCCAAGATGATAGGAGAAAATAATCTTTTTAAAAGAGAGATGGGGCGAAGAGAGTTGCTCTCTAGATGGGTTTTTGAATGCCAAGTTTCAGCAATTTCAGTGCCACATTAAAAACCCTTGCAAAACGATATTTAAGGCTTCTTATCAATTAGATGGATTACCCTTTGTGCTCATAATTTTTGCAGAATTGCAAATCCTTCTCATCCCTTCTCCTGGAGTCTGGAGGAGGGGGGGGAAACCCTGAGGAAAAAGCTCAGTTCCTTTCAGGGATGAGCTGCTGATTCTTGAGGCAGAAAGCCTGGAGGGCTCTGCTCAGACCCTCCATAAAATGACAGTGGTGGCCCCACAAATTTGTTCCTGGGGGGACTGACCCTCCCCATTCATCACATCCCTCGTGGTGAATGACACAGCAGGACACCACACGAATTCTGCCTGACCTCGGGGGGAAGTGGCTCCTCCAGACCACGGTGGGGTCACAGGGAGGGCAGGAGGGAGAAGTTGGGCTATTAGACCTGGGATCAGCAGAACCCTTTGGCCTCCAGAGCAAAGAGGTGGCGTGTTGACAGCACAAACCTGTCCCCACGGCCCCAGGAGCAGTCCTGTCACCTCGGCCAGCCAGCCCAGGGCTGGGGGGTGAGGTAACTGTGCCTCTGGAGCGTGGGAAGCTTGGGATGAGTCAACTGTGGGCACAGCAAACCTGCCTGTGCCCTGCTTCAGCCGGGGGGCACCACAGAAGCCACAACCAGTGGCCACAGCGCTGGATTCATTAATACCTCGGGTCCAGCAGATGCTGTTTACAAACAGCCCCACCCAAGTGAGCCCAAGACTTGGTTCTAATCCCTGGGAAAAGTTGCCCAGCACTGGATCAGGGCGTGAAGATTTAATCCACCTAAGAATTACTGGTGGTGGTGAACACAATGGGGCCATTGTACAGAGGGTTTAGGTGGATTGAGATTTAGAAATGAAATTGGGGAAAGTAATTTTTCTGTAATACCAATTAAAAGTAAACAGTGAATTGTAAGTAAGTTCATTTGTTACTTCTCTGCATCAAGAAAAAGGTTGCAGGCCTTCCTTCATGGAAAATCCAAACTGAAAAGTTAATGCTGCTGGTTTTATGTGTTTTGGGGTGGGGTATCTACTGTTCACCAAACCACCACCTCTTGCCAAGTTACTCTTTCATACTTGTCCAAGATCATGCCATCAATAAGAACTGAAACGACCCTGCCCTCATGTCACTGTCTATAGGGAAATTCCCTTCCCACCAAGCAAGCCCTGGAAAATTCCCTCCAGGAGAATCTCACATGGCAGTTTTTATCCAGCATTTCCCCAGAGGATTTACCAAAGCAGTGTTTAGGAAAGGCACGTTACTCTGCATGGGGCACTAGGGAGGTCCCCATCTCCTGCTCCCCTCACACCAAACGACCCACAGAGCAACGGTGAAATGCCAAACATTTCTATCACTCAGCTGCAGCCTCAGAGGGTGCAAGTGCTCCCCAGGATCTTAATTCCCACTCCACCTTTGGGCAGGCAGAAAATGGAAATGAAGGAGCTGCTCTGTTGCTTTGGAGGGTGACTTCAGCTTTCTTTGCTGCATCCTGGCAATTAATTTGCATTATTACAACTGTAGAAAAAGCTGCAGTTGCAAATCTCTGCTGACATGGGGCTGGTTGGGGAGCTGAAGGAGGACTCTGCACTGGCAGCTGCTCCTCAAGGCACAGAGCCTGGGGCAAAGACTCCATTCTGGTCTGGACTGGATTCCCACAGCACCACACGGTGTGTGGAAGGAGTTTCAGAGCTGCTGCCTCCTCCCTGCCCCTGCACAGAGGCAGCAGGAAAAAAGTTCCTTGCATCCATCTGCTTCCCTGTGCACCTGTACAGGGTTAAGCACCTTCCAACCCACTGCCTCATAAGGGGTTATGCTGGGGCACGACCCTACAGCTGGGCTACCACCATGAGCTGCCTTCCCGGGAGAATGGCAAAGACCGATCCCCTGCAGAAGAAGGCAGGCTAGAGAGAAGGGAAAAAAACCCAAGCAAAAAACCTTTACAGGAAAGAGATGAGCATGTAGATTCCTCACCAGTAATTCCATTAGAGATTATTAAATCTGCTACCCCTAAATAAGGTCAGTGGCTTTTTATTTCTCCCAGTCTCTCCCTCTGTTGCCTCTTTTCTCTAGGCAGGCACCAGCACCGAGGTTCTTTATATCTTATCTGAATCTGTTTTCTTTTCAGCAGAGCAGATTCTCCAAAGAAAGCAGATTCCCAACTTTGTGTTCTGTGGGCTGTAACCATCAGAGCATGCACTGATCACACAGGCACCGGAAAGAAATGCTCCATGTCTTGTACATAGTACTAAACATTCAACTGGGTGCAGAATAGGATTGTGAACTGGAGTTGGTACTGCCAACAGGAGCAGGTTTTGTGAGTTAAGCCTGAAATCCTTTAGCACAGGAGAAGTCTCTGTCGTTTCCCTGACAGTGACACTGTGTGCCACATGGAGTAACACACACTGACCAAGCCATGCCCAAGTTAATTTGGTCTCCCAAATTCACTCTGTTTCCTGAGTTTTGCATTTTCTGCACCCTTATATGCAACAGTGATGCCTACAGAGACAGAAATCCCCTCCCAGCTCAGTGGGATTGTGTGTGAGGCCTCGCTCACAGCATCCTGATGATGTGGTATCACCCTCTCCCCTGGGTTTTGCTGTAGGAGAACAACTTGGGGGGGGTGAACGTGGACACCACACTGAAAATAAAGCAGGCAATACAAGCCCTGTCCTCCTGCTCAACACTCATGCCACAGCCAGAGCTGTCCACCACGACAGCTCAAAGAGGTGACTCAGACAACTCCTAGTTCAGCTTTGCCATCTGCCCCTCTGACAGCCAGACTTCAGTCTATGGGGAGATTAAGGGTTATCCCACATGCTGGGGGATATCAGGTCAGTTTAAGGTGTGATTTTAAGCAACAGAAAAAGAATTCATATTTCAAACCAGGCTTTTCCCAGTTTAATTTCTGTCAGGGTTTCAAATGAAATCAGAAGAGGAAGTTGGCACACGTTCACTTCCAAATGGACCTTGTGTAATTCGTTTCATTACTGACCCAGCTGCAAAGCCAGAGCAGTTGGACATGCAGAACTCAGATGTTTCACAGGGAAATCCAGTGGTTTAGCACAAACCAGCCATGAAAACCAGTGCATTCTCTGTTCCCTTGTTGCTGCCCTTCCCTCCTTTATACCAACGATCAGGAGAACCTAAAAAGCTCACCTTCCAGTCTGTAACATAGGGGATAAGACCCCCCATTCCCTGGGCGTAGTAGTTTTGAAGGGAGTTTTGAAGACATTTGTGATGTCACAGCAGCATTTTTGTGGGACTTCACAGTATGAGGTGGCTTACCAAATTTGGAGAGAAAGGGACTATAAACCCCATGATCTTTACAGGCATAGTGCACCATATCAAGAGGAAGGCTTTGACTCAGCATAGCCAACGTGGCTGGACATGAGGAGCATGAAGTATCATGGAAATACCAACTGCTTGGTGGTAGGAGAGCCAGTTGCCAATAGGTCTATCAAGAGCAGTGCCAACCCCTTTTGTACACACCATCCTCCTCACAGGAAAGAAAACAAGCTGAACATTCCCATACCTGCCTCAAAAGAGAGTGGAGCAGGGGATCCATAACTGGGGTTAAATGTCAGATCCTCAAGGACATAGCAATGATGCACCATCCCCATCATGCTTATAAAAAAAGGCAATGCAGGAAGAGAGGAAGGGGACAGAGAAGCAAATAAATAAGGACAATGCACAATTTATGAAGACAAGAAGGTAGTAAGTGCTACTCACCCGGAGTGTAAATTGGTATTGATGTCACAGCACAGCCCAGCCAAAAAATAATGATGATGATAATTTAGGGCTTGCACTATATCTCACTCAGGCACAATCCTATCCTACAGCAGCTCTCACCCTGCTGCTTTCCTCCCCTTCCCTATTCATTGGTGTCCTCCTAAATCAAATACACTCAATGTTGATTTGATTATATTTCCTTATTTTATTTATCATCCATTGCTCACTCCTCTCCTCACAAGTCCCAGGTGGGTGTCCCAGTCATTTTCTGGTACCTGCAGCCCTCAGGGGAACGAGTCCACAGGGCTCAGGATGCCCAGGCTGGTAAGGATCCATGCCTCCTTCCCAGCCCTCATCTGTCATCCTTTAATCTCACCTCTTTTCTGCTTCACATCCTGGCTGCCCACTCCTGACTCCCCAGCTTTATAGCCCTGACTTACTTCCCTCCTGGAACATTTTACTGCTCTGTTATCGGCCCTCGGGGGCCTCATTTACACAAGTGCTGTTTTCTCTATAGTTAAGACTAATTCACTGGGTTCCAGTTTGCTCTCCAGCCCCCCTTCTGTTCACCTCCCAGTCTCCTCTCTCCTGCATGGAGGCAAAGGATTTTCATGGGCAAAGGAGATTTTTTTAAACTTTGGTTATTTATTTATTTTTATTATAAGTATTAATCCCCTTTTTAGGTACTTCAAAGCCTGAATTAAATCCCCCCCTCTGTGTAGCATGATTCTGCCTGTTCCTCACATGTGCCCACTGCACCCTCCGTAAGGTCTGTGGGACCTCAAGAGGAGACTTCATCAGGGATCTGCTCTCCTCACCCAATCTGATGTTCTAGAGGAACAGAACAACAGTCCTAAAAAAATCTTGGGAGTCAGATATGTCCCTGCTTGTGCCTGCAGTCCAGATGACAGTACTCTGCTCCCAGAATGTATGGGTGTGTGTTTTCTTTCCTTTTCTTTCTCTTTTTTAAATTTATTTCACTGTCTCATTAGATAAGGAAATACTTTCCTTGTTCTTTATGTTTCTTCCCTAAAGCTTTATATGGTTACTCCATGACCATTAGAGTTCTGCCTTCCTAACACACACAGGTACAGATACAGGTAAGCACACAGAGATCACATATATTGGTGTGAGTACATGATTCATTTCAATAAATCTCCCTAAGCAAAGCTCATTTTCCAGCGCTGCTTCATTCCAAAGCCCCAACTCCAGCTGGGGCTGCCATTTATTTTGTTTATGGACCAGTTTTCAGATAAAACCACAGCACAGTCAATGTCCTTCTCTACACTGACTAAAGCAAAACCACAGAATCACCTGCACAAGCCAAGAGACCCACACCCAGGTGTGGCCCCAGGGCTGGTGCTGGGCAGGACAGGTAAGTGCTACACAGAAGCTACAGAAGCTACACAGGGTGACCTGTCTGGGGTTCATGCCCAACGAGTCTTAATTCATCTGCCTAAGCAAATAAAAGAGAAACTCTGCATTTGAGGCACACTAGAACCTGCCACGTGCCAGGATCAAGAGTTTGTTAAACTCTGTTTCACTAATTCCAAATAGCACCACAACAGTGTCAATAACATGAAAAAGGAAACATGAATTGTGTATTTTGCCAGGACCAAAAGCTTATTACCAACATGCACTAGATTTCCTGACCTATTGCCAGAGATAAACAGGTATTTGTAGCTTATCCCTGTTTTCTTGGGTAGTGGCACAGAGAAATGAAATGAGTTGCCTGAGGTGCTGCAATGGGCAGTTTCAGAACTGCATCACTGGACCAAATCTTTTCTCCTCATACCTGTGTTTCTAAAAGGGGTTTGGCACACACTTCCAAATGAGTTTCCAAAGCTACCAAATAACTCCAATGCTACAGAAGCCAGTCTGATGTGAACAGAATTAGACCTGCTATTATCCTAAATGGGAACAAAGCTAAAGCACCATCAACTGCAGTTCAAAATCTCACCCAAATGCAGAATCAATAAAACTCCAGAGGAAGTGGCAATATTAACAAATCAAACCAGCATCAACAGAAGGAGAGCAACATCAAAACCAGAAATGACAATCACAAGGATTGCAGGGTCATGGAGGAGCAAGAGCTCCGTGTGCTGCACTGTGGTTCTGGTCTGTGACAGGGCTTCTGGCCACGAGGGGATGCACACAAAGAATATCCCACAGGTGCATGTGGTTTGGGGATTATTTCCCCTTAAACTGGCTTCTTTGGAAACAATGACCACAACCAGACCCTCATCCCACACACCTTTCTTTTCTCTGAGCCCCACCTGCACTATGCACCCAGATGAAAACAAGTATCCCTTTTGAACAAACAGGATGCCCCTCAAGAGCTCCCTTGCAGCAGGCACATAAATACTCTGTTCTTGGCAGCCTCAGGATGCAAATGATTACATCCAGATTTTGTTCTTCATGGTCCTTCCTCTCCCTCCAAGAGCCCCCATGGAGGTGGGAGGGAGGAAGAAATCACAGCTCTGTTGCTGCACATGGCTCATTCCTGGCCTGGCACAACACCCCTGGCACCACTGCCAGGAATTCTCTTGGAGATAAGGGTGTGAGTGCTGCAGGAGCCCCCTCAGACCCAGCTCCAGCTGGTATAGGCAGGGAAGAAACAACACATTAGAAATTCCTGCAGACCTTGCTTGTTTCAGACCACAGAAATCACATCTAATGTATTTATTTAGCAGTTAAAAATTGTGTTACTGCACGTTTCTATTCGCTGGGCAAAGCTACAGCTCCAGATTCCATCACCAAAACCCTGGCAGGTGCTCTACTACCTGTGGGGTTTGGGGGCCCAGCTCCAAAGCAGGCTCACTGAATAATACTGGTTTCAGGAAGAGCCATGTCCTGCCACCCATCCCGGGCAAGGACTGGTGCAGATGGATATATCCCACAAAGCTGGAGCCCTGGAATGGCCATGTCCCCACTCAGCACCCAAACCTGAATGTTCCCACACATTTCCACTGAGAAAGTGTGCTATACACCACCATTCCTGTGTGCACTGAGTGCCACACTCATTGCGCAGCACTGGGGAGACTTGGGCTGGTAACACTGACTATCCCACCCCTCAGGGAGCTCAGCTCACTGACTCCAACAGACCTATTTATATGAGCAATAATTACTTCTCTGAATAAGGGATTAAATCTCCAGCTATTAGGCTCTAAAGTAAAAGCCCAAATGACAGACACTAATCTCTTCAGGGTATAGAAGTAGTTTTTAGATGGTACATTAACTGGCTGTGTGGCTTTATCCAGAGTCCCCATTCCAGAACCAGAATGTGTCCCCTGTATCCTGCCAGGTCCCAAACCAAGGACAGCAGTTTCCCACTGTGCTCCCCAGTACAAACTCCATCCCTGGCAGCATCCCCTAGCTGCTCCCAATCCACGTGGAGCAGAGCTGGGAGTGCAGTGGATTCCTGGGTGTGTAGCACACCTCATTTTACAAAACACACGTTCAGAAATAGGGGTGAGTTGGTCACGGTTTAAGGTGGCTGTAACACTCTCCAGCCTGGAAACTCGAGGGAGGTCTGGAGACAAGTGTTCCAAGGACAGCACAGGCATTGGAGATGACATCCTAGGTGGTTTTCAGGGCTTAGAGGTGGTGAAAAAGCACTTTCTGCAAGCTTAGCAATCTCTTCTGTCACCCCACTCATTTGGAGAGGAAGAGACCCAACGTTCCAGCATTCCATTTTCCAAGATTTCCAAGTGAGAAAGAAGCTCTGCATACCTCACTCCTGCTGTGATCCCATCGAGCATCAGCAATGCAGAGGAGCTTTGCTTTGTCTTCTTGTGCTCCAGGCAGGAGGTTTCTCTCCCTGCGTTCAGTGAGCCTAAAATAATAAAGGGAAAACTTAAATAAAACCTTCCGCCTCAGAGGCAGGTGCTGAAGAGCAGTGGCTGAATGGGAAAATGGGCGAAGGTTCTCCCACAATTCCAAGATAATCCCACTTCCAAGGAATGGCATGACACGGCTAAGGCAATCCTTTCTTTGCACTGGGATAGAGGAGAGGGTGAGTGGTGAGTGAAGGGGCAAGGGATGCAAATCACAGGGAATTTAGTTGGGGAACAGAGAGTGGCAACTGAAGGTGGGAGGTGAGGGAGAGCTGAACTCTGGGTCAGCATTGCTGGAGTCATTTTGGCCACCACTGTGGGACCTCCCTAATAAACCACTTGAATAACAGGCTGGGGATGAGGAAGAAAGTAAAACTCCTTCAGTGTTTGTGTATAGATTTGATTCTGTGTGTGCATGAAGGTTTATTGAACCAAACCCCAGTTCGGTCCTGAGTCCCAGCAGTGCCCCTGCTTCCCTGCTTCCCCTCTCCTTACCAAAACTACTGTTAATTTAGAAAAAAGGATTCATGAAGGCCACACCAACCTTTCTTCCAGAGGATCTGAAAACCAGCAGCCTTGCCCTAACCTGAAAGGTTCTCTGCTCATTCCCTTCTCTAGTAACCAACAACCCTGACACCAAAATTTGGCCCTTTCCCCCAGCAAACCTGGGCAGAATTTATTCACATTGCACGTACCCCAGGGGGTTAAAGGCCATTTTGGTCTGGGTACTTTCTGTGTGACTCAACTTCTAAAGCACTGAATTGAAAGCCATAAACCCGGGTCATTATTTACTTTCTTAAAGATAACGCAGGGCCAGCTTCTCCCCGGGTCTCTCCCTGGTTTGCTGCCTTTTGAAGGCATCCTGTGCAGCTGCTGCCCAGCTCAGCAATTCCCAGCAGACATGGAAAATCCCTGCCAAACGGTGGCCCAGGAGAGGGAAGGAGGAAAGCCCCATCCAACAGCCCTGCTTCTCTGGGGCTGCCCTATTGCCCAGCCCCAGATGGGCCCATCTCACCTGCCCCTTGTTTTGGGAACAGAACAGCAGCAGCATCACCACCCCACACTCGTTTTGGGGGGGAAGGGAAAGGGGGGCAGTGGGAGTGAGGAGGGGGCACAGGGCAGCAGGATGAACCTGCTCTCAGGGAATCAGTGGCCACACTGCCGGGGCTCTTTCATCCTGCTCCACGTCAGTAAAAGCCTCAATTAACTCCACATTAATTATTAAATCAGAACAATGTGTCTTTGGGTTCCAGCAGCTAAATTCTGTTACTGCTGTTTCTTTGGGGAGCTTGGCTAGTTTTACAACTTAGGACATAAATATCTTTCATCAAGGAGTTCCTGGGCTGTTGTTTTTATTTTTCTCTCTGTGGGAGCATTTTTAAGCACAGTGTCTCATGCACACGAGGAGGGAGCATTTCTGGGTTTGCTGCACATTAAAAACTTTTTACATCCGCCACATACAGGCTCCAACAGGTGATACAAAGACAGCCACGAGATTTAACCCCCTAAGAAAGCTCTCTCACTAAGGCTCCCCAAGACACTGGGAGCATTTGCACAGCCTCTCTAGAAGGGGCTGCTTCCTTGTGAAATGAAATGGAGGGTTCCATGTACATGCTATTCTAGAATTCTACAGCTCCTTCCACCCTGCTCCATGGATGACCCAAGGAATTCTACCTAATAAAGCCAGTCTAGAAATATTTGCCTTTTGCTTACCCTATTGTTGCCAGGCACACACAGAGGATGTTTTCAGTTGTTCACTGATGTCTCCCGGAGCAGAGCCCCAAACCTCTCTTATTTCCCCAGTGCATTCTCAAATTCTTGCTCTTGTAGGTTAGTCTGGTTATATCTTCTGCTTTCTTGCCCCAGATTATTTTGGAGACATATGGCTTTCCTAATGTCTCCTGGGGAGTCTCTGGCTTTTACTCATGAAGTTCTAGGACTTTCCAGGGAACAAACAGCTCTAGCACTGCAAAATGCTTTTATTTTTCTGTGTGAATGTAATGTCTTTGGGACAGAGCCAACCTGATAGAGCTGAATGCAAAGGCAACCCAGCAAGTATAGAAAAACAGACATAAGCAGACAACTAAATTAAACTGGGCAGGCAGATATCCAGGCAGCAAAGGTGACTGGCTGACTGACTTTCTGCTCCTGCTCAGACTGGGCAAGTTGGCAAAACTTCGTGCTTGACCTGCAGTACCACTGAAAACATGTGATTTGTTTTGCCTCTGTTGGAAATACTGCAATATTTGCTGTAGCAAAGTTGCTGTCTGTTAGCCCACATGTCCTTCAGCAGTGCCACTGACCACAGCTCCCAGTCCTCCTGCCAGAGACGACAGGGGGAGGGAAAACCTACAGTAAATACATTTGTATTTTGTTTGTATTTTGAGAAGCTGCTTCCCAATGTCTTTAAAAAAAAAACAAACAACAAAACTGAATGGTTTAGAAAGGGGCCAGCGGTAAATATTTCCTCCTGATCTTGTAAATGGCTCAAGATATTCTACAGACCTTGCCCTGCATGCATGACTTGTGTGTGAGCCGTGCATTTGCCAGCACTGCACATCATGCTCAGAGCCTTTCTGATCTTGCACATTTTCAGGTGTAAGGTTATGCCAAACACTGCCCTGGGTGTGCCAAACACTGCCCTGGGTGTGCCAAACACTGTCCTGGCTGTGCCAAACACTGTCCTGGCTGTGCCAAACACTGCCATGGATGTGCCTCTGCAATTTCCATGTGGCCTGGCAGAAATCAAGCTGTTCATATCCCTGTGCTGCAGTTCTGCATCTCAAAATCCACCTTCCAAAGAGTTTTCAAGATGCTGGATGAAAATTGCAACTCTGCCTTAATTATGTAATCATTATTATTGGTTATTGTGGGAGTTTCTGGAGAAGTTGTATGGAAGCAGGACAGGAAGCTTGAGCTTATGGACTCACTTCTCAGTCTTATTCAATATTCTCTATCAGGCATACCTTTGCTGCAAAGTTCCTCTGGGTAGGAGCTCACTCGTTCTTCAGGAAGTCAGCAACACTTCAAAATGCTATGAAGATAATTAATAAAATTATCCTTATCAATGGTGATAGATATCAGCCAAGCTGCCTGCCCATGGATAGCAAAATCCATATATTATTACCAATTTAGAAGGCCTTATCAGTGGCAAGTGGAAGTGTCTCTCTAAAATCCTTAACTGTGGCTTATTTTAATGCCCACCTTCATCTGCATTTATGGAAGACATTATGGGATAGAATTCTGAATTTTACAGTTAGATAATGGGCAAATTAAAGAAATATTAAGAGCAAGGACAAAGCAGCAGCCTGGTGAGGCTTGGCTGCTTGAGATAAGTCCACATATTCACCCTGGAAAGTGGAGAATGTCCAAGGTAGAGCCCCATGGTGCTCCTGCTTACAGCACACTGATGCCAGGGGAAGTCCTCTGCCACCAGTGCAATTGTCTCCCACACCACGACAGCAGCATCAGGGCCAGGTTCTCTGCAGGGGAAAGGAAAAGAGAAACAATCTGAACAGTTTGCATTTGCATCAGAGCCTCACACTCTGCCCGTTTAAATAGCACAGAACTGTTCCTCCCTTCTGCCAGAGCCTGGGAGCAGAGGGGACTGTCCCCAGCTCCACCTGAGCACCCCCAGCACAGACACTTCCCAGTCCCACATCACACTCTCCATTCCTCCAAGGCTTTCTGATTAGCCCATAATCTCATTTTAGCAGCACCCAGGCAGGAAAGGGAGCAACCTCCTCCTGAGAGGGGACAGCAGGGCCTGATGCAGAACTGCCTGATGAGCAAGGAAGCATTTCACTGCCCCCAGCACATTTCTGCAGGCTTCACCCCCCAGAGAACACCAGCAAGATGCCCGTGGAACCCACCAGAAATGGACCTGTGGGAGCAAGTAAAAGGTCTGGCCATCTTATCCTGGTCCAGGAATCCACTTTCACATGATTAATTATTTGTACTCTTAAGCAAACATGAGTGCTTCCAGTGCAGACTGGAGGGCTGCTCCTAATCAAAAGCAGCCAGCTTGTTTATTTCTAATTTTTTTTTTTAACTCCATTGTCTGTTTTGGTGTTTATAAAACCCAAATTTAGGAGCTGTGTGGCTGTGGCTCCCTCACAGAGGCAGCTGCTTGTAAAGCCAGGAAGTTTATATGTCAGATGTATGGTCCAGGGAGCATTCCCAGCGGGAGAAAATTCCCTTTGGCAGGAAGGTCAGGCCAGTGTCTCTGTGCTGCACAGAGGTGGTTCCCTAAGGTGGCTTCCAGCAGGCAAGGACAGGGGTGGCTGTGCTGGAAGAGCCCAAAAATGCTGAGACAGGCAGGACTGACTGTCTGGAACTGTGCAGAGAGAGGCACTGACCATCACTGCACCATCCCTGGGAACAGTGGCTGGATTCTGCCCGTGCCTCCCATTCCAAACCCCACAGAGCCTTTCCTTTGGATCCTCCCACCCTGCAGAAGGATGGTGAGCTCTGCCTGGGAGTGTCCTGTCCCCTGCTGCCACCTCCATGGAGGATGTGTAGGTAGGAACACCTGTGTGCTGTTCTCAGGACCCTGTTGAGACCCTGCACTGGCCTCCCATTTCCAATTCCCTGCAACTTGAGAAATGGCAAATGCCTTGAAAATAACCACCAGTTTGCTGTACCAACATTTAGCCTGATCTCCACCATTCACTTTGATAATTCTGAGCCTGCCAGGAAATGGAAAGGCCATTCAGGAATTCTCATCCCTGAGCTCACAGATGGCAGCTCTGGCTGGACTCCCCACCTCAGCTCCACGGGAAGGAAGGGATAACAAAGGGATAACACACCTGTATGAGGTGCAGCCCATCCAAAAATTGCTGCTGAGGCAGCAATTCCCAACAGGTCCCCTCCCACTTGGACCCACTTTTGTGTTTAGGTCCCAAGAGGATCTGCTCAGCCACACTCCAAATGCCAGGCAGCTCCCTGTGCATTAGTGGGGGAGTTGTCCAATCCCCCCGGGGTACAAAGAGCAGATGGAAACCTTTAATGGGCCCTACAGGGAGAGGGGGCAGAGCATGAACAGCCCCAGGAGAGATCCCTGCCCTCCCAAACACACAGTGCCCTGTGCTAAGGGGCTGCAGAGCCAGGGCAGGGGAAGAGCTGTGAAAACCATCTGAACTTGAGCAATACTGGGCAGCCTGTACTTATTTTTCATTTTTCTAATAGCTGCTTACAGTCCCAACTTTTTCTTTAATATTCTTTTTTTGGCACAGGACTGATTACGTGACTAATGCCTGAAGAAAAGTGGGAATACTGAGGGATTAGGAATATCTAAATTTATGGCAGGATTAGTTGGAGTTTTATCCTGCTTGACACAGAGAACTAACATGAACAATCACGAAGGACATTCCAGCCCCATTATCTCCTGCTCCTGCTGTAAAGAATGCAGAAATAAAAGATTACATTAAAAAAAAAAAAGTTTAAGACGTTCATTTGAGATATCCCAGCTTGTTATGAGAAATCAGCATGCCTGCTGCATAATTCCATAATAATTCAAAAACTATTTTATAAAATAATTAATTAAATTAAAAGTCTAATTCTTTTCTTGCTTACATCAGTTTTACATAAAACATTAATGAAAAGAGAGCCAAACCCAAAGAAAATATTTGGTTACATCTCATTCCACTGCCAATGAAACTTAGCACTGAGCTTAAAGGAGTGGGACCAAGAGCAGGAATACGTCCATGCTCCACCCAGCCCGATCCTTCAGGCTCTGCTCGGATGTTGGTCGATGGTGTAAATGTTTTGGTGTCCAGAATTAGTGATTCAGGTGCCACTCTAGTGCAGATTTCCTTGGGTAACCTGGGGCATGTTTCAGTTCCCCTTCTTTGAAACATAAAGAATATGGAAACATAAAGAATATGAAACATAAAGAACATAAAGATAACATCCCAGCCCCTTGGATGGCTCTGGGGGAGACACGGTCCCAGCTTTGCTGTGGGCTTGGACTGAGGGATGGATCCAGGCAACAACGAGGGACAGATCCCAGAAAGGGAGAGAAAAAGGACGAGCTGATTCTCCAGGTTCTCAGCTCAGCAGAAACCCAGCCAGCCACAACACTCTCTCTCTACAAGGATATTTTTTTCGGGCTGAGAATTAGATTTTTAGAATCTTTGCGCCTACACCGGGCTTGACGTTTCAAACCTATAGATGGGGCGACGCAGAGCAGCGGAGCTCAGGGTGGCGGGGTGGGGGTAACAGCAGCGATTGTTTCCCAGCAGGAAAACACTCCCTCATTTAAACCTCGTGTAATTCCATCACGGTAATGCTGCGGAACGAGCCCATCCCCGCGGGGTGTTTATCCCGGCTCAGCATCCCGGGATAAGGAGCATCTCCCGGGCGGCGGAGCCGGAGCCGCTCCCGACCCCAGACGGCGCGGAGGGAGGGAGAGGTTTCCTGGAAGCGGCAGAGGGAGGACGGTGCCAAAGCCCTTCCTCTGGTGCTGTGCCGGGTTCTGCTTGGCTCCCCACCAAACCCAGCGACGGGACGAGGGGTGATGGCCACAAAGCAGCGCCGATGAGCTCTTGGCCCTGATGGGTCCCTCCCGACTCAGCGTGTTCTGTGGTTCTGGAACCACAAGATGTTTCACCCCGACACCTGAAAGAGCTTCTCGACGTTGAAGATGGCAGAGCCCTGGAATAGCTGCCCGGGGAGGTTGTGGAGTCCCCCCCTCTGGAGACATTCCAAAGCCATCGGGGCACGTTCTGCTTGTCACCTGCTCCAGGTGACCCTGCCTTGGCAGGGGGGTTGAACTGGAGGAGCTCCAGAGGTCCCTCCCAACCCCAGTTCCGTGATCCTGTTCTGGAGAGAGTGGGGATGCACAGGGGAGCCCCTGGCACTGCCCCTGGTGACATTCTGCCCCCAGCTCTGTCCCAGCTCTGTCCCCAGTGCCACTGCCCAGAGCATCCCTGGCTCACACAGCTCTATCCCCAGCTCTATCCCATCCTTGTCCCAGCTCTATCCCACCTCTATTCCCAGTGCCACTGCCTGGAGCATCCTTGGCTCCCCCAGCCCAACCCAGAGCACTGTGGTTCTCTTTAGTGACAGCAGCAAAACTCTGAGGCACCTGGAGCAAAACTTCTCCAAAGGGTGCCCAGGTTGATCAGGACACCAAATAAGTCGATTGAAAATAGAATCAAGGAGCAAGAGTTTCCCCAGTGGCTGCATCTCCTTCCTTCCCTATTTTTTTACCAAACCAGCATCATCCCTCCTTCATGGTAACAGTCTCTTGTGGAAGACACTAAGGAAATTAATTTCTCCCTGATATTTAGGGAGATAAGGCTGATTTGATGATTTATTATTATAATTATTATTTCTCCCAAATTGTTTAAATTTAACAATCTAGCTTTGAAATAATGAAGAGGACAGATTCTGGACTGTGTTGGTAGTGGTTGAAGAACTGTGCATCTCCATGGATTTCTGTCTGCTGCAACAGGTTAAAGCAACAATTACTCCATATTTTCAATACTGAAAATCGAGCTGGTAGTTCAATGTTACCTGAAGGTGGTACATGCAAAAAGCATCAGTGCTACTGCCTGGGAATCTCACTGTGGCATATCTGGATCCTGTACCAAAAGGTTTACTATGAGGGGTTTACTCTGCACTGTAAAACAACTGTGCCCATCTCACCCTGCCCTTTCAGCATTCCAGGCTCTTTGGTATAGGCTGTTTCTACCAAAATCTTTCTCAGACATAAACAAGTTAATTTGTCCTTGGTCAAAAGCTAGTGAAGAGAATGGAGTTATGCTGGAGGCATATTTGCTATATGAAATCTCTTGCCACCAGCACCTGAGCTGAGCAATTATATTGTTAATAATAACTTACACATAATAGCTCAATACACAGGATTGAGCATTGATGTTTTTCCACCCCAACCTGCAAATTACTGTATTAGGCCTCTCACACAGTGGCTCTAATTGTTTGTGCTCAGACTCCCTTCCTTGCTACATGTTCACTCTGCTGCCAGTGACACAGGCAGGGATTGAGGAGGGCTGACTGAGCCTTCAGCTTTTAAACATGCCATTCAGAGAAATATTTTTGAC
The DNA here is from genome assembly GCA_013399695.1 of Formicarius rufipectus. Taxonomy (NCBI): domain Eukaryota; kingdom Metazoa; phylum Chordata; class Aves; order Passeriformes; family Formicariidae; genus Formicarius; species Formicarius rufipectus. The sequence goes on along the minus strand of VXAU01004088.1, from coordinate 26,824 downwards.
TGCCTGTTAATAGAACCTCTCTGCTGCCTCCTTCCTGAGTGCTGATGACTGCTGGTAGTAACATGACAACACTCAAAACTCAGTGATTACTTGAAAATTACAGGTTTGGGTGAGAACTCTGTTTCACTCAAGGATGTTGCACACTGTAATGATCTAAAGAGAGCTGGATTTTGTGAGTGATCAGTACTCTCAATTTTCCCACTTACTTTGCATCTGCCTCTTTAAATAATTGGAGGTTGCAAGGTAGGCAGATGGAGCTTATTCCTTTACTTTCATATCATACATCTTTGTCTTGGTTTTTTTATTTTTTTTTTTTTATTTTTTTTTTAATATATGTATTTTTTTAATCTATAAGTCCTGGTTGAATTTGAAATAGTGTGACAGTTTCTAAGATATAATTTAACCAGTGATAAAGATGGACAACCTGTGCCTTAAAGAGCACATGCAGAGACCCCAAAGACTTCAGGCATTTACCTGTGTTTGAAGGGCAGGATTCTTCTCTCCCTGTCATTAGCCAAACCTGAAACAAAGATAAGAGGCATTGGGTTATTGCATATTTTCATAGCTGCAGTGGCACAAGCGATGGGATTTAGTCATTTGTTAGATGCCTATTAAATATGCATGACAGTAAAAAACCCAACATTAAACATGAATATAAATCATATAGTGGCTAATTCTGTAGCTGAAGAGCAAGCAGTGAGATCAGTGTCCACAGGCTCCAGCACTGACTCCATCAGTGACTTGCTGAGTCACATTCATATTCCTGCCTCTCCCTCACTCCTTTTGTGGGAACCACAATGAGGATTGACTGGAAGAGCTGGAAGGAGCTTCCATCCATCCTTCACCCCAAACCTCCACTGCCCTCCCAGCATGCTGGCAGTGCTCAGTGCAGGCAGTGGGCCTCGGGGAGCTGCCTGGGCAGCCCTGGCACAGGTTATTTGGGTGACCTGCAGGACCACACGTGTCTCCCCATCCCAGCTCGTCTCCCACATCCCACCCCAGCCCTGGAGTCAGGCTGGGTCTCATTGCATGGTCTGCAGAGGTGGCCAGGGGGGCTCCTGCCATGGTCACAGCTGTGACCATGCACATCAGGGCTGCATCTGGCCCTGGAACGCTCCGTGTGACACATCCTGGTCAAAGGAGATGTGGAGGAGCCTGAGCCTATTCGCTTCACTGCCTTTCTTAAAATGATGTCAAAAATCAGGATGTTTCAGTGAATCCTTCTAGGCAAACTCACACTTTCAGTTGATCACTTCACAATCACTGGTACTTGGAGCCTCCAAGAGGCCAGCCCAGCTTTGTATCACCACCACAGAAGTAATTAATTTCGCATTTTAATTGGATGCAGGAGCAGTCCCTTTCACTGTTAAAATTTACATATGCAGGAGATGCAAAAGAGTTAATGAATACATAGGATTGCCACTGCATCCTGGGGAATTTCTTGCTTCTATGCTTTCTTTTATTTTCTAGCACCTTTGGATCCATCATCTCTGGTCATTCCTGGCCCACTGTAAGGGGCTGCTGATGCTTCCCACATTCACTGTCCTGTACATTGGAGATTTACAACTAGAAAAGTGGAAACAGAGCAAAGGGCATGTCAAGACTAATGGGAAAAGCTTACTTGTATATTTAGAGCAGAGGAGGGGATAAACCCCACCTGTCTGTGGTAAGCAAAGACTAAATTAAACAGAAAGAAAAGGGGTGAGAAAAAGGAAGCAAGAAAGGAAAACCCCCAACGATTCACTTTGGTCCCCATCAAGCAGCAGCTTTAGGAACACTTGACTTCCCTCTGTATCAGGAATGAGCTGCACCTTCTGCCCCACTGATAGTATTTTTCATTCCAGAAAAATCAACAACAAAACCAAAATAAAACCCCCTCTTGCATTCTCAGCTTCAAGGAATGGGACCCAGACAAACGGCTGGAGGGAAGGAAGGCTTTTGGATTCTGCATTTTATTTTATTAGGTGTGAGTGAGTTATTTTGATTATGTTGGCAAAAAGTATGAAAAAAAATAAAGCCTTATGGCAGCAGCTCTGTCCCCTCTGTCCCCACGTCTCCATGTGCACTCCCAGCACCACTGCCACATCATTGGGCCAGCAAAGGCTCCCAGAGGCCAACCTACCCTGTGCCTCTGCATTTTGGGAAGCAGAAAAGCCTTTTTTTAAATTTTATTTTCAAGCAAAGCACGAAGGTAGGGAAAGGAAGGGGAGGAGCAAAAAAAATTGTGTAAATCCCCCACGTTGGGTTTTTTTTTTTTCCTCCCCTGTTTTGGGCATTGCCCTCAGGGGTTTTTGCATGAATGAGTGGCATTCTTTGTGTGTGTGGTGGAAACGTGGCTGTGCTGCAGGGAAATGATGGGCAGCATCCGCCAGCCACGGGCCCCAGGGAAATCAGTGCTCCTTCCTGACATCTCCTACGTGCCAGGAGAGGGGGAGCTGGGGGTCCTGGGCTCGCTTCTCCAGCTGTCACTGGATTTTTGTGTGAACCTTGAGTCATTTAACTCCTCTGCTCACGATGACTCTCCACTTGCGCTGCCAGGAGGGACCCGGCGTGTGCAACAGAGCTCCAGAAATTTGAAGTCCAGTTTTTGCAAAGACCTCAAAGATTGGCCTCGTTGCCTGCATGGAGGGGTGGTGTGAGTTCTCATGTGCATGCATATGTTGATATCAAAGGGTAATCAGGAGGGGAAGTTATTAAAGTGAGTGTCAAAGCCAAGACCAACAGCCTTGCCAAGCTGAATGCCAGGAACATTAAACAGGGGAAGTCAGAAGTGCTGCTTTAACTTCCTGGACCAAAGGGGAGATGGAGGTTGTGGTGCTGCTCCTAAGGGTTTGCTTTTTAGCTTCAATTTTCGGTGTTATTTTCTAGCATGATTTTTGAAGTTGTTTACTCCTTATGTCCTCGAGCCAGCCCTTAACTCAGGAATCACCTGCTCTGCAGATCTCACACCTACAACATCTCTCTCCCTGACAGTAGCTGAGGAAGCAGAAAAGGACAAAACTGTAACTCTCCACAAATAAAACTTCCAGATAGAAATTTATCAGCATCTGCCTCCTTTCTTGGCACCACAGAGGCAACTTAGATGGCTTTGAGACCTTGCAGAGAGCCAGAAACATGGTCTGCCACCACTTTCCTTCCCTGACAGAGATCCTGTCCTCGACGCAAACCTTGAGAGAGGAGCACAAACTTGAACCTAGAATAAATGTGGAAAAACACAGCTTGAGGAGAAGAACTGTCCCCACAGAACCTTTCACAGGCTCCCAAAGTGACAAGAACCAAAAGCCTGTTGGAACTGAGAGCAGAACTCTGCTAAAGGCAATCTAGCATTGAACAGGAGACCTGGAACTCCCCACAGTTCCCCAGGGGAGGAAACAAAGGAGGGGATGATAAGAGTTTTGAACACTGGGAGGTGGGGGGGGAATTCTCCTGAAAGGGAACACTCCCCTGATGGAAGGAGTGGGAAGCAGTGAGGGGACACAAGGGAGACAGCAAGTGGCCTGGATGTGAAATATGGCCCTGACTGGCACAGGGGGTGTGCAGGGTGCCAGCCAAGAGCTGTCCCCCTCCCAGGGCAGCAGATGTGACTGAGCAGAGCTGCTGCCTCTGCCTCTGCTCCTCCCTCGGGGCCAGCCCGATGGTGGTGTCGGAGAGAGGGAAGGGAGCAGGTTCTCAGCTCTCCTTGCTGGATGCTGGAAAGGGCTGCAGGAGGGAGAACAGCAATAGCTGGAATACCTAAGGCTCCATCCAAGCCTGCCTGCCTGCAGGAGGAGGTTTGATGCATTAAGAAGATGTTCTTGGCAGGTGGCCAGGCAGCACTTTTAACTTTTCACTCAACCCTCTTAATGGTGGCAGAGTTTCCAAGGAGGATGGGAAAGGAGGATACAGAGGACACCTGCACTGCCTGGCCCTGAGATAACAGCAGTGGCCTCCTCACCAGAGCAGCTGGAGGGCATCAGCTTCGGCTGAGACAGCCAACCTTTCCAACCCACTGCCACAACAGAAATACCCACCCAGCCCTGTAAAACCTGCATGTTGTTGTGCTTATCCAGCTGGCAGAACCAGTCCTTGCTGTTCAAAAGGATTCACCTGCTATTCTGCTCAAAATGCTGCTTGAGCTGAAGCACATTTACTAATAAGGGTTGCAGCTTCCAGGAGGAGCTGAGCATTCAGCTGCTCCTGTCAAAGGCAGGAGGCCCAGCAGGGCACATGGCCCAGAGAACCAAACACCTTGCAGCTGAAGTGCAATGTGGAGTGAGGCACAGGCTGAACTTTCCTTGAGGGAAAAGAAAGGAGTGACAGAACTGGCAGCAGATCACACCTTCAATCCATTTACAGAGTAAGCCCTTCTGCTTTCAGTCCTGAGATCAGGTCAGATTTGAAGCAAATGGCTAAACCTTTCCCTACAGTCCCTTCAGCCTCTGGCACACAGAGATTTGGGATCCTGGAAACGCCCTGACTCCCAGGGCTGAAGTTCAGATCTCACCACTGGCAGCAGAAGTGCCTCAAACTGATCTCATCTGATGGGACAGGGATCAAAGTGCTCACTTGCTGCGTGACCCGTGGGGGCAAGTCACTTGACCTCCAGGAGCAAGTCAGCCAACTGAACTGGAAAAGCACTTGGAAAAAAAACTAGCACTGCAGAGACTTTTGGAAAACCAGATGTTGAGCTGCAGCAGAGTTTTGCAAGGGACAGAAATCACCAGCAATGGTTGGGTGCAGTTCCTTTACCGAAGAGCACAAGGGTGACATCAGCTCCCTGCATGCCCCCTTGTCCCCATCCCCATTCCACACTGGAAAAATACCTCTTTTCTAACCAGTTCAATATGAGTTCAGACATATGTGGTCTAAATTCAGCAGCCTTACAGCAGGCAAGGGTCAAGACTACCCTGAGAAGACCTGAGCCAGGACTGAGCAGAGCTCTCCACGCCTGTGTCAGCAAGAGGGGATTGCTCTGCTGCAGACCAAGCCCGGGGGTGTCTTTACTTGAAGCTTGTCTGTGTTATGGAAATGATCTACCTACTCACTGGGTGTTTACTGACACCACTTTAACCACCAGGCACTTCTTTTCGAGAGGGAGCAGGAGATGACCAGCGTGAGTGGGAAGGGGGGCACCCCTTCTGCACGAGTAGTCTTTCAGATCTTTCTCAGGGCACATCCTGTGTCAAAAGCAGACTTGGCTGGGCAGGGGGCGTTTGAAAGGGCAAGGGAGGGGCAGCGACGGGCAGGCTTTGCTCACCACTGCGGCAGGAAATGGAAACAACGCCTTGGTGGCAGGAGGAGTGAGAGGGATGGAGCTCTGTGCACCCACCCTGCAGCAGCACCACAGTCGAGTGGGACACACCTCACACCACCTCCCAGGGCACCCGTGTTGCTGCAGCAAGTTCTCTTCTCCTGGCTTGGACGTTTGGCCTTGACTGTAAATAGGTCCACTCATTCTCTTAGTGCTGCTGTGAGTGGTGCTGATGAACCTTTGGCTCCTGTGCGTTCCCATCCTTTTCCAGAGTGTGTAGCTGCAGTAGGAGACCACACTGGTTCTAAAAGGGTCCAGATCTGCCCTCAGTTTCATCTCTTTGCTCCAGCTGCACTAATCACTGCCCAAAAGCCCCACACTGCTCCATCCACGTGTCCCCAAAATCAGCAAGTTCAACAATAACTTCAACCTCCCTTCTCCATCCAGAGTAGAAAAGCACTGCTAAATTTGTGTCCTGCAGGCAGGGGAATAGTGATAATTCATGCTCACTGACATGACTCCCCGGGACTTGCCACCTGTCCCTGCTCCATGGACTCTGGAGCTCTGGCCAGACCAGGACTTCATTTCCCCATCTCTTCCAGCACTGATCCCCCTCCTCCTGCCACGCAAGCTTTTGACCACCACAAGTGCAAAATAGGCCTTTCCAGTGTGACTAAATCCTGTCTGACCTATGAATGAATGGAATGTTCGAGCATTTAATGAGTCCTGTATTCCCACTGACATCACCAGCGTTCAGAAAGTTGGGACATGACTGTACACCCTGAACTAGATGAAAGACTTTAATGTATGTTTGTTTGAATTTTTTAATGTCCATACACTCATTACTCACAGCCACGCTTGGATACATTTTAATTAGCTTATTACTTTTTATCTCAAAAGACATGACTGAAAGAATAAAAATGTCTCAAAACATACACAAGCTTTTCAAAATCTCCAATGATTAAACTCCATGCTGCTCCAGCATCAGGAATTTAATCGTGGTTATATTTCCTTTAGGTTCATAGCTGCTTGCTGATCTGGTTAGTTCTCTATCTTTCTTTCTGAATTTTCAGTGAACTGTTGTATGCCCAAGTGCCCTGGATCCTTCTCTACATCCACTGATTTATTTTGATGCCTGCCATTTATTACTTCAGAAACCAGAAAGAAAAAGCCAAGAGAAGTGAGAGGGCTACTCAGTGTTCACTGCCCACCCTCTGCACTCCAGGTGACTGGGGAGACACACTCCAGCTCTCACTGACCAAACCAGAGGCTCACCAAGAGCTGAACCACACAGAAATGCTCCCAGGATGGCAGCACTGCAGTTTTGGTGCTGGGCACACAGCAGAGTGTGCCAGGAGAGCAAGGTGGGTGCTGCAGCAGCAGGGACAGGAGGCTGTGCTGCCCAGGGAGCAGGGAGAGGCTGGAGGGGGCAGGAGAGGTCGTGCCCCTGGGTCTGGAGGGGGCCACGATGTGAATGATGGCTCTGATTGTACAAGTCAGATGTTGGACTGAGATCCACAGGGCTTGGCTGGGGTCCCACTGCTCCCATTATCCAATGCTTCCACTGAAACTCTCAGTGGTAATGCTTGGGGGGAGGTAAAAGAACTTACAAGGGAAAGGCAGAGAGATAAAGAGACCTATATACCTAGAAAACACCCCTCTAGATGTGATCTCCAAACAGGATCTCTACCCTTCAGCAAAGCCATCCGAGTAGGACTGATTGTTTTTCCATCAGTCTTTCTCTAGGCCCCTAAGAAAGCCTAAAGACACAAAACAAATCATACAAAAACAAAATAAAAGGAAACAAAACAAGAAAGGCATCACCAACTACAAAAAAAAGGAAAAGGAGGGTGGGGGAATCTCCTCAGTGTTGACAGCAGATATTCAGGGCTGTTTGAACTTCATTGGTGGTATGGTCTCACATTTCTGAGGCTCTTGACACAGGCACTGGCTCCAGGGGTGAGACCATCTGCATCTCTGTTTGGATGGGATTGCTTCCACACAGAGGGCCAGGAAAGGGAGATGGATTTCATCAGAAGTGCCTTCCACAATTCCCGTCCTCCCTCCTGCCCCACCCCTTGCCGAGAGGGAGGGATGGGAGCGCTAATGTGATTTCTGACTCTGGGCTCATTTCAGTGCACTCTGGTGCCAGCCAACAGCTGGATCCCAGCTGCACCCAGACACAAACACCCTCCTGCTGGGACAGGACACTGAGCTCAGCAGCCAACCCCCCCCACACCTTCCAGGGACAGTGTGAAGGTGGGGGAATGAGGCATGAGGAATATTTAACCAGGATGTCAAGGAGCACTTCCTGACACTCAAATGAAGGAAAATCCAACTTATCCATTAAATAAATGAAAGTTCACTTGAGGTAATGACTATGGAACAAGCTGCAGTGAACACCACGGTCATGTCAATGCTTTTTGCTAACGTTGGCCAGCAATTAGCCTAAGTCTTACAGTCTGGATTTGGAGAAGAATTCCCCCTAAGGATAAGTATTTCTGAGGGATTACAGGCTAGGAGCCACACTCTGCCTCGGTATCAACTCCACAAGCGGCTCCTGGGGACTGGCCCCAGTTCAGAGATGAAGGAGCACACGCACAGTTAAGAACAAGCAGTTTGGAAGGGCTTTGGGGTCCAAGATCCTACCAAACCAGGTGCTAATTCCACAGCAACTGCCATTGAGAGGGGCGGGCTTCTGTCCAGGAGCAGATCTGCAGAGATCAGGAACCTACTGCCCGAAGTGTTGCTCTTTGGTCCTAAGGGCAGCAGAGCAGCCCCCTGCCTGCTGGGCACTGACTCCCACCCATCACATGCCTCAGGTACCTGCTCACAGCACTCCAAATCTGTGCAGTCACCTGCAAAGCAGCACTCTGTCACCACCAAAGCTGCTGCTGGCCGGTCACATTTAGTCATTGTTCTGTTCTGGCCAGTTCTGGGCTCACCTGCTGAAGGAAGGGTGTATTTTGGGTGCAAGCAATGATAGCCTGATACCCTAGTCTGCAGGAGTTGCTTTGGAAAGCTCTGTTTTGTCTCTGTTGTCATTTCCCCTCAGGAACCCACGTAGTTCCAATTTCTCTGTACCTCAGTTTCCCTGGAAGGTATAATTTCCTTTAAATTTGAGGACTTAATTCCAAGGGCTCCTTTCAGACCCATCTTTATTCTGAGCAACAAATCTTATATGCCAGACATCTACCACAGTCTCAGAGGGCAAAGACAAACCATACTCCTGTTCTCCTTCCACAGAGGGGCTCCTGAAATCCCACAGCCCTGGCAGGACACTTGCCGTGGCCCATACCCTTATGCAGGGCCAGAACACATGATCAGCTCCACGACCTGCTGCACAGCCAAATCTCACCCCAAAAGTCCCACCTGGCTGCTGGTGGCAGTGTCACATCCCCCCTTGGTGGACAGAGTAGGGGGACACAGCTGCAACTACCCCGTGTCCAGGGGGTATGGACACGTGTCCATGCCTCCAGCTTGTCCCCAGTGCTATCAGTGGAGGGGGAAGAGGATTAAAGCACAGAGAGAACTCCCTCTCTGCTCCAGTAATGCTGTTTTTAGATCCTGGCAGTGCTGCTGGTGTTTATTTCCTCCTGGGTCCCACTCCCCCCCCCAGCTCCTCCCCAGTGCAGAGCAGTGTGCAGCAGCAGCAGCTGAACACTCAGGGGATGGGAGCTGCCTGTGTGCTGCTGGGTGGCAACTGGGGAGCTCACACAAGTGCCTACTGGAAAAAAAACTCTGCATTTTGTTCTGTTGACAATCTCCCTGCATGCCTACAGGCAGCAGCTCTGCTCTGCAGACACGTGAGTGATGTGGGAGCACCCCGCGGGGGTGCCGCCGACACCCACCTCTGCTTTTTGGGAACACACAGGCAGATTTCTGCGTGTTGGGGTTTTTTTCCCCTCTGCACCTCCCTTGTCATTGTGGTTGGGGAAGCAGATCTGCCCAACCCTCCCTCTTGCCAGTGGAGCTGCAGCAGCTCTTGCCTGAAACGCTCCGTGGGTGGAGGATGAATAACTTTGCGTTCCCCCCGGGGCAAAGCCCTCCCGGAGCCGCAGCCCCCGCACGGACAGCGCTCGGGGCTCTCCCTCCTAATGCACTGCACGATCCAAACCCTCCCAGCAGCACCCCATCCAGGTCCTGCTCACACACCCCCTTCCCTCACCAAAATCCTCCTCCCCCACTGCACGTGCTCACTCATCTTCGTACTCCTCTTCATCCCCATCTTCATCCTCAAGTTTGTGATTCTGCCTCCTATCCGGACACGGTTCCATCCCCTCTTCCATCCCACTCTGCAACCTCAGCCCCACGACTCTCCTTTCTCCACTTTGCATTTCCACACCCTGCACCCCATGAGCCTCCCCTTGACACCTTTTTGTCCCCGGTCACAGGCTGCTTTTCCCTGGGAAACCTGTGGCCAAGTGACACGTGGAAACTGGATGCGCTCCAGCAGCAGTCCCAAGGCCCGTTTCCTCGCTGCTGGACTCACCCACGTCCCCATGATGCTCCAAATGACACGTACAGAGTTGCACTCCTGACTCGTAGACTGTGAGCACAGGGATGCACAAGAGAGATTTAATCATTAATCAGAGCACCAGTTTCTCATCAGTTACCTGTTATCCACAGGGTCTCTCGGGCTTATTTTTTTTTTTTTTTGCTTGCCAAAAAATTCCCTGCAACACGTTGGCCAGACTGAGCCAGACCAAAGGGGCAGGAAGAGGAGACTTTTTACCCACGGTGTCCACGGGCTCCCCCACAGCTGGGGCTGGTTTATGGCCAGGCATGGTGGGGTTTCCCCATTCCTTGCAAGCCCCAGCACCAGCACTGGAGACAAGAGGGTCTAACAAAAGCTCTGACTGCCCTTACAGAAGGAAAATCCATGTCCAACATGAATGCCCTGCTTGTTTCACCACTGCAAACCACCTGACAATAACCAGAATGGGGGAAAACCATTCCTCCTCCACCTCACCCAACGCAAGGGAGAGGTGAGGGAAAGGTGCAGGGAGAGAAGGGACAGAAATGCGATTCTGGGGACCTCAAAACAGGTGGCAAGTGAGAGAGAAGGGAAAGAAGCACCTGACAGAGCCCGAGCAGGGGGCAGTGAAACAGAGACAGAAGGAGCTTTCTGAGGTGTATCTTGGGCTGCTGCTGTCCCTGTTGTCCTGCCCCGTCTGATTTTCCACTCGCAGCCCCCACAGGTCTCGCTTTCAGTCACAGACTTTCCCCGTTTCCCCCAGTCCTCCCCCGGGAGGGCTCCCAGCCGGGCTGGGGGCAGCCCAGAGCAGGAGGGCTCTCTCAGAAGTGCCTTGCTCTGTAGTTTTCCTCTCTCACGTGCATGTTGTGTTGGGAGAAACCCCCTCTCCCCTCCCACGCTCTCACCCGCACCATCTGCTTGTGGTTTGCACCATGACGTGCTTCCTCTGTGGTTTATTTGCTTTTTTTAGCCAAACCCGAGAGGGAGGCAGAGAAATACCCTGTTTGCTTTGGGGATGAACTCCCCACCCCCTCAAACACATTTGCTTTGTTTATTAGAGAGGTTTTATGTGGCGGGTTAGGGGAAGGTTGGGTTTGCATTTTGTTTTTTGGTTTTTTCCCCCCCCATGAAGGTAATAAATGTGCTCCTCACAGCATCACCAGGAAATGATGAAAAGCTTTATGAGGCTGTTGATTTTGAAAAACATTGTCAGGTGATAAGGCAAAGGGTTTGAGTGGGAGGGCACAACCCTGAAACCCACAGTCACCCTGTGCCTCAGTGTCCCTGTCACAGCAACAGGACTAATTCAGACCCACTGGCAGGGGCCCGGCTTCCCTCAGTTGTTTCATCCACAAAGCATTCTAGGGATCCAAAATATTTGTAATGCACACCCCCCTGAATTACTCCACAGGCACGTCAGAGGTTGCCAAGCCCCTCAGTGCTGCAGGCCAGGAGCACTCATGGATTTTTGGCTGAAGGGCACCCTGTGACATCCTGTGACATCCCGTGACATCCCACTTCCCCAGTCCATGAGACATGAACTGCTCTGAAGCCCCAGGACCTGTCCCAGGACACTCAGTGAGCACAGCAGGGAGGAACCCACCCTTCCCAGCCCCAGGTCTGTCCTGCACAGTGTTCTGCAGCCTCCAGCAGGCACTCAGAGAGAAACTTTAGGAACTGCTTTGTCCTGGGTTTGGACATCTGACCTCTGCCATCACTGAGCACTCCCACCCAGCTCATCCTCCAAGGCTCTGCTCTTACACTGTTTCTCCAGGCACAACACAGGGGCTGTCGGTCTTCACCAATTATATTTATGGCTTATATATTCATCTACTAAAAGCCTTCCTCTCCCATGGTTTGTCCACACGAGGCCCTCAGCACAGCAGAGACTCTCCTCCCCTTTGGGTGAATTCTGACACAGCACAGGTGACTTCCTGGGAGTCATGTCCACGTTCACCAGGAAGGAGCTGGTCCCACAGCCCAGTTCTGCTCCTGCAGAGGGGTGCAGGATTCCTGCAGCCTTCCCCTGCCCTACCCTGTGATTGGCTTCATCATTTCCAGCACGCTTTTCCAACTTTGCCTGGGTTGCAGCCCCTTTGCCAGGCGTGTGCAAGTGTGTGCACAGCCCATTAATCCTCTCTGCTCCAGACCTGATTAAATTTAACATTAGGTTTGGATGAGTAATTTCATCCTGCAACACAATTCAAGGTGATAGATGAGACCACAAGCAGGTGATAACCCAGGCTTGACTCCCTCCTCCTGAGAAAGTGGAGTTGGCCAGGCTGCACAAAGAGATTTACTGCTGCTCCAAAGTGGGGCTTCCACTGGGAAGCACCAAGGAATGGAGATTTCAAGTGCCATGAAAGGCCTGAAGGGAGGAAGGAGCAAGGAGGGAGGACTGGAAGACTTGCGGAGCCAAAGCCCATGCAGGATGGCTGCAATCCAGGGAACAGAGGATCAGGGCAGCCCCTTCCTCCCCTCAGGTCTCCTCTTTTGCGTGGATTAACTCTTTGGAGGCCAGTCTTGCATGAGAGGCATCATTTCATATTTCCAGTGTGTGTGTGTGTGTACACCAATCTGCTTGGGACGAGGGAGAAAGGAAGTTGAGGCTGGAATGACACGGGATCAGCCTTCCACTGAAAACTCCTCTGTGTCCATTCCACTGAAGTGAGAGATGAGATGGAGGAGCCTCAGAGGGTGCTGCAGGTGGCCTGTCTGCCATCACACTGATGAGGCACAGGAGCAATCCCAGTGATGGCAAAGGTGTCTCCACTCCTTTCCTGACCTCTCAACGCCAGGTGACCAGGCAGAGGCTATGCCAGGGTGTTGCAGTGAGGGAAGGGTTCAGGTGTCAGTCCTTCCAAGCTGGAATCCTGTCTCCTTTTCAAACAGGTGCTGCCACCATCTCCTGAATATGCACTGTCACCTCAGCAGCACCCTGGCCAGCTGACAGGTCACGACAGTGTTGGAGGATCAGCTCACCCAGGCAGACACTCAAGGTGTTCCCTCACCTGCTGCTCCCTCAGACAGCCCCTCAGGTCTCTGCACCGTCCAGGTGAGACACAGCAGGTGCTTTGGGTGGCACGTGGTCCCTCCAGAGTGCTCACTCAAACCAGATTAGCCAACCCGAGTGCCCTCTTCAACCTGAACGACATTCCAAGGAGCAAACATTCCACCTGCAGCAAGTCCCTGGGAATTCTGGGATGAAAACACTGACAATGATGACAGACTCAGTGTTTCGGGGTTTAACATCCTTTGAGACCTGCCCTTTCAGCCACAGCTCCCAGAGCGAGTTGTCATTGTGCCCCCCATGGAAAAGGTTGTGTTTGCACACAGAGATACCTGGGCCAGGTACAGACACTGCAGCCCACAAATGCAGGTCTTTAAACACCTTCACAGGGTCTCTTCTGGGTACCTAAGCACCCACTCACACAGGAGGGGCTGAGCACACGTGCTTGTGTTCCACTGTGCCAGAAACAGGGGTAAAGCAGCACAGATTTATGTGTGATATACACGCAGAAATACACTCCACACCTCGAGACTCATGTTCTCACTCCTCCTGACAGGCACATCCTTTCATTTGCTTCGTGCTTTTCAGCTCTGGCAGCTCAGCATTATTGGGACATTATTGTCCCACAGTTACTGACTCTCAAAGTTTTGTTGAGAGAGACAAAGAATATCAGTGAACAAACGACAAGGACCATGACATTCAGTATCTGATGCATTCCAGGAGTTCCATCCCCGTTCTGACCATGCTGTGGAAACCAGAGGTGCAGACAGCCCTTCCTGGCTCTTTGGGATCGCTGTTTACACCCCTGGTGTCCCATTCCTTGCCCTGCAGTGCCCCTGATGGACACCCTGCGAAGGAGGAGTCACCAGGCAGAGTTCCTCCAGCCCCCTCAGCTGCTTGGTGTGTTTGAAACGCCTTCCAAAGCGATCCTCTCACCACAATTAACAACTACCAGATGCCTTTGATAGAGAAGGATCCCTCCCTTGACCAGCAGCAGAACCATCAGCACCCAAGTCCATCCCACACAATCCCTCTCGAAGTGGAACTTGCAGGGAAGGGCAGGCTCTCAATTCTTAAGACACTTCACTTGAATGACACAACGTTAATTCTTCCAAAGCCTTGTATTCCATAAAAAGGAGACTTCAGTGCACCATGGGGATGGGCCCTCTTGGATTCCCATTGCCAAACCCGAATAAACTCTGGCAAACAAGGAAAACATGGGAACTTTTTGTGTTAAAGGACACAGATGAGGAACCAAGATGCACAGAGAATTAACCATGTTTCCTGAAAGGTGTATGGGGGCTTGAGCCTCTGGAAAATCCTGAGGATCTGAACCTAAATGAACACATTCCTGGCAGTGTGTGAGGAGCAGGAAGAAGCTTTATAAAATGAGATGTTGTTGACAGTGCAATGCATACAAAAATGAGACACACCATTTGTGTAATACAGACGCTAACAGCACCTCTTTCCTAAACAATTGGCCACGAGGTTGAATGGCACAGAGGTGTACAAATTCTGGGCAAATTTGTGTCCACTTTGCATCTTTTTCAGATCAGCTTTTCGGGTGTAAGATCAGGAATCTGTTACCTGAGGTTGCTCCATGACTTACTGTGTAACAAGGACACACAAACGGGTTCCCATCTGCAAAGGGCTTTGGAGACAAAGGGGCAGATTTACCCCAAACCTACTGAAGGGCATTGCCAAAACCCTGACCAGCCCAGGGAGCAGCAGCGGCCACTGCTGAGGAGCAGCCTCGGCAAGGAGAGGTTGGTGGGCACTGGGGGATGCACCAAACCTTGAGACCTCAATAAGCACCTCCCAGAGTTTCCCCTTGGCACACTTTGCAAGGGGCAGGTAGGAAGATAAAACTCAGCTTGTCAAAACATACAACAAGACCTGTTCTTGGCCCAGCAGGTCTGCCAGCCCCTGGCTCCATCCCTACCACTGCCTCCAAAGCTGGGTGGCAGGGAGGCAGAGGAGGAAGGAGCAGTATGTGATGTTAGCAAGGGGAGAGGTGGCACAGGCTTGGGTGTTGTGAGAGAGCCATGAAAGAGTTAAAATGCAAACAAGAAGGAGCAGGGAAGGCTCGAGGAGAGCCTGGAGAGAAGAGCAGGGAGTGCACACACTGGGGACTCCTGTTCAGAGAGGCAGAATGATTGTGCCAGGAGCCACACCGAGAAGGGGTTAATGAGGGAGGACGAGAGAACAGCACAAATAAAATCAGAAATGACATTCTGGCCAACAGAGCATCTCCAGGCTGGGGAAAAACCCAGAGACCTCACTTGGTTCTATTTTCTGTCCTGCCTGAGGATGAGCTCTGGGCTGAAACTTCACCTTCAATCTCATCCCTGCACTTGAACAGAGCTGCAGTGCCACAGTGAGGGTTTGTCTGAAAGCCTCTGAATGAACCCACAGTTCTGGAGAGTTGATCATCCCACACAGCCCCAAAAACTACGTGCAGCAAGTCGTTCTTGGGATGCAGCTTCCCAGCTGATGCACCTGCCCACATCTCCCTAACAGAGCAATCGTTGATAGGCTTCCATCTCCAGCTCTCCCAGAGAACTCCGGGGTGACCTTGAGAGTCCCCAATTGTTCTGTGCCTCAGTTCTCCACCCATAACAAAGAGATCATTAAATAGCCATGAAATCACAGTGAAAGTTAATTAATTCAGCATTCATGAGGTCCTGATACATTAAGGGGATCACAGAGCACATTTGAATAGAAATATCACAGCCAGCCCCACAGGAGCTTGTCCAGCCACACATCACAGAGCCCACAGAGAGACCAGAACAGCACAGGCACGTGTGGCCATCCACCCAGGTTAATTAACCCCAGTCTCAGGTAATTAGGCAATTACCTAATTACCCAGGGTGGAGTATCTAACAGGCACCCTCTCTTTCCCAGGTCAGGATTAGCTCTCTCAGAGAGAGGGAGGAGATCTCTGCTGGGCAATGCTCAGCCCAGCAGACATCCCCAGAGCCCTTCCAGGGTGCTTCCCACCTGGCTCCATAAAATACTCCTGCTGGAGCTGGCATGGGAATACTGAGTCCCACAGCACTAAGAAGGTGCTTGGTAGCTCTTCCCAAAGAGAAATCTTTGGGGTTTTTTTTGTTCCCAGCTGCTGTTGTGTTTGGTGCAGGCACTGGGTGTTCAGCTGGGTAACAGAAATAAAACCTGTAGGAGAAAGCACAGGGTGTTGTGTTGCAGGATTGTTTCAAAGGGCACAACTTAAAGATGCAGTGACCACAGGGCTGGTTTTTTTTTTTTCTTCCTTTAGTCATGAGGATCTAAAAGAAAAGGGATTGAGGAAAGGGGATGTGTGGTGGAATTCATCCCGTTAATTGTTGAGCCACTTTGGGCACTGCAACAGGAGCTGCTGTCTATGGCATTAAAGGGAGGTAGAATTTTCTCAGCATCCTTGAGAAAGACAATTGTCCCCTTAATGTGTGGCCATTTAGAATATAACCCATGTCATTAGAGTTTCAAACAGGAAATTAGAGTAGCTAATAAGAAAACATGAGAAGAAATACATTTAGCAAGAAAGACTTTCTTAAGCCAGAAGGACACATAAATAAGCAGCAAGAAGGATGTGTGTATGATTATAAACCTTCTGCCCCTTTAAAAGGAAGTAATAGGAAAGTTAATTGTGTGTCTTGTCTCTTCCTTTGAGGACAATGGAGAGATTTCTATTCTGGAAACCCTTTCCATGGGAAATCAGAACGTGGCCTTAGCAGACACCAGAATCTCCAAGGAGGAAGTTATGAACAGAGCAGAGGAACTCATAGACAGTAAATCACCAGGGCCAGATGGTGATTCAGCTGCAAGTTCAGCAGGGCTTACAGTCCCCACGGTGGGACCAGCCACCACAGCGCCCCAGGAACTGCTGCTGAGGTGCTGCTGGGCTTTACACCCCCCCTCCTGGTCCCCAAATACCAGCCATTAAAGCCTCATAAGGCTGACTTCGGGCAGCTTACTCAGAGTCTGCTTAAGGGCAAAACAGCACCATAGTTGGATAATCCAGGGCTGCTAATTCAGCTCTGAGGTAAACAGCTCACTGCTAAACAAGGAGCTATTTAAAATCCTATATAAACCATATAGGCTGGAGAAATGCACCTTGGCCCTTTTCAAAGCAGTGAATTCACACTGGCACAGATAGAGAAAATAAGTGAGGCTACCCAGACTTGTGTTTTCAGTTGGCTCAGCTGCCTGGAGGTGATGGGAATTCAGGGAAAAGGACCACAAAGAAATGAAAAGGGTATTGTACCAGTACAGACCACGAGCAGTCCCACCAGTGTGTGCCAGTTACTGGTGCCAGTCAGGACGAGCCTTTTGTGTCCTTTCTCCTCTTTCAGTGGACAGGATTGTCCAGATGGAAAGGAAAGGAATGGTGTGAATCTCACCTTCCCCACCAGAGCCTCAGGGAAAACACACCTCAGCTGCTGTCAACACTTGGGATTTATCACCACTCTTCAGATACATAGTGGTTTTCACAAAGCCTTCACATGCTCGTGTCTGAGACCTGCATCTTCCTCCCTCTCCAGCAGAATTCCCAGCCTTTGAGCTTATAGAAAAATCTGAAAGCAGAACTGCTGGAATGTCCAAGGGAAGAAGTAAAACAACAGAACAACGTCAGCAGAGTAAAAAGCAGCAGTCCTCCAAATGCCTGCCTTGAATTTTCCTGCCAACCTCCAGGTTTTGGGGGCCTGACTCCTGAATATTGGAGCACTTCCAGTTGACAGCACAACAGCCTGGCATAGACAGCAGCACAACCTAGTCCAGCAGCTGCCAAAAGTGACACTGAATATTCACATTCCCTTTCTTTCCTGAAGAGGAGAGGGAAAAGACAAGACAAAATGCACTCCAGGGATGCAGGAAATGCATTGGGAACCTTCTCTGCAGGTGGAGGCTCCCAACCTGCTCCATAACTGGATTCTGAAGAGCAGCACCACAGAGGGTTGTACTTTGGACTGGGGTTTTTTTTTCCTGAAGGAAATATTGACACTGCCTGTCAGCAGCTTCCCACAGGGGTGCAGTGTCAAAGCACATTAGGCCACTGGAAATGAGAAACCAGATGCAAAGTCGGAGGCCTGGGAGCGGCGAAGCTTCCACAGCAGCCCAGGGTCTGTGCATGCTAATTCAGTTCGAAGGAACACTCCTGTGCTCTTTGCTTTTCATCAAAAACCTGTCGGGGGGTTCCCCTCCTTCCTCTTTCTGAGAATGATTTTGAAATAAATATAGAGATTTTTAGAAACTTCTGGGCCAGATTTACCAAGTTATTTAGATTACAAAGGACTGAGAAACATGCTGAGCAGGATTCAGAACATCCAAGCCTCACTCCTTTAGGCTCTCTGGGATGGTTCAGCATATAGAAATATTGCCACATATCTGGCCTGTTCTCATATTGATCAACTATATAGAGAACCATCTGGATTTCCTTCAAATGCCAAATCCATGCTCCAGACTTCCTTGAGGTTTCCTTACATGCGACAAAGGAGTGATGAAACCACAGGCAGGACTGTCAAAGCCTGGAAGTTGTGGGGACTTTGTCAAGGAGAACAGTCATACAAGGCAGGAAAGGGTCTGCCATTCCAGGCTGCCCATCTGCCTCCAACTGGCCAGGACTCATCCTACAAATAACCTGCACTTCCTACACTGCCCCATCCCTTGGGGGGATTCTGTTGCTCTGGGGCTGTGCAGAAGTGCCTCCTGAATTCCAGCTGCAGTGCTCCCATCTGCTCTGTGCCACCTTTGCTGGTGTTTCACCTGCCCAGAGGAGTCTCCTGGACGTGGGGACTCCTGGGCTGTGGCTCTGCTGCTGAAGCACAGGAGGAGGCAGAGCTGGCAGGCTGCTCAGGGAGCCCAGCACTGCCCTGCCCTTCCATCTGCTGCAGCTGCAGTCTCAACAGCCAGGCCAAAAATATTCCAGGAGCCTTTTCCATGTCTGGATAAACATGATGCAATGCTTATAACATGGTAATAAAGATCCCAAGAGAAGTCTCCCAAGTGGAGCACTCTCCCCTCTGGAAGCAGCTCTCCCTCTGAGTGCTTTTGCTGCCCTCAGACCCAAACCCCTCCATCCCTCCAATGTTCCATCCTCTGGCTGTGGATGTAGAAGACCCATTTCCCCACGAGCCAGCAGTGCCAAGGAAGGAGGGCAGGGAAACGTGTTCTTCCCCTCTGCCTCCCTGCTGCTCCTGCCTGTCCTCCCAGTGATGGATGGCTATTGGTTCTGGCTCCATCCCACAGAGAAATCTGTCACCTCGTGCCAGGGAGGGGTGACAGCAAATCCATCAGCATGGGGACAGCACTCACTTGCAGATTGCTTTCAAGGCCGCTGGGGGATGGATTCTTCTTTGCCTCCCACCTCTCTGGTTCCTCTCCTCCCCTCTTTTACACAAATCTTAGTAAATCTTCATTTGACCAAACCCATTTGGCCCCTATTGCATATCCAAATTCAAACAGCTTTAAAATAGGGTGTTACTGTCTTGCCTAAAAGGAAAAATGAAAAAAAAAAAAAAAAAAGGAAAAAGTAGTTTTCCAAAGCCTGGATTCCAATTCTGCTCCTGTCCCCATGGGTTTGTCGTGTCCAATAGCATTGTTTGACCCAGAGGGGAACACTGGTCCAGTGGCAGCTTCTCATCAGGGCAGTCCCAAAAAATGGAATTGCAGAGGACTGAATAAATCAGGAGACTGGAAAATGTCACTGCAACTGAGAGACGTGGGGCAAATGTTTCTCCATTCTACACAGCAGCATCTTGTTCAGCCTCGGAGATCCCCAACCAGGGGAGAGGCAGGAGCACTGCACCAGCTGACAGAGGAGGACACCTGGGCAGAGGGTGCCAGAACTCCTGACTCTGTCCCTGCCTCCCTCTCTTCTGGTCTCACCTGACCTCTTCATGCCTCAGGCTTCCCCCAGGACAGGAAGATTTCTCTTCCTGGAAGTGCCAACTAAGGCTTTATCAGCTGATACTTACAAAGCTGTTTGAGACCTTCAGAGAAAAGCCCTTAACAAAGCACCATGATTACAGGCAAATTCATTTCCTTCCATCCCAAACACTGTGAGGTGATCCTTGTCCATGTGACAGTGCAGAGGAAGAGCCTGCCTTACAGGGTCTGCCTGGCCCTCCAAAGCACCTGGTGCCTGGGGACTAAGATGTTCTGCATTCTCCATCCCTGAGGGCAGCCAGGAGCACCAGCAGAACCCAGAGCAGCTCCCACTTTTGTTCTGCCTGCTGGCAAAGGCACAAGGGGACATCCCGGGGATTTGGAATTGCTTCTGACACGTAGGGAAAGTGGGAGAGGTGGCAGTTTGTGGCCAGCAATGCCCCGTTTCCCCTGAACACTGTGGTGTCAGAGCAAACACAGCCACGCCAAGAGCACCAGTGAGAGACACCTGAACACAGCTCACCCTGTGCAGCACAGCCCAGGCTGCTCCAGCATCCCCCAAGCTCAGGCTAACACCACCCACAGTAGATTAAAATAAAATGGTCCTACAAATGTTTTAATTTCCTCAGTGACTTTTTTTACTTTTAAATAAATTTTGTTCCCCTTTGAACCATGAGCCACAAAAATTCCTAAATACACCAAACCCGTGGTGTTCTGCAAGTGTGAGACAGTTGCAGAGACTGCTCCGTAATCCCAATGCCACATATGAGCCGTGTCCTTTCATTTCCAGTGATTTCTGATCATGGCACAAAGTCTCATTCTTTTGCACCCACACAAACCCACTGCAGCCCTTCTGGCCTTGGTGGAACCTCTGTAGATTTGAACTGGCAATTTGACACACGGTGGTTCTCCAAGAACAAGCTGAGATTTGCCAGGAGCAGGACCAAGGCCTGTCCCCAGACTGAATTCCTCATTATCTCCTCTGTGTCCAACAGCACAGCAAGAACATGAGGATGGGACAAGTGCACTCACCCCCCAGATGGAGCTACCTTTGAATGGGACTCGTGGTCTCAGATGCTGTAGGTGAAGATACCTTGAACACCCCATGGTCCCTGAGCTTGACCCTGGGTATAATTAGGGAAAACGAACTCATTCTGATGAATTGGGATCAGACTGTCCCCATCAGCTCCACTGAGTGCAAACACTAAGAAAGAGAAAGATATTCTTCAAGAGGAGATTTTGTAGACTGGTGTAATTCAAAGTAAAAGGGTGACAGAGCTGATTCTGGGGTGACAAGATGAAGTGGTAGAAGCATTCAGGATGGGAAGAGCATAGTGCAAGACAACCTAATAGTAGCAAGTTTGATAAAGATTTGCAGATTAGCAGTGAGGAGGAAATCAGATGCAAGAGTCTGTGTAGACAGAGACTATTCAGAGGTCTTGCTGCTGCTGTAAATGTTTGGGGAGGGATCTGCTGCCAGGTTGGTTTGTGTGTAATACCCTCAAGGAACGGAGGGAAAAGCTGTGGATCCTCTCTGCATTTGCAGGTGGGAAGGATGGAGCTTGCAATCTGATTTTCAAGGCCTCTGAACACCAGTGCATAGACACAGGTGAAGGGTCAGGACAACAGGGTAGTTGTAGCACCCCACAATAAAACAGAGAAAGACAAGTCTGGAAGGAGCCAGAGAGCTGGCAGAGCCCTGTGAGGCACCATGGCCCGGGAGCTGGGGACAGTCCCCCTGTGTGTCCCCCTCCCCAGCGTGAGCAGCCTTTGCTGGGGCTCAGGGTGTGCTGGGGCCACCTCCCAGACCATTCCTGGATGCAGGGAAGGCTTCCAAGCTGCCTGCAGGTTTCCTGGCCATGGTCCCCACTGTCCCCTGGGATGGAAACCCATGGGGGGAAACACCTGGACTGCAGCCCAAGGAGAGCCTGGCGGGGACCCTCCACCCTGCAGGTCCCAGGACATGGGGAGACCCTGCTGGGCTCCAGACTGTGAGTGCAGGGTGACTGATGGACCTCTGTAGATGGCATGTTCCAGCCAGAGGGCTCCAGACCAGCCAAACCAGAGCCTTCTGCCTCCTCAAAGGGACAGCTCTGCTGCAGCTCTGCACATGGACTGCAAAGGGAACTGCTCTGGCATTTTAATATTTTAAGTGCCGACCCCTCATTGATTCTGTTCAGCCTTTTAAATCTTTAATTTACTTACTTATTTGGGCTTTAAACCCTGCCTGCAATTGCAGCTAATTAAAAAGCTCATTAGTTGGCATCCTGAGCTGATTCCCTGGGCTTTATGTACTGTACAGGATGCCTCCTGAGAGTTTCAGCCATGGCTGGGGCTGCTCAACTTGTTTCCTACCTCCCCAGCTTTATGAGGTGTTCCATATTTTGGAAGACTATTCCCCTTTCCCCTGATTTATTTATTTTTTTAAACTACCACTTACTGCAGACCTCAGGAAACTCAAGAGGCACTCTGGCTACATACAGTAGCTATGCCACAAATTTATTTATGGCTCATCTTCCCCATTGTTCAGAGCTAAGACCTCCCCAGACTTGCAGCCCCTTTTTAAAAGGGGCATTATATGCAGACAACAAAAATCCCAAACAGATTCATTTCCAGCATCCCATGCAAGGCTTGACTTGCTCAAATGCGTTGTTTTCATGCTCAGTAGGAAATTCCATCCTTCTCAAAGACAAACCCCAAGGGCTAAAGCCAGACCTGGAAAAAGCAGGTCCTGCTCTCACCCACCCCACACACAGACCACACAATGCAGTTTCTTCAGCACAACACCACAATCCATCTCTGAAATAGGGTCACATTCATGTCTCCCCTCCATAAGAATTTGTTCCTTGAACTTGGTTTAATGAAGGGTGGATGCAAAGCCAGTAAACATTTTCCTGCTGGAGCACTGAAAAAGCCACAGTTTGTGCCAATTCTGGTGAAAATCTTGCCACAAGAGCCAAGATTTGGAAGTGGTCAAATTCGTGCCTTAAATGCTGATCTGTCCACCCAACAGTATCAGAAAACCTCAAGTCCACACATCCTTCCTGTAACACCACAGCAAATAACATTCCTTCAGTTCCTGGTCACTGCTGCCAGGTGAGTCACTCAGTGCAAAGCCTTATCAGCAGTGCCCGGGAAATTCTTTGATAGTCAGAGCACAAGCAGCCAACTTACAGCTTTGAACTACTAACAGGAAAAATCAAGATGAGGAAATAAAGTTCCTCTACATCCCCTCATCTTGCTTAGCTCAGGGTCAGCCCTCCCCAGGATCCAGGCAGGAGCACAAGGACGATCACAACACAGCTCCCTGCCCCTCAGAGGGCTCCAGCTCTCCTGTTCTTTGTAGGCTTTATGCTTGCTACTTGTCCAAACAACCCAAACATCTTCGAAGACACCCCTCTCCTGCAAAAGCGTGCCCGTGGTTGGAGCCATCCTCCAACCCAGAGCTCTCAGCCCCGGGTTTCACTCGGGAGATGCAAGTGCACGGAGCAGTTTTCATTCTGCCTTCCCTCCCTCCCCAGCTCTCAGCCTGTGCAGTTTGCCACAGACACCCTCTGGCAGGGCACTCTCATGGCAGCAGAGCCTCAAATGGGAACTGGAATAGGGAGCTGCTCCCTCCCAAACTCCCCTTCTCCTCCCCTCCCCTGTCACCATCTGGCTGCTCTGCCTTCCAACAAACCCAGCAGCTCTGCTCCCTGCCTGGGGAAGCTCCTGCTTTTAACTCCACCACAGAGCCCAAAACGTGGTTCCAGAGACTGTTCTGGGGCAGGTTTGCACCATGAAGTTCCAGAGGAAGCTGTGATTACAGAGTGGAGGTTTGGGAGCATCTGAGACAGCTCCCCCATCCCCGGCTGCTGCAGGCGAGTGTGAAAGCCCATCTGGGGAGGAAAGGCTTCCTGCTGCCTCTGCCTGCCAGGATAGCTGGGAGGGCTGGCAGGACG
This sequence comes from Formicarius rufipectus, assembly GCA_013399695.1. NCBI lineage: Eukaryota > Metazoa > Chordata > Aves > Passeriformes > Formicariidae > Formicarius > Formicarius rufipectus. The sequence goes on along the minus strand of VXAU01004088.1, from coordinate 3,281 downwards.
ATGGACCAGCACCAGACTGGAGCACAAGCAGCTGGGACTGGGCCTGGCAATAGCTCAGTCACCATGTGTTCATTTTACAAGGTCAAGACCAAACCCGTCTCTGGTTTGGGTTTTGCATTCGTGCCTACGGAAACACGAGAGGATTTAAGACTTGGTAAACCCCTGCTACCCCCCACATCCCCTGCCTTCCAGGATTGCTGGCCTGTGACCAGCAGCATCTAAAATCATCACCTTCTCCTTCCCTAGTTCCTGCCTTGCTTCTAGGACTGTAAATAGAACCAAGTGGAATCAGCCAAAGGGCATCCTCAGTGCAGCCCCGGCCTGGCACAGTCCGGCCAAAGGAGATGGCAGAGGCAAACCCACACAGACTGGGGCAAGAGGGAGTGAATGCTCAGTGAGACAACAGCCAGACAACACACAACTGAACTCCAACAGGTGCCAGAATGGCATTGGACAGGCAGTGGGTAACAGTACCTGGATCCCAGTGTAAGCACCAGGAAAGCTCAGAGTGGGGGTTGGTTCTGCATCGTGGTGTGTCTCACCTTGTGCATCCTCCTCACTAACCCCACAAAACAAAACACCTCAGCCAACATCTCGGAGTGCTCTACACTTCTTGGGCAGCCTCCCCTCCCCATCTAACATTTTTGGTACTTCTTGATACCTTCCATGAGCCTGTTACCTCCTCTCTGCAGGTCAAAGCAGGACAGGGATGTCACCAAGACCCCCCTGGCACCTTTGCTATTATTTGAACTGCTGTCCCAGCCTGAGAACCCCAGGAAAAGAGGAAATGCAAGAACTGGGCTGCAAGAGAAGAGGCTGGAGCCACAGAAAGCAGAGTGCATTCTCAGGAGGGAAACACAGTGGGTCTGTTGGGACAGAAGGGAGGGATCCAGTGTGGAGACAGCACAGACAGGGCTGAGCTTCCTCTCTGGACTGAGAGAGCCAAGGTAGCAAATCAGGTTGGAAGAGCTTCATGCTTGGCAGAGCCTGGAGCTGGAGCAGCAGCAGATGTTAAGGGTCAGGACTAAGGTCTCTGGCAAAGCCCACTGTGACTGGGGACAAAAGTTTATCCAGTGCTTCTCTATGTGTCCTCTGGCCACAGCCAGGCTGGTGAGCCCGCTGCTTCCTTAGCACCACGAGCAGCCCACTCTCTGTTTTCCAAGAGAAAAATCCCTGGAAACTCTCCTTCCTCCCATGACCATGAACACCCCCCTCAGTGCTGGGCAGCACATTCTCAGCAGCTGTGTTTCAGGGAGCAGGACTGTGGAATTAGTGGGAATTGGACACAGCACTACGACCAATATGATCTCAGGCTGATGCCAATTTACAGATTACAAAGCCTGTTGTTTTATACATTTAGAGCATCAGCATCACACATACATCAAGTGGTTATTGGCTACTACCTACTGTTCACACATTTGCTTCATTCTATCATTGGCTAAAGTTACTGGTTCACATGAACTGCTGTTCTTCTTGTTGCACAGTCCCTTTGTCACGTTGGTATCTTTTTGTTCATTTATTTTTGCAAGTTCACACATATTTCCCATCCACAGTTTTCTCTCCTGTGCCTTTTTCAAGGTTTTTACCACACAGCTGCCTTGTCTCACAAACTCAGGATATCTGGATTGCTCATATTTACACTTGTTCTTGCAAATATCCCACCCAGGACTGCACACACCATCCAGTCCTGGTGGGCTTTATTCCCATGTCAGCTGCAGGTTACGCTCTGCTGGAGGCATCACCCAACCTGCTCAGGAGGGCCTCGGGTCCCCTTCCCCTCTCCCCACTGCTTTGCTTTTCTTCCCTTCTTTGCTGGAATTGAGCTGTTACTGCTCAGCCTGGCCTCTGCTCCAGCTCCTTTTTGGCAGCCACGGGGCCCTTGGAGCCCAGCCAAGGTCTATCCCAGGGGATGTGGGGAAGAGCAGCTTGGAAAATCCAATCTCCCCAGAAACTCAGGAGGCAGCAAAATGCCCTGAGCGTGGGGCAGCCTGGCAGGAGGGCACCCCACAGTGTAAATCCCGGGATGCAGAGCAGGCAGGGAGCCAGGCAGGGGGAGCCTGGGGCAGAGGGGCTGTGCACGAGTGGGAAGCCAAGCAGGAGAGCTGCCACTGCACATTAGCCCCCAGAGCACTGCTCAGGCACTGGGAGTTTCGTTCCAGACCCTTTGATGCCTTCTGAGAGTTGCATGTGTTGTTCTTGCGAGGGTTTTAAATGAACTCTCAGCAGCAGCAGGAGAAGCACCAGGCAGGGAGGGGATGAAGGGTCTGTCCCTCTGCTGTCCTCAGCAAACACAGCAATTAAATAGGAGCTTGTGGGGTGCAAAAGTCCACTGCACCAACAGAGCATGGAACAGCACAAAAAACTGCCCCTCTCCTCTTTGCCCCATGCTCAGGGAGTCCCAGCACTCAGGGCATCTCTCCCCACCCTGTTCTCTGCTGCCTTTTTCCCCCATTCACATTTACCTCCTGATCTGGGTGAAATACTGAGGCATCTTAACCCTTCTCCCTTCAAAATCCTCCAGGACAAGAGGTCTCTTCTCTCAGAGATGGGGATTTTTTTTAAAAAAGCTTTACTATTTAACAGTAAGGCAGCACCAGGATAGTCCAGACAGCTCCAGGCACCAGGGGAAGCAAAGAGCACCAGTGCTGAGAGGCGCAGGTGCCTCTGTACACAGGCAGTCCTGCAGAGGCTGCAGGTCTTGCAAAGTCTCCCCTGGAGACTCTACAGCTAAAAAATCCTTCTTAGAGTCCCTTCCTCGCTGTAGGAAGTCCAGGGGGAGCTCAAGGGGAATTGATGGATGGACCCCTGGAGATGGTCTGGGATCCAATCCCTCAGGAGGGGTGAGCTGTGCACATCCCATCCTGTCCCACTGCAGAGCCTCCCTCAGCCCTGTGCCCCCTGGAGCTGCCTGATTAGTTTGGTCTCTGCCTGGAGGCATCCCAACATTTGTGTGCTGTTTCTCCCAGCCTCCCTCCCCTCCCAGTCATCCCACTGTTGTCCCAGAGAGGGGGTCCAGATGGAACTGCCCCTCTGGTCGAGCCTGGGAGGTTTGTAATTAGGGCTCCACGCTATTAGCCCTTGACAGCTGAGTGCAGCATCCGGGCAGCCCTGGAGGCCACAAAAGGAATGTGAGGGCTTGAAGGATGGAGGGAGGACACGGGGGCTTTTCAGCTGTGCCATATTGCACCAGCCCTGGTGACAACAGCCCAGCTGCCAGGGGCAGTGTCTGTGCCAAAGGGCAGGGGAGGAGGAGGGAATGGGATGGAGGGAGGGATGGAGGG
>VXAU01004085.1:1380-11444 GCA_013399695.1 Formicarius rufipectus | reverse complement strand
GTCGTCGTTGCTCTGGGTGTTTGGTTTCCCCCGGGTTCGGGGGGCACTGAGGGGGTGTTGCTCTGGGGTGTTTCAGAGGTTGGCCATGGACCCTCGCTGCAAAGGGATGCCCCTGTCGAGTTTCCTGCTGAAGCCCATGCAGAGGGTGACCCGCTACCCCCTCATCATCAAGAACGTACGTCCTGCGCTCGCCCGCCCCGGGGCTGGGCTGCCCTCGGCTGCCTTGCAGGGCACTCGTGCTGCTGTGCCCAGCCCTGGCACTGGGAATGGCTGGGGAAGGGGGGGGGTCCTGCAATATCTGACCCAGCTCCAGCAAATGGGCTCGTTCCTTGGGCTCCAGCAAACCTTTCCATTTGGAGCAGAGGTGGAACCGGCACCCAGGGAGCCCCAAGGCAGTGAGGGCTGGATGGAAACTTCAGATCCTGGTAACAGGAGTCAACCTTAGGCTCATATTTGCCTTTTCCACAGTGTCACTCCCTCCCTGTAGGCTGGGAAATGACCCAGTGTGGAAGCCTGGAAGCCAAATTCCTGCAGGTTCCCATCCTCTGGCAGTGCTGGATAACTTGCAACCCTTTCCTAACTCTCATTTGCTGCCTTACACTGACCATCCCAGGCAGTGCCACTGAACTTGGCCCAGGGCTTCCCCAGGAAAGAGTGATAAATTGGATGTTGGCATTTCAGGTATTCCTTAAACAGCCATGGCCATATTCCTGTGTTTGGCTGGAATGTGTGTCCTTGTGCCAGAGGAGTCAGCAGTGTCCTGATGCAAAGGCTGTGCAGCCGAGGGCTCATTCCAGCTCCTCCCAAACAATGTTTGTCTCCTATTTTTCACATTTGTCAAGGAGGAAAAAGCATTTGGAGTGCATTGTGTGGTGAGGTGGCGTGCTGGTTTAGAGTTAAACCAGCAGGAGAAACGAATCCAACTCAGAATGGGATTGCAAGGCAGAATAACAAGTTAATAAAAGATCACAAAATACACTGAGACAGAAGGGAAATTCGTTTGTGCCACAAAAACACCAGATGTACAGCCCAGCCCAGGGGGGCACGAGCAGGATGGAGCTCCCCAACCCCTGTGCTGAGCACCACGGGGGCCCCCTGAGTTCAAAGTAAGAAGAAAGAAGAAACCTGCTGGTGACAATGCTGGTGGCAGTGCAGTTGAGGCTCTGCTCCTCCTCTGGATCTGACCTGAGATCCCAGTCCCAAAACCCCAAGCTTCTATCCACTTGGGCTCAGGTGGGAACACCCAGTCCCTGCCCCAGGGTGGGGAGTTTCCCAAGGGGGGATTTACTCTGTGAGGTCAGTCCTGGCATATTTTTGGCCTCCCTGCTGGCCCCTGAGCAGACATGACCCCTCAGGTGGGGGTGAAGGTGCTGGTGGCACCTGAAGACAGGAACACTTCCTTATGCCCCAGAAGTTCCTCAACACCAGTTGTCCCCTGAGGGGTGGGGTGTGCCCTGGGCAGCTGCTGCCAATGGTCCATGGTGGGCAGTTCATGAGGAAAACGCCACAGAGGGTTCACAATCCCCACCGCCCCCGTGCCAACCCGCTCCTGGCCGCCGTAACCAGCACGGGGGGCAGTGTGGGGCGGGCAGAGCCAGCCCAGCGGGGCTGGGACATCCTGAGGTGTGCTCTGCTCGTGTGCAGATCCTGGAGAACACCCCCGAGAGCCACCCCGACCACAGCCACCTGCGGCAGGCGCTGGAGAAGGCGGAGGAGCTGTGCTCGCAGGTCAACGAGGGCGTGCGCGAGAAGGAGAACTCGGACCGGCTGGAGTGGATCCAGGCCCACGTGCAGTGTGAGGGCCTCTCCGAGGTAATCCCGCGCTCCCGGGGGCTGCAGCCTCGCCTGGGATCACCCTGGGGGCGAGGGCTGACCCTCAGCACCCGTGGTAAATCCCCCTGGTGCCCGGCTCGGGACGGCCCCAGGTCAGGGCTGCGCTTTGCAACCACAGCTTTGCTCTGTCCCGGTCCCGCAGAGCACTGCGCTGCTGCAGCTGCTGCTCTCCCACCCCGAAGCTGGTCCTGGCCCTTTGGGAGTGCCTTAAAAGTCATCACAGCACTGACTGTCTGTGGTAAAGCTGTGTGTGTGGGCTTGGAAACTCAAGAATATTGATCACATCTCTCTGGAGACTTTACAGAGAGAAGCCCTGGCTGCCAGTCTGTGTTATCCCCTAAGGCAGCATGCTCGGGTTCACTAGAAACCGCAATGAAAACGTTGTGCCTGAATGTCCTGCAAAAGGAGGGAGGTATTTTGATGGCCTTGCTTTGGCGGTGGTGACAACAGAGGCAGACACATCACAAGTTGGTTTTCAAAGCATGCACCAAGTTTTCATTTCTAGAAGGTAAAAAAATAACAAGCTCTGGGTGGCTTGTTAACTAGAAAAAAGTTGCGTTTCACCTCAGGAAATCTGAGTGTTTGGGGAGAAAGATGAGAGTGACAAGGTCAGAAGGGTCAAGACACATTCAGCTGTGTGACCACCACTGCCTGAAGGAAGGGGGCTGCTTTTAACTCCTGTGGGGGTGTCTGGCCCTGAACAGCAGCTCTGTAACCTGAAAGCCCTTCTGGCTGGCTGCTGCCACAGCAATTCCAGCAGCAGCAGCCTCACGTGCGTGCAAGGAGCAGTCCAGCCTTCCCTGCTTTTTGTCTGAGGTCTTTCCAGCCTGTCAAAGGAGCCACCCCCAGTCCAGCAGCCCAGTCAGTGCGGGTGGTAAGAACTGTACCATCCCCTGGTGAAAACAAGCCTGAAAATGGCACTTTAGGCAGGGCCAGACTCTGCTCATGTGTAACAACCCCTGGGGAGGCTGCAATTCTGCCCTTTCCAGTGTCAGCAGCCCCAGCTCGGGGTGTCCTGGCTGCCTGGAATTCCTTCCGAGTGTTCAGGGGGTGAAATCCAACCACAGCTCACACATCCAGCCCTTGTTAAGGAAGCTGAGGCTCTGGAGAGGCCGCTGCTGCTCCTCCAGGACAGGTCCTCGTGGCTCAGCTCGGCTCCCAGAGGTGCATGTGCTTGGGGAGGGGGCACAGATGCTTCTGGCTTCTCCTGACTGCCCCGGCCGTGCCCGCCCGGCTGATGGGCTGCCCTGAAGTCTCTTGTCCGACCTGCACTGCTTGTCCTGCTCGAGGCACCTCCTGTTGCTGTGCCACAGCTCAGAACCAACGTCAGGACTCAAACCTGTGTCTGGTCTCTTGCAGGGGCACCCCGATTGTTTCACTTTATACAGTGCGTTGTTGTTCTTCTTCTACTTTTCGCAGCAACTCGTATTTAACTCAGTCACAAACTGCCTGGGACCCCGCAAGTTCCTGCACAGTGGGAAGCTCTATAAAGCCAAGAGCAACAAGGAGCTCTATGGTTTTCTGTTCAACGACTTCCTCCTGCTCACTCAGATCATAAAACCTCTTGGCTCTTCGGGCACAGACAAGGTGTTCAGCCCCAAGTCAAACCTGCAGTACAAAATGTACAAAACTGTAAGTGCTGCTCTGGAAGGGGGGTGCTCCCAGGCCACGTGTGCAGGGCAGCAGCTCCGTGCTGGGGGGGTGGGCAAGGCTGCCCTGGAGAACAGCTTGGGCAGCTTTGGAACAGGCTGGGACTGAAGAGGAGAAAGTCTGTGTGCTTTAGTGAGATAACAAGACACGCTTTTGAAGTTTTGCTTGAACAAAGCTCTTCAACAGAGGGTCACTTGTATCAGGCAGCGATGGGGAGAGCACTGTTTGCTGCTCCCCGTGGGGAGGGAGGCATTGCTGTGCTCCAGGAGCCTGCTGGCCTCCTCCAAGAGAAGTCTTGCCAGCCTCTGGAGGCACCTCTGTCAATGTTTTAAATTTTCTTGTTATCAAATCTGAAGAAAGCTGGGAGGCAGGAGGGCGGAGATCCTTCAGAGAAGCCTGTTGTAAATTCTGTGTGTTGAAAGCACCTGCTCAGACCTTGTGCAGTACAACTCGAGCTTTGCTGATGTTTTACAGCCCATTTTTCTAAACGAGGTACTGGTAAAATTACCCACAGACCCTTCTGGAGATGAGCCCATCTTCCACATCTCCCACATCGACAGAGTCTACACCCTCCGGGCTGAGAGCATTAATGAGAGGTAGGGGGCCCAAGGGCTGGGATGGGCTGGGACTGAAGAGTCTGGGTGATGGGAATGGTTATGATGGGAACTTGCAGAGCAGCCCCCGAGCAGTTTGTTTCACAAGGCTGGAAAATTCCTTCTTCTTGAGAATACAGTGATACTCAGCATATGAAAAGCAGGGAGAAACAGTGATGCTTCCTGAATCCCGGCACGAAGGAAATGTCTGGGAGGGTGGATATTTAGGCTGTGTTTCACATTTTATGTTACTGTGAAGAAGCCAAAAGATGCAGTTCTATCTTCTGCTGTTACCACCTATTTGTTTGTGCAAGGAAAGCATTTGCATGGCTCTTGAAGGAGGTCAAGGAACAGGCCAGAATTAGAATTTGAAGCAAAACCTACCAAACTAAACCAAATTCTTGTTCAGTTCAGACTGGAAAAGTCAAAGGAAAGGCAACCTTAAAACTCGAGCTGAGGGGTTTTATCTGCAATGAGCTTACAGAGAGAAGACTGCACTGATTTATACTGAAAAGGTTTCTCTTCCCAATTGTCTTGGAAGACAATTTTGTTAAAAACTGAAAGTGCAGCAAACCCCTCCCCACAGGGCAGACATTGCATTGTGCCAGCTGGGAAATGCAGGGCCCAGAAAAGCACAGAATGTCCAAACAGCTTCAGGCTGTGGCTGCCCCTGGATCCCTGGGAGTGTCCCAGGCCAGGCTGGATGGGGCTTGGAGCCCCCTGGGCTGGTGGGAGGTGTCCCTGCCCAGGGCAGCGGTGGCACTGGGGGGACTTTGGGGTCCCTCCCAACCCAGACCATGAATGTCCTGTGGAGCGGCAGCTCTTCAGTTTGGGTTCAGACATGGATCCACAGCTTTGAGGTTCTCCCACGGTCCCCTGACTGAGGTCTTGGGCTCCCCTGTACATCACAGCAATTCCTCTGAACCCCTGAGGTCCCCTGGGAGCCTTTCTGCCACCCTTTTCCTCTGTCAGTCTCTCCACTCAGTCTCTTTGAGGCACATGTGGGATTGCTGGGGCCTGGAGTGGGACTCGATGGTCCTTGTGGGCCCCTTCCAGCCCAGGATGTTCTGTGATTCTGATTCTTAAGCATGAAATGATTTCCCAGAAGAGCCCATAAGACACTGTCCTCAGTCACCATCCGTGGACTCCCCAAGTTATGCTTTGGATGTCCCGAGGGTCAGAAGGACTTAGAGGGATGAAACCTCAGAGATCACAGAAAGGGGCCACCTCTGCAACCCAGGTGTCTTGTACCTAGTGGCTACCAGAAGTTCATTACAATAAAGCAAAGGGCTTGGTGAAAGCAAACCTCTTCTTCCTATCCTTTTGTTTCTCACTGACTGTCTCCTGTTCTGTTGCTCTTCCTTTGTGTGGTGGGATCTGTTGCCTTGGGATGGTTCAGTTTCTGCAGGTGCTAGAAATTCCAGGAAGATCCCTCTTCCAGGCAGAGTGCTTTGGGACATCAGAGGCTGGGCTGAGGCCAGGGCCTTGGCTGGGCAGCAGGGACAGCTGTGGTTTTGTCTGCTGTGCTCCAGCAGGGAAAAATGGAAATGGCATTTTGCAACTTTGTTTTCTCCTTTCCTTCTGAAGGACTGCCTGGGTTCAGAAGATCAAAGCTGCTTCAGAACTTTACATAGAGACTGAAAAGAAGAAGAGGGAAAAGGCCTACTTAGGTACAGCATAGGATGAGGGGGTCTCATCTTTTGTGGAGAAGTCCATGGGCAGGAAAATCCACTGATGACTTTTCTCTGTTGCTCCCCCACAGTTCGCTCACAGAGGGCAACAGGCATCGGGAGGCTGATGGTCAATGTTGTGGAGGGCATCGAGCTGAAGCCCTGCAGGTCCCATGGTGAGTGCTGGGGTTTGCCAGGACGTGCTCCATCAAAGCATTGCCATTTGTGAGCCTGACTCTGGAGGAGGTTCTGTCCCAGACACGGGTTTGTTTAATGGTGGGGGTTTAAGAGAGGTCAGAGAAGCAGCAGTGACTTTGTGCAGCTCAGCTGTTGCCCTGCAGTTGTCCTGCATGAGGCTTTTGATTCAGACTGACTCAGTGCCCACCACATCAGCCATCTCCTGAGGGATCACAGGCGCCCTGCAGAGCTGTGTGCTCATTGCCATGTTGGTGTGGCTCATTCCAAGTGAAGCCAAGGTCTTCCCCCTCAGCTGGCTGTAGGAGGAGGTTGAGGAGGGGGATCACACTCCGTTCTGTTTGTCCCCATCTCCCCAGGGAAGAGTAACCCCTACTGCGAGGTGACCATGGGCTCCCAGTGCCACATCACCAAGACCATACAGGACACCCTCAACCCCAAGTGGAACTCCAACTGCCAGTTCTTCATCAAGGACCTGGAGCAGGACGTGCTCTGCATCACGGTGTTCGAGCGGGACCAGTTCTCCCCGGACGGTGCGCGGGGGCTGCCAGGGGCATTTCCAGTCTCCTGCCTTGAGGAGCTGCATTCGTGCTGAGGGAGATCACAGGGAATGGGTTGGGCTGGGAGATGGTTTTTAAAGATACCTCGGATTTGAACCCCACTGCATACTGGGAGATGACTCATCCTTTCTCCCTGGTGGAGTTGTGCTGGTATCAGCGGAAACAGAATCCAGTTCCCTCTGGTTTTGGGGAATTTCTTTTCTTGTGCAACTTGGCAACACCTGAAGTGTGGTTTGCAATTCTGCTGAGTCTCCAAAAACCTCTGAATGCTGTTTGCAAACAGATTGATTCCTGCAGGAGAAAGAGAAATGTCTCCACATTCCTGTTCTGTGTAATAACAGTGGCAAAAATGAACCCAGGATTCCAAACTCAGCAGAATCATGGAATGGTTTGGGTTGAAAGGGACTTTAAAGATCACCTATTTCCAAGCCCTTCCATGAGTAAGACCACCTTTCACTATCCCAGCTTGCTCCAAGCCCTGCCCAAGCTGGCCCTGGACACTTGCAGGGATGGGGAGTGCACAGCCTCACTTGTTCATGTTTCATAACCTGGGATAAACAGGTGGAGCATCAAAGAGTGTGTTTTGGAGCCATGATCTCTCAGGAACTGTTTGGATAGGACTGGCACTCCCATGGCCAGCCCCAGCTGGCCTGTTGAGCTCATTGCTGGTGTGAGGCACTGCTTGGCTCTGGCATCCCCACAAAGTTCACACTCAGGTTTAATTGTGCAGCAGCTTTTGTCCTTTTTCTGACGTACCATAAAATCCAGAAGTCACTGAATTGAGGCAGCTGTGAATTCCAGAGGGGGTTTTTCCACCCATTCACTTTGAATGTTGCTGCCAGGTAACACGGTGTGGCTAAATCCTCTTCTGTGCAGCGTGGCAGCCTTTGGCCCTCTCCAAGTGCAAAGCCAGAGTTAGGCTGCAGTCCTGCTTCTCCTTGTGTGTGTGGGTGGAAGTTTAGTTCCTTCTCCAAACTCCAGTTCCCTTAGGGAGCAACCCAGCTGCGCCGTTCCTGAGCGTTCCCCTCTTTGCCTTGCAGACTTCCTGGGCCGAACAGAGATCCGTGTGGCAGACATCAAGAAGGACCAGGGCTCCAAGGGACCAGTCACCAAGTGTCTCCTGCTGCACGAGGTGCCCACGGGCGAGATCGTGGTGCGGCTGGACCTGCAGCTGTTTGATGAACCGTAGGAGGGGAACTCCCGTCGGGTTCGCTGCGACCGGAGCCTGCAGGGGCTGGCACCGAGTCCTTGCTGCTGTGGCAGGAAACCACTGCTCGCCCTTCACACCTCAGAGGGTTATCAAAGCAAACAGGAGCGTCTCTGTGCCTTGATAATTCTCACTGACAACACGAATCCCACTTTAGTGAGGAGATCGCCCTCAGTGTCTCCATGTGGACCTTGGCGTTGGTTTCCGGGCTGGATGAAACAAGCCTGTTGTTTCTTGTGCTCCGGCAGCAGTGGCTGGCAAACCACAGAGGTGGCTGTGCCTGCTCCAGTGGCCCCGCTCTTGGATTTCCATGGAGAAGGCAATGTTGGGATGTTTGGGAGGCTTTCTGCGGGGTTTTCCCCATGAAGGAATTCTGTGCCCGTTGCTCAGCAAAGTGGGGTGCAAATGGGACATGAACGGAAGGAGCAGTTTTGCAGCAAGAAGATCTTGGAAGATCTTCATGATGGTACTGAAAAGACTTAGAAAATAAATAGTCTGTATCTATAAACAGAGAAGAATCTATTAACAAACCACTTCATGACTCGCATTGCCCCTGACAATAAATGATGTCCAGGCCTCCTGCACAGAGATGAATTGCACTCCACAAGAATCCACCCCTCGGTACCTTTGGAAGTTGCTGTTGTCCACAGGACTGTAAATGTTGGCACAGGAAGCCAAGGGTTGAGCACAGAGCCCTGCTGTGTGTCCTGCTGTACCGCTTGGATACTCCTGTACTGCTGCTGCTCTGGTGGGTGATCCTTCACCTGCAGTGGGGAAGAAAAAACAATCGTGGCTTCAGCTCAGGAAGGGAACTCACAGCCCCAGGATTTTGGTCTCAAAGCAATCAGTGGTGCCCAGGCAGTGCATTGTGCTGGGCTCACCTGTGTGGGACGGGGTGTGCCGGCATGGGCAGGAGCTCCCAGAGGTGGGTGGCTGTGCTGGAGGTGACCAGAGACAGAGCTTGGGCTGGTGCAGAGCGGGGAAGCCCAAAGCCTTGTCAGCCAGGGAGTGCCAGGGCTGCCCTGCCCATCCAGCCCCACGGATACTCACGGCCAGGCCCACGCCCCTGTTGGGCAAAGCACCACTTAGGTCTGGTGTCACCCACACACCTGCCCAAGGGCTTGGCTGAGCCTGGGCTCGAGGGAAGAGAGCCCTGGGAGTCAAATTCCTCTCTGTTGTGCTTGGATTCATCGGCTCCTGCCACACATCCACTGGTGTTTCTGTGAGGACTTCATTGGGGATGGGAGGTGCCAGCCTGTGTCATTCGCATGTGGACGTTCTCGTGGAGCCTGTCGTTGGGTTGTGGTGTTCCTTGCATGTCCTCTCAGTCCTGGTCCCCACCTCTCCTGTGTCAGTGGTGTTCTCTAGCACTACAAGTCTTATTGGTTTCCATTAGGAAATTAGGATATATCCATAACAGGTAGGTAGATCCGTATGGTAATAAGTGTAAACTGTGCTGGGAAGTGTCTGTGTATTATAATTTCCTAAAAGACCACTGTAATGTTTCAAGCAATGGGAAGGAAAAAAAATGTATGTTGGAGGGACAACAAAGTTTACATTTCATACTTTTCAGAATCGCTTTATTATTTATTTATTGAAGATAGTGTAGAATTTTGTATCAGAAATGACAGACATACTTATGTATTTTTTGAAACAAAACAGAGATACACACTTTAGTTAGCAACTTTCAACTGACCACGTTTTAGAGGGAGTGTAACTTCCTAGGCATGCATTTGTTTACCACTAACTGGCTGAAAACACAATTAAGAGAACTTTAAGTTTCTATTTTTCAATGTTGTTAAGAAAATGGTTTCAATTAAAATATGTAAATAGTACTAAACCCATGCTTTCCTAATTCCATATCAAGACATTTTATTAAATATAATGTATATGAAAATACACATTGTTGTGGTAGGATAAAAAAAAGTGATAAAATCTATTACTGGAGTAACATTAAATGTCATTGTCTAACCTTTGATGGCTGTCCTGGGTTCACTGAGCTGCCAGCAGGGGTTCAGAGGTAGCACCCCGTTCTGCTGGGATCCCTCAGCAGCCCCGGGGACGGTCCCAGCTGCACAAAGGGCTCAGCACGGCCGTGCCTGGGACACAAACCCCGGGCAGGTTTTGGGGGCCCCTCTGCCCGAGGCTCAGCGGGGGCTGCGCTGCAGCCTGGGGGGCTGGGATGGCTCTGGAGCAGGGCTTGGGAACTGCTGCTTCACCCGGGCACTGCCCTGAGCCCCGGGACCCCCACACCCGCTCCCCTGAGCACCGGGACCCCCACACCCGCTCCTCTCAGCCCCAGGACCCCCACACCCGCTCCCCTGAGCCCCAGGACCCCCACACCTGCTCCCCTGAG
>VXAU01004074.1:9280-20729 GCA_013399695.1 Formicarius rufipectus | reverse complement strand
GACCGCACCCCAGCCCTGACCCTGACCCCACCTGAGCGCCCTGTGTGTGTTTCTCTCCCAGAGAAGACGACAGAGGCGAAGATGATGAAGGCGGGGGGCACGGAGATCGGGAAGACGCTGGCGGAGAAGAGCCGCGGCCTGTTCAGCGCCAACGACTGGCAGTGCAAAACGTAGGGTCCGGCCCCCACACCCCGCACACACACCCCCGGAGCCCCCCAAGGGCGGGCACGGCGGGCACACCCACCGCGGGGCGCTGCTGGGCCCCTCTGCTCACAGCGCTCAGGGAGGGGCACGGCGGGAGGCGCTGGAAGGGTCAGCACCGAGCAGGGAAAGGGGCCCGGTTGGCCTTGGAAAGCTGAGACGCTTCCCGAGTCTGGAGAGAATGGGTAGCTTGGAGAAACACCCCCCTACAGTGCCAGCTGCTGCCTGCCCGGGGAGGGTGGGCAGGCCCTGGCACAGGTGCCCAGAGCAGCTGTGGCCGCCCCTGGATCCCTGGAAGTGTCCAAGGGCAGGTTGGACAGGGCTTGAAGCACCCTGGGCTGGTGGGAGGTGTCCCTGCTCGTGGCAAGGGATGGGATGGGATGGGCTTTGAGGTCCTTCCAGACACAAACCAGTCTGGGATTGCATGGAGTTCCCTGAATACATAATGAGCAGGGTATCAGGCCATCAGCTGCAAACAGGGCAGGTCTGTATCAGAGAAGGGCAGTCAAACATTCTGCTCATATGGAAGCTGCTCTCTGAGTGCTGCCAGAGGGAGATGCACAGCAGGATGCAGAGAACACAACTGTGCTATGGAGTATGGCCAGGGCAGGGGCTGGAGCAGCAGGAGGGTCTGGGGGAGCTGGGGGGGGCTCAGTCTGGAGAAAAGGAGGCTCAGAGGGGACCTTCTGGCTCTGCAAGTCCCTGCCAGGAGTGGGGAGCCAGGGCGGATTGGACTCTGCTCCGGGAACAGGGACAGGAGCAGAAGGAATGACCAGGAGATGTTCAGGGGAGGCAGCAGGAGGAATTCCTGCCTGGAAAGGGTGGGCAGGCCCTGGCAGGGGCTGCCCAGGGAGGTTTGGAGTGCCCAGCCCTTGGGGGAATTCAAAGCTCTGTGGATGTGGCACTCAGGGACATGGTCAGTGGTGGCCTTGCCAGTGCTGGGGATAATTGGACTCGTTGGGCTCCAAAGGCTTTTTCACCCCAGACCATTCTGTGATTCCATGAGCATTGTTCCCGTGGTAGGATTTTTGTTACCTCCTCTGAAGGTGGATGCACTAGTGAGGAAATACTGAGCAATTCTAGTGCTCTCTGTGTAGTCCTTTGTTGATGTGCCTGCCCACCTGCCTGGTGATTGCATGTCTTTCCTCCTGGTTTGTCCAGTACAGGCACCTTCCAAAGTGCCTCATCACTTCACCTTTTCAATTCCAGTCACACAGAAAATGTCTCTTATTCCTGTTTTGTTCTTTTTCCCCTGCAGGTGTGGCAATGTGAACTGGGCCAGGAGATCAGAGTGCAACATGTGCAACACCCCAAAGTACGCCAAGTTGGAGGAGAGAACAGGTAAGATCTGTGTGAGTTAAATCCTGAAACTGCTGTCAGAAAATGTCTTTATAAAGGGATTGTTTTCACAGCAGAGTTCGTGGAGTCTGTAGGTTCTGGCCTTGGTAAGTTTTAATGTGTGAAGTGATGGTTTCACATGGCAAGCCAGGGAATATTCAGCTTGCACGGGCTCCGTGTTTGATTTTGACGCCAGGACATTGGGGAGGAATGTTTGGTTAATGCCCCAAAGGCCTGGTGTGTGTGGTGTCCCTGAGCTGGGCCCGGGGCAGGGCTGAGGGCTCTGCAGATAAGGCTCTTACCGCCCAGGAGCTCTGCTCACAGCACGACTCACTTTCAGTTCCTCCTGCACAAACATGAGCCCAGAGGGAACCCGAGCAGGATCTCCTTACAGATCTCACACTGTCCCTGTGCACGTGGCATCAGGCAGGGAATTCGATGCACAGAGTGGAACAGGGCAGGGAATTTAAGGCACAGAGTGGAACACAAATGCACAGGAAAAAATAGCAGCCTGGAGAAGAGCACAGATCTTAGTATTCAAAAGGAAAACCAGCATTTTAGTACTGTCAAAAGAGGACATATTAAAGAATATTTATTTGCATTCTGTATAATTATTGTGATGTGCAATTTATTAAAGTATTTATTATTTTAATAATTCACTGAACTGTTTAGTGCTTAAGTTGATAAAATATTTTTACTGGAAGGTAGCCCTGCCCATGGCAGTGGGGAGGAAGCAGGTGGGCTTTGGACCCTCCCAGCCCAAACCAGTGTGGGATTCCCTGATACTTGGTATTTAATGGGTCGCTGGAGTGCTGCTGTCCTGCAGAGGGCACATGCAGCCACGTGCAGGACACCCAGTACCTTGCACACTTGCGCTCAATTACAAAGTCAGCTGAAATGAAAAGGAGCCCTTGGGATTTTCCAGTCCGTTGTGAAAAGGAATAGGAAAGCAATAGGAACATTCGTAAAGCAAATTTTGGCAGTTGTACAACTCCGTGCAGATATAGATATATTTATAGATAGATATATAGATGTATATACACCACACCCCCTCGTGTTCCCCTCACTGCTTTCCAGAGTTGGCTGCCCTGGGGTGGGATTTCAGGTTTTGACGATGGTGCCCTGTATTCCCAGCCCCTGGAGACACTGCAGAACCCTCTGGGAAGCTGGTTGCTGTAATCCTGAAATAGTTTTTATTCTTTTTCCATCCCTTCAGACGTTGTTGCTGCTTTGCTGGTTGTGTGTCTTAACCCGTTTTCTCAGTCAGGTTTCTGAGGAACTGTGTGTAATAAACGTGTGTGGGAACAATTCATGTTCCTCCCGAGATCCGCTTACGTCCTTATGGCATATTTATAATTCCACAAAGGCCTCCAGAACCTCTGTGGAAGTTTATGGGTTTAGTGCAGCTGTATTTGGTGCAGCTCAAGAGATTGTCCTGTTTTGCCCCTTTTCCCAGGCTATGGAGGAGGATTTAATGAGCGGGAGAACGTGGAGTACATAGAACGGGAAGAGTCCGACGGGGAGTACGACGAGGTGAGAGGAGCTGCAGGGCTTGCTCTGGAGAGACTCGTGTTGGGCCACATGTTCAGCACTGTTTTATAAGGATATTCCATAAAATTAAAGTGTAACACATTCAAATTTCCGTTCATCTTCTCTCTGGATTCTAATTGTCCCCAGGACAGGCATCTCTCTCTCTAAAATATTCCTTGTTGCTAATTGATGTTTAATGATCTTCCCCTTTCCCTTTGAGCAAGGTCTTATTAAAATAGATGTGGATTTACTTTCTCATGAAAGTTTTACCAAAGAATGCAGTAAGTGATTATTTTTGTATTGAATCATATTCTAATGGCATTCAAATGTCTTAGTTTGGGCGCAAAAAGAAAAAGTATCGAGGGAAGCCAGTGGGTCCTGCATCCATCCTGAAGGAGGTGGAAGACAAGGAATCTGAAGGGGAGGATGAGGAGGACGAGGATGAAGATCTCTCCAAATATAAATTGGATGAGGTAGGATGGTAATTTTTAAATTAATTACTTTTCAATCATTGTTATAGGGGGGAAGGTCTGTACTTCCAGCTGCCTTTAGAGCAGCAGCTGTCAGGTAGTGATGCCCAAAAAGCTGCTGTAAAAGATGAGCACAAGCTCTTCTTTGATCTAAATACCTACATTCAAAAATATATAACTTCTTAAATCATAAATCACAAGCCTATCTGAGCACAGAATCCAAAATTCCAATATCTTTTATTTGGAACCTTATGTGTGGCTACCATACGTAGGGAACATTGTTGAGTTTTCTTCTTCAGCTTTTCAAAGCACATCAGATTTATTCTTTATAAAATAAAATATTCAGAAGGGTTTTTTCATCTCTGCTGAAATACATGAGCATCACTTTCTGGGTTGTCCATGTCTTTGGGTAATAGTCTTGCAGAAACACATTCATATGGTTGTGTTTTGCACAGCAATCTCCAAGTACTGCATTTTGCAACAAGTCTCTGCAGAACTGGCAGATTTGGTGAACTTTGGTTATAGGTAAATATATATAAATATAAGATATAGATATATAAATAGAAAACATACATGTGTAAGTATAAAATATATATAATTTCATAGATGCATATATAGAGAGAGATACAAATCTCAGGTTATGTATTTTGAGTCTGAAGACTGTTCCAGGCACTCATTTAGAGTGGTACAAATGTGTTTTCATTAACTTCATTCAATAATAAAAATTGGATTTCACGTGGGGGACTTGCAGGGGTTTTATTACTTTGAAATACACATTTTCAGTCGCTCCTTAAAACGTTGTGATCTCCTTGCATTCAATGTAATTTTCAAAGGTTGGAAAACCCAAATAAACCATAGAATAAGTAAAAAGGTGAAGCCAGACTGCAGCCAGGTGTTCATGTGTGTGTTCCAGGACGAGGACGAGGACGACGCCGACCTGTCCAAGTACAACCTGGATGCCAGCGAGGAGGAGGACGGCGCGCAGGCCAAGCCCGCGCGGCGCAGCCGCTCCAAGTCCCGCTCGTCCCACTCCCACTCCTCCTCCCGCTCCTCCTCTCACTCCAGCTCAAGGTCCAGGTCCAGGTAAACGGGTACAGGTCCAGGGTGACGCCAGGCAAAATGTCAGTATCTGACTTCCTTCTTTCCTTGTTTTTCTTGACTGCATTACAGTTGTAGTTCGTGCTGTGAATAATTCTGTGCTGGGGGTTTGCAGAGGGGGACGGTGCTCGCTGCGCCTCACAGGGAGGCTCCGGGGGTCTTGGTGCTTCTTCTAGTGAATTTAAGTTGATGTTGGATTAATTTCTTTAGATTGGTTTAAAATTAGAACTTCCAGGCTTTTCAGGCCTGTTGGCTGTATGTGGTTCAGTCGTTGAACAGAGGGTGGCACTGCTGGGGTGGGAGGAGGTGGCAGGAGAGGCAGTGACGGTGCAGTCCAGGCAGGTTCAGCTGAAAGGACAGAAATCCTGGGAATAAAGACAAGAAACTTGAACTTGGTTTGAGGGCAAGTAACAAAGCTTTAAGTACAGTGGCAGTGGTGTCAGAACCTCCCCATCCCTGGGAGTGTCCCAGGCCAGCCTGGACGGGGCTGGAGCACCCTGGGCTGGTGGGAGGTGTCCCTGCCCATGGCAGGGGTGGGATGGGGTGAGCTTTAAGATCTCTCCCAACCCAAAGCAGTCTGGAATTCTCTAATAACTCTGAAGGTTTCTGTGGGACCACACAAAGGTCTGCTGGACAGTTTTAAGTTCTCTCATTACTCTTTAAATCCATTAATAAATCAACAATCACTGCTCTGCAAAGGTGTGATGGAAATCATGGTGGAGCTTTTGACCTGCCTTATAACTAATACAAGGAGGATGCTGATGGGTTTAAGACCTGAAATCTGTACTGGCTCACGAGGTTATACATCAAATTCATATAGATATATATAAAGTTCAAGTTTCTTGTAATCTTCCCAGCTTCATAACTACCTCTCTCTGCTCCCACTGCAAATGCCAAGTAAAAAGTAGTTTGTCCTAAGATTCCAGCTTCCTGTTGAACATTTTGCTTCTGGCTGCAGATAATTGGAAATCCCAGTGGCCATTTGTGGTTGCTTCTTTGTGGTCTTTAAAAGGGTTTTAATGTATTTTCTAGTTAGTATGTGTTCACACTGCTGGTGTCCTGCCCTGCAGAGTGAGAACGTGGTGGTAACAGTGTATGACAGCAAGTAGAATGTTTTTCTTGAATATATTCTAACTTGATTGCAAAGCCTCCTTTTACAGTGACTGCTGCGAGTCCTCTGCCATCGTGACGTGTCTTGTGGTTTGTGCTTTATAAAAAATCCATCAGTGAAAAACTGGAAAATAAGTTTGGCTAGTTACAAGTCTTGTTAGACATGACCATGTTTAAGCCCAAAAATTGCTACTTAATTCCTCGTGCAGGGGAAAGTCTTTCTGTAAATTAGAAGCTGATTACAAAATGCTTGTGAGAGCTGACTGGGGGAAAAATAGAGGTGGCCAGTCCAAGAGCTCTCTATGGGCTTTGGTTTTCAAAGAAACTGATGGCTTTCCAATTAAGCACAAATTCAGGCATTGATTTCATGAAATAATTAATAGATAAGCAGTTATTTCTTTTTGCCAAGTATCTGTGACCCTGTTTAATTGCTGTGCTTTGTTTTAGGAAACACAACCTAAAGCTGACTTGATAAATATTTAATGCACCATCTTACTCTGTTAATGTGTCCAGTTTAAAATGTGCTGTGGTGATGCTGGGGGGGCAGGAGGAAGCTGTCACCTTGGTGACCCAAACTGTGTTGCTGCATTGTGTCTCTGCTCACGGGAGCAGTTACTCTGCTACATGCAAGTCAGACTCTGGAAAAAAATCTTCCATGTTGTTGCAGGTCCCATTCAAGGAGTTCTTCCAGTTCCAGATCAAGATCTCGTTCCAGTTCCAGGGAACAGTCTAGATCTCGTGGGTCGAAATCCAGGTGAATGAGGTACCACTCTGTCCTTGCAGAGAGGAAAGGGCAGAAGGACCAACCTTGTTGAGTTTGCTGTAAAATTGTGCTGGTCAGAAGAACATTAACTCATCTTTTCTTGGAAGTCAGAGTTCCTGGGGTGTCTGCACGAGGCTGTTGCACCACAGATGTGTCTGTGGAGAAGGCGAGGTTTTGGTGGAAGAGGTTAAGTCTGGCCTAAGCCAGCCGAGCGGACGCCACAGATCTGCAGTGTGGAGGAAGAAGGATTTGAGTGCCTGATCCTGCCCCAGGCATTTTGGGTGCTTTCATGGTTTGCACTTTGGCTGCTTGGTGTGGAAGAGCATTAGAAATTGCAGTGTCCTTGTGGTGGTGTATGTAGTGCACATTCCATACCACGAGGCTCTGCAGCTGTTACTGTTCTGAACTGGGGGGGTGTAACAGGGGGATGGTAAATGCTGTGAGAGCAGTTTGAGCTGATCCTCTGGAGCTGTCGCTGAGCTGTGCAGGGCAGAGTCACAAAGGCACACTGGAGGTGTCCTTGCACGTTGGCAGAACATTCCCTGTGTGCTGGATGAAGAGCTGTCCCTTTGCCATGCATGCAGAGAATCCTAAAGCTCTAAATAAGGAAGCTTGAGTTGGGAAGAAGGACCACAAGTGGTGCCACCACCCTTTGGTGGCAGGAGCGTGCTGTGGATTGTCACCTGAGGGTCAGCATGGGATGGAATCCGTGCTTTGGGGAAGAGGAGAAGGGTCCCTGTGTCCCCACAAGAGGCTTGAAGGGGTTTGTTTGAGGTGCCACATGGCCATTCACAGAGTGTTCCCAGTGCATTAGCTTGGCCTTTGGGGCATTTTATATCATTTTTGAAAAGACAGTTTAGGACTTTTTAGCTCTTACTTTTTCCAAAAGAGGATTTTTTTAGAAAGCCAAAGTGACTTTCAAGTGCTGTCAGTGAAGATGGTTAATTTTAAATTTTTTATGCAAAAATTGCTGTATTCTAAGAGAATTTTTTTAATATATTTTGACTGTATTCTAAAAAGCTTTTTGCTTTATTTTGAAGGAGGAAGATTTCAACCTCTACACAGATTTGTTCTGATTTGTAAATAAACCTGCCAAATATTTTACTGCTTTACTCAGATGAATATTGCAAATCTCCCATGTGAAATACCCATTAAGATACGAAATGAAACGTGGTTAAATCAGCTTTAGGTCTCTGGGGTTGTTTGCTTTGTGAATTTAACTGCTGAGGAAGGTCCTAACAGAGGCAGTTTCCTGGCCCAGTCTCCCAATGCTTTTTTTGTCCAAATGGGTCGTTTTGGTGAGTGCTGGGAAGAGCTTTCCAAACCACTGGTGGGCCACTTATCAAGTACCACTATTTAGCAGAATCTGTTGAGAACACTACCTGGCAGTAGGAGTTTTTTTGGCAGAGAACTCAAGAGTAAGTATGGAAGCCCCCCGGGTTTATTTTACAGAGCACTGGTGTAGAGTAGGGAGTGTTCATGAAAACTGTCTCTGTTCTTTCTTTGTGCTTTCTCTGTGATACCAGAATTAAATCTGATTTATTTCTTAATCAATAAAGATCCAGCTCCAGGTCCTACAGGGGGTCTTCCACCCCAAGGAAAAGATCTTACTCCAGCTCTGGCTCCTCGTCCTCCCCCGAGAGAGGCAAGAAGAGAAGCCGCTCTAGATCCTCTTCCTCTGGTGATCGCAAAAAAAGACGGTCGAGATCACGGTCACCCGAAAGGTTTGGGTTTATGTAGAATAAGAATGGGTGTATTTAAATGTGTGATTTTTTTATTTTATTTATTCTGAAGGACTGAGATTCACTGGGAAGGAATTGACTCTGATCAGTTATTCTGATAGTAAAAGTAGTTTTCTGACTTCCCCTATTCTTACTTCCTGTTAAACCCTCTGTAATTGCTTTTTATTATTATTTTCTCCACACCCCCCCCCAATGAAATTCCTCGTGGTATGAGCATGTTTCATAGAAAGACCTGGCTCACCCTTCTTTCGGTGTGTGAAAGTGTTATTGTGTACATTATTGAATTATTTTCATAAGTAAATATTGCATTTAGAAATTGTATTCTACTCTCAGTATTAAACTTCTAATATTAAATTAGTGGCTTAAAGTTACTTGATAAGGCCCCTATCAGATATACTTGGCTTCCAGTTATTGTAGGATACAGACTGCTCAGAGTGGTTGCCCAGATTCGTTTCCACTCATTTCTTTGCCTGCTTTCTCCATTTGTATCTTGCAGACGCCGCAGATCATCCTCCGGATCCTCCCATTCTGGTTCCCGTACAAGTTCTAAAAAGAAATAATGTATTAAAGCTCACACTTACAAAAAAAACCCACCAAAATTCCAGTCAGTGCATGAGACATTTCTAAGAAGTTGGTGTCTTACTTGGTCAGAAGTGCTAAATCTGCTAGTAGAGGTGCATGTCTGTCCTTGCTTTCTGGCAAACTGCAGCTTTGTTGATCCATGACCCAAAACGTGAGGTAGCATTTTAAGCCATAAACTCCCCGGCGGAGGCGGGAGGTTCTGTGGGGTGAGCAGGAGAGGTTACTATTTTTGGAGATCAGTTCCTCCATTCCCAGCTCCCCCAGATGTAGGGGCAGGTTGGGAATGTCCTGGTCCAGCTCTGCTCCTCGACTGCAGCCGTGTGAGGAGGAACCCCTGAGCTTTGAGCAGCCTCCTCCAGAGCGTGTGACGGAGCTGCCGTGGGACCACAGCGCAGGGAGGGCTGGAGTCACTGGGCACAGGGCTTAGGGCTAAGGCTGCCTCTTTTTCCATGCTCAAGTACCAGTGTAGATGGACACCCCTCTCTAGCAATGCTCAGTGCATAGCAGCTCTTAGACCCCCCCTAGTCCATCATGATTCCATAAGGGAATTAGCCTTCATTCCTGGGAAGCGAGGACACTGGAGACCAGCAGTTCTTTGCTGCAGCCAGCAAAGGGCCCGTTGGCTGTGGTGGTTTCTGACCCTGGACTCCACTATCCTTTTACAAACGGATCATTTAGGATCTGCTCCTGCCACGGAGGAGTTTGGAACTAGCTCCTTGGAATCAAGGGAAGCTTCCGCAGACCACCTGTAAAATTCCCTTTGGGGCTGACTAAAATTTTCAAGGTATCTCAGTTTTATTTTTCTTTCAAAAAAAGAGAATGAATAAACTGTGTAGAAAGTTCTGGCATCTTAAATGTGTTCTTCATCGATAATTCTTTTTTCCTTCGACATAATTTATGGCTTAAAATGCTTTGTGGAATCCATTTTAGTATAGAACTTGGTCTCTTGAGCTCCGTTTCGTTAAGAAAGGTTTAAGTCTCTTCAGTGCCATCACAAGGTAAGTATGGTAAGGAAAAGTCTTCTTTTTAAGCAAGCAAAGAGCAATATATCTGCATTTATTTCAGTAGTAAAACTCCCAGATTTGCTGCTTTTTTTTTCAATAAACTGCACAGAGACAAACGGAGCAACACTTTAATGCTCTTTTTTTTCCTTTTTTTTTTTTTTTTTTGAGACATGTCTTTTGGACTGGTCTAGAAGCAAAATGTTTTTGGTGTAGAAGTATTTTGATAATCTTGCAGAAAATGCAGTTTCTTTAATGCTTTTCTCTCTAATTTCAATGCTAAATGTGTGTAGGTTGCACAAGAGCAGGTTAGTCTGTAACTGTGCCTCTGACTTCAGCATCCAACTCCTAAAGTGTACAACCCAGATCAAGTAGATGCTCTGTTGTTAGCATTGGGGTTTTCTTGTGCTTTGTATTCCAATTGTTGCTGTACTTAACAGATGAGAGGGTTTAAAGTTAGCAACTGATAGGCCACAGGCAAAGGAGAACGAGGAGTACACTTGGCTTAGAGAATGTGTAAGGCAAACTATGCTGTAGACAAGTGTAAATAAAACCTGTGAGTCAACTGTGCAGCGAGTGCTTTGTCTTGGGGACACCCCTACACCCTCCTGTCACCTGCCACGGCTGTGCTTACCCAGCCACAAGGACCAGGAGTCCAGCACAGACACCCCACCAGTCCCCCCCTGTGCCCCAGAGCATCATCCCAACCCTCCTGCAGCTCTGGCAGCCTCGGGGCTGTGCCCACTGCCCTGGGGAGCCTGGGCAGTGCCCACCACCCTCGGGGGGAAGAGCCTTTCCCTGAGATCCAACCTAAAATGTACGAGGTCTGTTCCTTACCCTGCAAGAATCTTCCCAAGTCCTTGCTGCCCATCCCTGCGAGTGTCCAAGGCCAGGCTGGACAGGGCTTGGAGCAGCCTGGGCTGGTGGGAGGTGTCCCTGCCGGTGGCAGGGGTGGCACTGGATGGGCTTTGAGGTCCCTCCCACCCCAAATCAGTCCGGGGTTCTGGGTTACCTGCTGTCTTTCACTCGGGTGTGAGAAAAGGCTTCTTAAAAAGTAGTGCTGGTGGCCTGGGGTACTCCCGGGGCTGTGCCAGGACTGGCAGTGGAAGGGATGGAAGTTCCATTTTCCGGGAGTACCGCGCTCCAGCTTCCTCAGTATCCCCCCTGTCCCACCTGAGCCCGTTCCCTCTGCTCCTGTCCCTGTTCCTGGAGCACAGCCTGACCCCTCCCAGCTCCCCCCTCCTGGCAGGGACTTGCAGAGCCACNCAGCCCCATTCCTTTCCCCCTTTCCTTCCCCATTCCCATTCCCTTCCCTAGCCCCGTTCCCTTCCCCAGCCCCGTTCCCTTCCCCATTCCCATTCCTTTCTCCATTCCTTTCTCCATTCCTTTCTCCGTTCCCTTCCCCGTTCCCATTCCTGTTCTTTTCCCCGCTCCCTTCCCCAGCCCAGTTCCTTTCCCCGCTTCTTTCCCCGTTCCCTTCCCCATTCCCATTCCTTTCTCCAGCCCCATTCCTTTCCCCGTTCCCTTCCCCATCCCCATTCCTTTCCCGTTCCCGTTCCTTTCCCCACTTCTTTCCCCGTTCCCCTCCCCATTCCCATTCCTTTCCCCGTTCCC